>CM060688.1:156062190-156662190 GCA_030686995.1 Artemisia argyi | reverse complement strand
TGGTTGTATTGGATGAATGATTTCAATGTTAGGCTTAAGAAAACTGGTAGATCTCCAATTGGTAACATGCTGGAACATCTTAGGAAACATGAACCGATGTGTACTAGGTTTATTGGTTGTATTTAATGCATGAGTAAATTCTAATGATCCCATGTTAGGAGCTTCTTGCAGGCTCGACATAGGAGTGAAGTAGGAACTCATAGGATTGGGGAAGTAAGTACGCCACCCCATGAATGGTATTAAGGAATACAATCCGTCATCCACGCAACTATAACAAGTAATTAACGCGTAAAAGATATCTAGGGAGTAGTGAAATCTAAGTAAACACATTTCTCCCACTTATTACTCACAACCTTAGTTTAAAATAGTTTTATTTTCATTTTAGTATTTTATTTTGATTGCATCTTTAGTATTGGGTTAGTTGACTAACAACTAATTCCGCCCCAAATCCTTCAAACCCGAGATTTTAATTTGCTTTCCTAAAAATATGAAAAATACAAAAAGAATCATCCCTCATCTCTAGATCTAGTATTTAGGTTTTCTAATCCTAGCGACACTATTCCTAGCTGAACGATCAATCCCCCGGCACTTGTCATTATACTATACTACATCGATCAGGTACACTGCCTGGTGGGGGTTGTAAGCTTCTCAAGATCCCTTGAGAGGTAAAGCCTGGTGCAATCCCTACGCTACCAAGTTTTTGGCGCCGCAGCCCGGGGAATAGTTATTGTCTAGGTTAGAATCTCTTTTTATTAGGTCTACTTACTAGATTCCTTTCTAGTAAGATTTTATTTTTATTTTTAGGTTCTCTTTAGTCTATCTTATTCCTTTGTGTTTTTGTTCGTAACTCTTCACCACCCGACATCATGGACGATGGGAACATCTTTGAACCCGTCATCCAACCATAACAAAACCCACCACTAGAACCTCTTAGGCCCCGAACCTTAGGAGAGTATTCTCGACCTAGCCACCAAGGCTATCGAAACACCATTGAGCTCACCGGAGCCAATGTGACCCCCTTGCGATCCGACACCATCCGGTTGGTGCAAAGCGGATGTGCATTCCATGGACTTCATTCCAAAGATCCAAATCAACATCTCAAGGACTTCCTTAAAATCGTAGATTCAGTAGACTTAGATGTTGCAACTAGAGAGACGACCCGATTACGCCTATTCCAATTCTCTCTACGTGATCAAGCTAGTCAATGGCTTGAGCGTTTACCCGCAGGGTCCATCACCACATGGGATAATCTCACCAATCGCTTCCTTACCCAATTCTTCCCACCGGGGAAGACTGCAATGCTTAGGAATGACATTTTGATGTTTGAACAACATCAGGGTGAAACTTTCTATGAAGCATGGACCCGTTTTAAAAATCTCCTTCATAAGGTCCCTCATCATGGTATAAACCTTTGGTTATTAGTTCAGATTTTCTATGACCATGTTGACTATCACACTAAACGTACAATCGATAGGGCCACGGGAGGTAAACTACGTGATAAGAATGCCGAGGAGTCCTGGGCAATTATTGAAGAGCTTGCCGCCGATAATCAAGAGATGTAGGAATTTAATCATACGATAAAAGCGGCCATCAATGCAGTCTCAACATCTGGAGGAACTACCGAAATCCCCGATGAACTCCTATGCAAACTCGAGGCTAAAGTTGACTATTTTGAGGAAAGGCAAAGGAGACCCTTAAATCCTAGACGGGCCACTGTCAATTCTGTCTCGAAAATGACTCCAACACCATTATCAGAGTCACCCTCTAGAGAGAATGTCGAGACTTTTCAAAACTATGCTCCACCTTATTCCCCTCCTGGGGAGCTTAGCTCAGAGTTTGAAGCTAGAATGAGAGAATACATGGCAACTCATTCAGATCGGCTCGCTAGATTCGAGGAAGCAGTTTATAAGCAAAAAGAGGAGATGCAAGAGAAAATGAATGAGATGAGAGTCTATTGGAGGAGTATGCCAACTAGAGAACCCCCGAAAGAATGCTACTAAGGAAAGAAAGCGTCATCCCTACTACCCAATTTGTTAATTCCATCACAATTGTCCACAAGGGAAATGAGAATGTAGAAACCCCTACTAAACAAACCTTAGAAGAGCCACCAAAATCCCAACCTTTGAGTTACTACCTGAAGCATGATATAAACGAAAACACTATAACAAATTGGATAAAGGGTGACAGGCGTGACCAACCTTCCAAACAGGGTTCTGAGAAGGAGGAAGGGGAAAAAGATGAGTATGATACGTTACCTGGGGGCCAATATTCGAGAAACTATTAGTACAAAAAGTGGCTACTAAGCAGATGGCGTGTGAGAACTTTGAGATACCAACTAGCATCGGGGATTTGAAGTATCTTAGTGCTTTCGCGGACCAAGGATCAGAAGTAAATCTTATGCCCCTAACTATTTACATTCAACTAACGTCAAAAATGCCGGCCCCCACTCGTGTTAGGTTATCCCTCGCTGGACACTCTTACTTATACCCTCTAGGAATCGCAGAAGATGTGTTAGTTAATGTCCCAGGGCTCATGTACCCCGTTGATTTTATGATCATCGATGATAAGGGAGATGGATGCATGTCAATAATCCTTGGGGCACCATTTCTTGCCACCGCTAGGGCTGTCATTAAGTATGAAGGCAGGAAAATTGAGCTTAAATCTGGAAAGAGAAAGATTAGCTTCCCCATGACCCTGCGAAGTGGGCATGAGAATTTGAGTTGGAGAAAGCTCAAAAACAACATTGACACGACACCCATTCGTGTTCAGAATAAAATTCTTGCATGGGAGGCAAGAATCAAAAGTTACAAGGAGGCTAAATATGAAAGAAGCAAAAGCAATAAAGTTCATGTCGAGTTCGAACATAATCGACCAGCAGAAAGCCATGTACCAATCGAGGAAGAGAACTTGGTACTCTTAAGACACTTGGAAACAACAATACCACCCGATAAACCAAGTCCTTGGTGGTATGGGCCTTTCACAATTGAGAGCATGAGCCAAGATGGGATGGCTAACCTGAGAAGTAAAGTAGGTGGAGAAGTGATTGCAAGTATCGACAGATTGAGGCACTACCACCACAATAGTAATAATCACAACTACATGGGGTACATCATCTCAAGGGATGAGGTCACGTAGTAACCCATGACCTTGAGTCTAGCTACAAGACTCGTAAATAAAGAAAAGCACTTCTTGGCAGGCAACCCATGATTTTATGTGATTTTTATTTTGTTTGTTTGTTATTTGCTTCCGTATGCATGCTTTATTTTTATTGTTGGTAGATCATGTTTCTAAACTAAAAAGTGGAAATACTTTACTTTGTTGTTTTGGCCTAGTCTTAACTTCACCAAAAGGTATTCTTGCAAAAGATAAGTGTAAGGGGAAACCCCAAATATGTTTTTAAGAAACAAACTGATCATGATTCTCCACAATATTAAGTGAACATGTATATTCGTAATTGTTAGAGTCAAATGCTTGTATCGAGTCATAATGAAATTTTGCAGGATTTTCCAAGAAGTAGAACCAAGTTTTTCCAGAAATTTTCCGGAAACTTAACATAAGAATTTATGCAGGTCATTTCTGACGGTGTCATGAGTTTACTCTTGACAGCGTCACGTGTAGAAATCTGGAAATTTTACCAGTTTTGTTTTTCTAACGGAGTCTTAAAGTTTTTGTTGAATTATTAAGTTTTATAATCTCCAGGAAATCTGCAAACTTCATTCCACAAGCATTATATCTTACTTTGTTTTCTAGGATTTAGTAACTTATGTAGATTGCCGCCGATTTTATGCGAGGTTGCCTTGTCTGTTTTCTCAGGTTTTACAGGTTATGTATGACAAGAAGATGATTTATTTTTCTGGAAGGGAAGCTTTGATTGTTCATTTTCTTGGAGGAAGATTTAACCTGGCCACCTTATTATCCATACCGAGCGAATCAGGGGAGTATTTGATTTCATTCTTTTTACTTTTTCACTTTTACATTCTTTACTTGAACATTGGGGACAATGTTCATCTTAAGTGTAAGGGGAGGGTAAAATGATGATACCTTACAAATACACTTTCGCTTGAGTTTGTTTGTTTAATAGTAGATGTGTAATAAAACTATGAGAAATACTTGTTAGTGCAATTTTAGCGCCAAATTTAAAATTTTTTACAACATTTAGGAGTGAAACTTTAGCCATAGCAAGCGTCTCATGGATAAGAGATTGTATGACTAGCACAAAACCGTACTATTCAAAAAAAAATTCCACCCAAATATATGAGGTTCGCCTTTAGATTTGATAGGAAAAGCATTTACTATTAGTGCTTATGAGTGTACCGGTAGCATTTAGATTCTAGAACTTGCGTTAGTGATGCATCCCGAGACCGCTAGTGAGACTACATTCGTGTAGTAGGATTTACTACATGATAAGAGGCATTAGGATCACCCTTGTGTTAAACCCGTATCATAATTATTTGACCATTTAAGTCATATTACTTGGCTAGTTAAGTCAACTAATTTTTCCCACACCTTAGCGTTGTACTCATTTTTAGTACACGAAACCCCTAGTACACCCCTCCGAGCCTATCTTTTCGTTTTTAACTTTAAGCATTTTACTTAAAGGAAGAATTTGTTACACCCCACTTAAATGTACAACCAAATCGCCTAAGCCTTCCGTGTATGCACTCATTTTTAGTGCATTATTGTTATTTGTTAAACCCTAAGTTAATTATCTAATTGATTACATGGTTGCTAAGTCGAGTCATATCCAAGTACATATTGTTTTGGGACGATTGGGACTCATGGGTAAAGTACTTATTTTATGGAGTAATGGGGAAGAACATCATATATTACCCCCATATGTGCGTTAATCTTAAAAGTACTCCAAGTGTTTTGATTATCTTAATTCGAGTCATTAGATTAGTTTATTGTAAATATGTAAAAATTCAAGTGTAAGGGGAATTTACATTCCCTATGATGTATTATTTTGGATGGTAGGGTAAGAATGTATGCAAAAAAATAAAAATAAAAAAATAAAAATAAAATAAAAAAACATACGGACTACCATCCCTTTTCATTCTATGTTCATTTTATATTTTTGTTATTTTTCATTTATTAGCTTAAGTCGAGTCTAGTCTTGGCTTAGCAACGCCATATTGTACATGTAATTAACCAAGATTGTTAACTCGCCACCAGTAAAGACTGCCTATATCCAACAAAACCGGGTATTTCATATCCCTACACCTAACGTTACAACCCTTTAAAACACCTCTTTGATAGTTTATCCTAGGTGCTTACGCCATGTGGTGGAGGTTTGATCCTTTCCCAAGCCTATGGTAATATATTTTGCTATGACAGGTAGTGAGAGATATCTTCCGTTTCCATAATGTAATTTATACTTTATTACACCCGAGAGATGTGAGTATCTAAACACTATTTATGAGGTGCTAGTATATGACCTCCGTGCTTGTCTTTGGTCTTTAGTGGAACGATTATTTGTTGTAATTACTTTTATATTAGTGTTAAATGCCCTAACTTGTATTTTGATTAGAATAAAAGCGCATTTGCTTGAGGACAAGCAAATCTCAAGTGTAAGGGTATATGATGAGGCGAAAAATGAACCACTTTTAGGGGGTCATTTAAGCCCGGAATTGAATTTATTTGATCAAATATTCCCCTAAATCGTTCCTTTTGTGATTTTAGGTACTTTGGGAGTGAAATCTGGAAAAGGAAGCAATTCGGACGTTTTTGGAGCATAAAAGTGAAGAAAACGCCAAAGACTTAATTTTCCTTGCTGGGAACAGTGTATGACGGCGTCAAGAGGACATTCCTGAAAGCGTCAAGAGTAAAAACCATGACGACCCAGAAGAAACATGAAGGCGTCACAAGTAGAGCGTCAAGAGTTAATTGTGTGACGGCCTGCAAAAGAGGACTACATGACGGCGTCAGATGTAGATCAAGGCAGTCCGAGGAATAATTTGGCGGCGAGATGACGGTGTCACACCTTTGTTCTTGACGCCGACAGCCTCTAAAATCTATATATAGTTTTCTAATTTTCATTCATTAAAGAGGAACTTATGTGGAGAAACCCTAGGGTCGAACCTTGTACAAATTTTACAGTTTTTCAAGGGTTTTCAACCCTTGAATCCTTACATGTGCTATTGAGATAAGTCTTCTCTTAATTCAATCAATATGTCTATGTGTTGGTTGTCTATATCTTGTGCTTGTCTTGATTTCAACATGCTAGGCTAGATTTATCTTGTGTTTGCTTAGATCTAATGAAACCTAGAGGTTAATTATGTGTTGATTACTTGTTTATGGTTGTATTGGATGAATGATTTCAATGTTAGGCTTAAGAAAACTGGTAGATCTCCAATTGGTAACATGCTTGAACGTCTTAGGTAACATGAACCGATGTGTACTAGGTTTTATTGGTTGTATTTAATGCATGAGTAAATTCTAATGATCCCATGTTAGGAGCTTCTTGCAGGCTCGACATAGGAGTGAAGTAGGCACTCATAGGATTGGGGAAGTAAGTACGCCACCCCATGAATGGTATTAAGGAATACAATCCGTCATCCACGCAACTATAACAAGTAATTAACGCGTAAAAGATATCTAGGGAGTAGTGAAATCTAAGTAAACACATTTCTCCCACTTATTGCTCACAACCTTAGTTTAAAATAGTTTTATTTTCATTTTAGTATTTTATTTTGATTGCATCTTTAGTATTGGGTTAGTTGACTAACAACTAATTCCGCCCCAAATCCTTCAAACCCGAGATTTTAATTTGCTTTCCTAAAAATATGAAAAATACAAAAAGAATCATCCCTCATCTCTAGATCAAGTATTTAGGTTTTCTAATCCTAGCGACACTATTCCTAGCTGAACGATCAATCCCCCGGTACTTTTCATTATACTATACTACATCGATCAGGTACACTGCCTGGTGGGGGTTGTAAGCTTCTCAAGATCCCTTGAGAGGTAAAGTCTGGTGTAATCCCTATGCTACCAGGCATCAAGTGAAGGGTTGGTATCACGTGAAGGGGGAGCTTCTGAGGATGATGGGTTGAGTGTTGCAGGAAAAGGTGATGGAGGAGGGAGATGTATGGTAGGTAAAAAAGAGTAGGGAGGAATAAGGGTGAATTTGTGGTTTGACCAAAAAAGGTCATAGGGTCAGGATCATGGTTTTATCAAAGGGATGTTAGGTCGGGTTGTGTATGTGTTGGGTTGGGTATTAGTTAAGTGGTAGTGTGGAATGGGTTGGGGTAATAAAGGGAGTGGGTTGTGTTTGGTTTAGGAATAGGATTATTATTATTATTTGTAATTTAATAAGAGTAATTTGGTTTAAATAAAATTAATAAAACTGAATTTGTAAAACAAAAAATATTTTTGTAGTTTTATTTATTATTTTTTATTTTTTTAACATATATAATAATAATAATAATAATAATAATAATAATAATAATAATAATAATAATAATAATAATAATAATAATAATAATAATAATAATAATAATAATAATAATAATATTAATATTAATATTAATAATAATAATAATAATAATAATAATAATAATAATAATAATAATAATAATAATAATAATAATAATAAACTTAAAAGTAAAAGATTTTGACAAAAAATGATTTGAGATTTTATTTTGAAAATGATTTTGGTTTTTGAAAATGATTTTGCATTTATGTGTTAGGATAAAGGGTAAAAAGGTAACTTGGGTTTTTGGATGAAGGGTAAAATGGTAATTTGGTGTCGGGTTGAGGGGTAAACTGGTAATTTGGCCATGGTTGAGGGTAAAAGGTGAATAGAGTTTTGATTTGGGTTTTCCATGCCTCCCCCATGTCACATTCCCAAACTTGACTTTGACTTTGACTTTTCGTCATTCTCTTCAAGATTGTGTCGAGTCGATCCGATAATGCTCCATTATGCTCTGTTTCCCATCCAAACTCCGACTTTTGACAATTTCCAAATATCGTGCTCGTTTTTATCTTTTTGGCCTCAAATATGCCTGTTTTTTAAATATCCGTACCTGCACTAAACACAAAAACACAATATCTTTGGCATTTTCGGTTAGTTTTTGGTCGTTTTGGTCTTAATTTGGTAAGAAAAAGGTGTGTGAATAAGCACTCACTAGATAGTTATGTCTATAGTTTCTCATCCAATTATTTATAGTTTTCTCATTAATGTCGTGGTTTAGATAATACCCTAAGGGTTGAGACTTTGATGGTTCCTCAATTATTTGTGCATCAGGGGTTATCTTCTTTCCCTTTTCTAGACATAGTTCATTACCAAAAACTTACTTGCTCTTACCATTATTAACTATTTTAAGGTTGGCTACATCACTCTCTTCCTTATTGATCACCTGTTCTTCATCCTCATTGTTGTTTCTAGGGACAATGGATATAGCATTGATGAACTTGGTAATGGGAGTGTCACCTTCATTTCAAACCAATACCTTTTCTGGAGCTCTCGTCTTAGTATATTCTTTTAATAAACTCATCTTCTTAGTCATATTTTCTTGCATTTCCTCCTTTTGTCTATAGATGGCTTATTCAAATTTTGCCAATCTTTCTGAATGTGCCGACATGTATCCTCTCATACGGGCTTCAAATTCTGGGCTAAGTTTGCTGGGAGGCGAAGACCGATAAGTATATTTTTGAAAAGATTCTGTATTTTCTCTAAGAGGTGATTCGGATAATGGGGCTGATTTCTTGCTTGAGATGGAGTTAACGGTCGCCCGATTGGGACTTCGAGGATTTTTTTGTTTCTCAATTAGGTAATCGACCCATTTCTCGAGTTGACAAAAGCTTCTCTTCGGAGAGATTGGAGGTTTTATCAGGTGACGAGACTGCTTTGGCTACCATGGTTAAATCATGGGGATCGTCCTAAGATTTGTTACTAAAAAAGGTAAGCTCATCATTGAGATGGAGTTAACGGTCGCCCGATTAGGACTTAGAGGCTTTTTTTGTTTCTTAATTAGGTAATCGACCCATTTCTCGAGTTGACAAAAGCTTCTTTTCGGAGAGATTGGAGGTTTTATCAGGCGATGAGACTGCTTTGGCTACCATGGTTACATCATGGGGATCGTCCCAAGATTCGTTACCAAAAAAGGTAAGCTCATCAATGATGTCCCACGATTCCTTTGCATCTCTTTCACGTAATTTACCGTCGGCTTCTTGATCAATGGCACGTTTGGTGAGGTAATCGACGTGATTGTAAAAGATTTAGACTTGGAGCCAAAGATCAATGCCATGATGAGGGACTTTTTGGAGTAAGTCCTTGAAACAAGCCCATGCTTCGTAAAGAGTTTCACCTTGACGTTGTTGGAAAATCAAGATGTCATTCCTTAACTTGGTATTTCTTCCTAGTGGGAAAATTAAGCAAGGAAACGAGAGGTGAGTTCATCCCAAGAGGTGATGGATCCCGCGGGTAAATGCTCAAGCCACTGACAAGCCTAGTCACGTAGAGAGAATTGAAAGAGACGTAGTTGTGTCATCTCTCGAGTGCCAACATCAAGGTCTATGGAGGAAATCCTTGAGATGTTGGTTTGGATCTTTAGAATGAAGTCCATGGAATGCACATCTGCTTTACACCAACCAGATGGTATCAGATCGCAAGGGAGATACATTGGCTCCTTGGTTGAGCTCAATGGTGTTTCGAAAGCCCTGGTGGCTAGGTCGGGAATATTCTCCTAAGGTGCGAGCTCTAGGTTGTTCAGGTGGGTTTTGGTGGTTTTGTTGTGGTGGGATGATGGGGTCAAGGATGTTATCACCCTCCATGATGGTGGATTATATGGATTATGAACAAAGGAATAAAGAAAAAGATAGACTAAAGAAAACAATGAAAAAGAAAATAAAAATCTCACTTGATAGGAATCTAGTGAGTAGACCTAAATGAAATAGAAATCAAACCTAAGCAATAACTATTCCCCGGCAGTAGTGCCAAAAATTTGATGCGAGGATTATGGCCTCACAAAAGGTTTTACTTCTTGAGAGATCTTGAGAATCTTTGCAATCCTCCAGGCAGTGTACCTGGTCGTTGTAGTGTAGTATAGGTATGTCTGGGGATTGATCGTTCTCTAGGGGAATAGTGTTGTTAGGTTGAAGTGTATGTCAATTTAAGCCTAAAGGTGAGGGATGTTTCCTCTTGTATTTTTATGTTTATTGAAAGCAGTAAGAATCTCGGTTTGAAGGAGTAGGCAGAATTAATTGCTAGTCAACTAACCCAAACCTAATAATTAAACTAATGAAAAAAAATTAAAAACAAGAAAATAAAAGTGGTGGACTTTTTATAATGAGACAAACGTGTTTACTTATGTATAATTACTCCATAGTTATCTTTTATTGATTCGTTGAATGTCACAGTGCAATTGATTTAGTTGAAGTGTTGTATTCGTTAATGCCAGTTGTGGGGGTGTGCGACCTTCCCCAACTCTAGTTAGCTTGAAAGATACTGCTGAAACAGAACAAGATACTGCTGAAGCAGAGCAAGAGCCTGCTGGGATTCAGAGGCTATTAGCTATGAATTTAAAAGGTTCTGATCAAGTGTCTTACAAAAGAAAGAGAGGATCAAAGCCTCAGGGGAGGTTTCTTGTTTCTGATGAACAATCTGCTGCTCCAAGTCCAGTATCATCACCAAAAGACAAGGGCAAGAAAATTGTGGTTGAAGATGAACCAAAGCCTAAAAAGATGAAGCAGAAAGAGCAAGCACAATTAGCTGTGGATGAAAAGTTGTCCAAACAGCTTCTTGAAGAAGAAGTTTTGAGGGCTGAAGAAGAATCAAGAATGTTGCAAGAAAAGTTTGATGCTCAGCTGCAATACATCATTTCCATTGATCCAATTGTAAGAGGTGAAGCTTACACTCTGGTGTGTGATGAGTCTCTTAGCTCAGATGAAATGACAATCAAACTCAATGATTTCATCACCAAGAAATACAATCAAGAAGCATTGGATGATGTCTATCAGCAGATTCAGAAGAATCAGAAGAAAGGATTTAAAATGCCACATTCTAAAGCAGATCAGAAGAAGTTCTTCAAGATATATCTGAAAAGAGAAGTAAACATGAAGGATCATCAACTCAAAGGTAAATCTTTTGATGAATTGAAGCTTTTATACTTAGAGGCTTACAGAAGAAACAAAACCAGTTTTCTCATGGATGCTCAAGAAAAGCCTTCCAAAGGAAGAAAAGATGATCAGAAGGAACAAAAAGAGACAGCAGAATTGCCTCCTGTTCAATCAAGAGAAATGGTTGTCCATGTTCCACAAGTTGTTTTTGCTGAACCTTTACATGCAAGGCATCCAGTCATAGATTGGGAAATCTTCAATGACAAGTTTGGCAAAGCATGGAAGATAACAAGAGTTGGAAACAAGGTTGAGATTTTCAAGAACTTTGAAAATCTACTTAGAGCATGTAACAGAATGGATTTAGATGAATTATGGGTATTAGTTCAAGAGAAGCTGAAAACCAAGTATAAGCCAGATGCAAAGGAGCAAGAGCTATGGGTTGAGTTCAGCAGATTGTATGATCCAAATCCTTCTGATACTCATTGGAAATTTCCTTACTATGATTTATCTGTTACATGGGAATACTTCAGCATGAGTCATGTTCATCATCTTTCCACTCAGAGTGGAATAGAGCTCTTTATGCTAGGTGAGAAGGAGTATCCTTTAAGCTATGAAGTATTATTAGTCTTGATCTCCAATAAGCTTTTGTGTGAAGAAGAGACTGATGCAGTCAAAAGATTGAAGGAGAGCATATTTGATCAGTATGAAAGCCTAAGGAGAAAAAGATAAGGTTTTTGGAAGAGTTCCCTCAAATCCTCAAGGTATGAATTTTATTCACAAAGAAACTTGGTTATTTTAAAGGGAATAAAAAGTTTAGGGGAGGATTGTTGGGAATAAAATGCACAAAGTAAAGAGTCTGCCAGAAGAGCCTGCTAGTTGATAGTTAAGCCTGCCTCTTCAGTTTTGCTGATGTTGAAGATATACTAACAGTACTTTCTGGGTAAGAAGGTACTGCTAGTTAAAGAAGGTCCTGCCAGTTTTCACGACAAGTTGCTATATTTTATTTAGAGATATTTAGTTGTATTATTAGTCTTTGTACAAAGTTATACGTTAAGTAGAAGTAGTACAGAAGTCTCAGTAGATATAATGGAGTGTTTTACCTTGAAAAGTGTAATATTAGGATAAGATAAACCTCTAATATATTATATTAAGCAACTTGACCACTTGTAATAAGGGCTCCTTATACTATAAAAGGAACTCTTAAGTCACCTTCTTAGATATATCTTTTCATATCTCTTTCCCATAGTTTTTCATGCATAACTTCCATATTTAAACCCTTTCACGTATCAAAGATTCAAGGTTACACTTGTAATCCTGGTGATAGTTTAGATCACCCGTATTATTTCATCAATAATATTGAATCATTTTGTGTTATTCATGTTGTGTTCATTCTCATTTACCTATTCACCACCTTTGTTCCTATAGTGTGTTTTAGTAAATTCCGCGTGCTAACTTACATTCATTTATAAATATCCTAAACACATTACTGAGATTAACATCCCAAGTGTTTGCACAAATAAATACAGAATCCTTCCACAAATTCAGACAATGTGGAGCAAATATGGGCTTGTAGGATAGCTATTAGTGTGGGGCAGCAGAAACAGGACAGAAGTAGCAGCAGGGATGCAGAAACCTAATCTACCAACTTTAACCTTCTAAAAAGATGATCAGATTATTTTTTTGATTTTTTCTGTTTTGCATACTAACTAACCACCTAGCAAAGAAACTATTTCTATTTTTTATTTATTTTTATAGAGCTAGTTAAGAAGCAGATAAGGAGGAGGACTGGGCTTGGGAGCTGCTGATGCAGTGGGTGAAAATGGAGCAAACAATGAGCAGAAGTGACTGAGGTGTAACCAACTTAGTACAGAACTAACATATAGCCTAAAATGAACTTATACTAACAACTAAAATGAACCTAAAGCTAAATTAGCAATAACTAGATATACTAACTGAGATATTAAGTAAATTCTAAGACTAAGGTGCCAATGCTATTAAACTATTCAATACTACTAAGATTTTTTTCTAAACTACTTATATGATCAAAACAAAGCTAAATCAAATTGATCAAGTGACCAAAACCTAGTTTGACTGTCAGAAGTCAACAGATCCAAACACTACCTTATGGCTTGACTGTTTTTATACTAAAAAGATTTGAGGCTGAAATAAACTGAAATAAATGAAACTAATCGCTAAACAAACTTAACTAATGACTATTAATCAGAAACTAACTAAAATTAAGCACCAACAATAAGCTAAAGAGATCTAAGCTAATATAATGGCATTTTTGTAATTTTCATGCAAAATGAGATTCAGTTATATCTAAGCAGGAAATGATCAACAATAAGCAACAAGAGACAGGGACAACCACATATAAGCAATAAAATAAGAACATAAGCAGTTTAAAGAAGCAATTACGCAAAATTAAGCTAAAATTAAAAGGAGACTTACTTAAATTTTTTGGCTATATTGGACATGAGACTGAACTTAAACACCATTAAACTCACAGTAAGCTATGGAAAAGCTTCTATGAGCTTATGAAACAGTGAAAGCTAATGAAACCAACAATCAACTACTCTAAAGCTTAAAATGAGATTTGACAATTAACTAAAGTGAAAACTAATTTTGTATTAAAAGACAGGATTACAATACTGAAAAAAGAAGTTTAAGCTAAAGCTAAATTACACTAGAGAATTAAATTGACATGAATTTGACTACAATTTAAACTAAATACTAATCTATTCCTAAAAATCTAACACAGCCTCAAATGGTAAGGTTAGGAGGGTATAAATAGCTATCTCAGGAGGTGCTAGAGTTCCACAGGAAGCTTCATGAAACAAATCTTAGCCATCCAATCATTAGATAATCATTATATCATCATATCCATCACTCTCGGCCCTTGGATTGAGTGCCACATCCCATCAGCCAATGGGATTGCTTGGGATTGCCAAGCTAGCAAAAATATGACACATCTCTGACATATTCTAGAAGCTCAGGTGATTATTTATTGTACGGGTGAAAAATGGTTACAAGGTAACTTGGGATGAAGGGGAGTGAATAGTAAAAACTCATGGCGCGTTTTTGATTTTGACTAGGGGAGGTGGGTTTGACTATGGGATACGGGTTAAAAAGGGTAAGGTGGATCCGGGTTATTATTTAGAAGGTGTGGGCTTTTAGATGTTGGGTGGGGTTAAGTTTGGGTTTATTAACAAGATTGGGCTTCGTGCTTGTTTAAGTTTATTTGGACCCTGTTGTAATTATAAGTGGTTTTAGGATTTAAAAGTGCAAGGACTATTTTTGTAATTGTAGAAATATCAAGGACTAATTCTGCCAAATATGAAATATTAATCCAAGGACCACTTTTGACATTCTCTGATTCTTTAAGGACTTGTTTTGCCAAATTGAGCTCCATTATTGATTCGAACTTGAAAATTGCTTCCCGGCATCGGCTTTCGAACTCTTTTCCATTTCTCGTGCTTGTGTTCGTCGTTTTCTCATTGATTTTTGTCCATTTACACAATATCCATACCTGCACATTCAAAAACACAAAAACAACGTATATTTGACATATTTGGCTTGGTTTTTGGTCTTCTTGGTCCGTAATTTGGTCAAGAAAAGGTGTATGATTAAGCATACACCAAAATCCCTCAGACTAAGGTATTGTCGTGCCCTCACGCAATGTGATCAATTCACGCTTTCGGGATAAATAATTTCATAACACTTCCTACTAACGTTGTAAAGTAGCAAGGAGGTTCAAAAGAAGTTACAAAATCATTTATTCCCGAAAATGCTCCGTTTTCTAATTTTATTCCTTATTCTACTTATCACTACTATTTTTGTATTTTTCACTTTATTCTTGTGATGGTTTGTTGAACTTTCAATATTTTGCAATAATTTTTAGGGTCATAAAGTAGAACCACTTCTCATGAAAAAGTGACCATACGGATAAAAATAATCATCCTTGATTTTTCAGAAGCCCCCAAACTAAGCTTAAAAACGAAATCACAACTTATCTACAAATTAGATGCTAACACTACTCATAAAAGTTACTTGTGAAAACCTCTTACTCCCATTTTCTTAATGTATCTCGATTTTTTTACTTTTCCTAAGAAATGAATTTTTTCATATTTTCTCGTTTTCACTATGATTTTATCCGATAGAGATACCAAGTTTAAACGCTATGTAGTTTTTCATATTCTCTCAAGAACCACTGCTTTAGAAATTCGGTCCACATCAAGGAATTTGGTACATTCAATCTCATATATAAGTTGCGGAGTACTACACATGCACCTCAGCACCTCATGTGACTAATTCAGAATTATCCATATGCACCTCACGCGCCAACAGTCCTTCATGTCAAGAAAGAATTTGGGGTGCTTCTGTTGCGTGGAATGACATGAAGGACACGATAAAGGTGAATAGCATTTTTTTCATGATACATCCTGTTGATTTTGAATTATAGGAAGTCAAGTAGATATACAATCCTTATTATTAAATTTGATCAAATTATATGTCTACTGTTGAAAAACTGAGATGAGTACATAGGTCCTTCATCATTGTTGTAATTACATGGATTATAGGAAATTCATTGTGCCGATGCAATTGAATGTTAAGAAATGGAGTATTACATTGGGTCATTGGTTGTGTCTATGACGAGCTGCAGGAAAATCCAAGTTCTTATTTTATGTTGTGTGGTTTAACGCAGCGAGCATCGCTTCTTGGAGGTAAGTGTCAATATTAATTTTAGTATTTTTCTATTGAGATCTACTTCTGAACTTAACAAAGGGTGGTTGTACATAAAAATGTATTTGAGAAAATAAGTGTGGAACCACACGTAGTGCGGATTGGTAAATATAAAAGTTATGTTGATTGAATAGTTCGCAAGAAATGCTTACTAAAGTGCTAGGTAACACATATTGGAATTGGGTTGATAAGATTTCTTCCCAAGCCAAAGGTGAAAAAAATACTTGGTGTTACCTTTATAATCTTTTATTCTTGATTTATCAAAGGTAACAATTTGGATTTACAGGAAAGAAAAAGGAAGAAATCGAAACTTTTATCAATGAAGGAGTTTACCATATAGAGAAGTTGAAAGAAGATGGATGGTCATATATTAAGTATGATGATGAGGTACACACTCGAAATACAAATGTCAAAATGTTAAAAAGCTTAATTGTTGATGCATATAGTTTTTTAATATATTTGTGATAATTTGCAACCATTTTTCAAGTTAGATCTATGTTGTTGAGGTTCCAATAAGTCTTGAAAGGAATAAATATTCAACTTTTTTCTTTTCTTTTTTTCTTTTTTTTGGTTAAAGAAAAGTCATAAAAGGCAAAAAAAATTCAACTTCTTGCATCTTGAATCTAGGAGTAAGTATGTTCGTTTAATTTGTGTTGGTTTATAAGTCTTCTCTGTCTTATTTAAGCTTTATGTTGTGTCTTGATTTAATGTTATTGTAACTAAATATATTTCCTAATATCGTATATAAAACTATGTTGGACTAGGTATAAATATTGTTATGCTATTGTAATGGTTCAATTTCATTGCTTATTGAGAAAGTTGTGGCATTGCTTATTTTGATTGGATTAAGTCGTAGAATATTAGTATACTTTTCAAAGTGTCCTATTTTGGTACATGTATTATTTTAAATTTGTTGAATAGCAATGTACTTTAATAAGTGATTCAATTTGGTACGTGATGATGATGTGTCACGCTATAAATGGTGCCATGTGTTAGAATTTTGGGTATGACACGTCATCGTCACGTACCAAATTAGAACATTTATGAAAGTGCATTGCTATTCTACAACTTTACAAAAGTACACGTACCAAAACGGGAGACTTTGAAAAGTACATTGTTATTCTACGACTTAATCCCTATTTTGATTAATAAAAATCGAGGCAAAATTTTGTCGAAAGTTGGGTTGTTTCTGTAGAGGCCACGTTTCTCACATAGGCAACTGTATTTGGTTGTCTCAAAAGTGAAGAGCATAAAAGGATCGAAGATTCTTTGTTGTGATAAGGATGATAGTTACGCAAAATCAACAACAAATGTTATATATAAAGAAGTTTTGTTTCGCATTTGAGCAATAAGAATGTGCACTTTGTTCTTGCGTACTATGTTGTAACTTTTTTTTCTCTCATATTCTATAAACGTTTATGTATTTTCATTCTTATTGCACTCAATAAGTGATTTGGTGGTGTCAGTACATAATAAGATGCCGTTTAAAAAAGCATTATTTCGCATTTGAAATAAAATATATTTAATAGCTTATTATTTATTAAGGTATAATCTCACTTATATGATTAACCGTTAATTTATTCCTTGGAAACTCAAAAGGCGCAGCAGGCTTCGATGACGCGCGTGCGTGTGGTGGTGTCAGTATATATTTTATCTAATAAAATAAGCTTTTGTATAAGCCCTTCTAAGCACTAAGCATTAAAAATTGGTTTAATGCTATGATGTGAACTTCCTAATTTAGCACCAATGTACACCTCCTTTATGCATCAATTTTTTTAGGCTACTTAATTTTGTAAAGCATAAGCATTAAATTGTACGCTCTCCTCTTGAGCACTTTCTTTGGAGTCAACCATTCTGCATACTTCTTCTATACGCTTCTATACACTTCAAAAGGGAGATTCAAACTTTCAATCGTCAATTAATATCACCTATTCAAAATCTTCTCCTATCACACAATTTAAATCGTCTGTTTCAATACACCCATTAATGTTATCGCATTCAAACAATCATCCTAAAATAAGTTAGGGTTTTTTCTTTATATTCTTGATTTCGTCATTATCATCAACCCTAACGTCTTTGATTCACCCATTAGCAGCCACCCTAACAATTCGATTTAATTCAAATAGTTTCAACATCCCGAAAAAAATAATCTATGCAGGTGATTTCTATGATGTCCACTCACGAGAATTGGTACGTATCACAACTATTCAATTTTTATTTTGATATTAGGTTTTGTTTTTAGATACAATAAACTCAATGAGTAATTTTGTTATCCGACTGAAAAAAAAATCTAACATAGGATTTTTCATTGATTCTACATATCAACAGGTTGGTTGCTGATGGTGTCAGAGTTATTCATGCTACGGGAAAGTTTGTTATGCCAGTTAAAGTTCGTTTCCAACACAAATCTTAGCAAATCTTACGATTTTTGAATTGAAATCAAATGACTCCATCTTTATCATCAACCCTAATTGATGTGGATGCTTTATTTTTGTGTAGGCCGAAACAGCAAGTGATGAGTCGACCAAATCAAATTTATGTTCTTCAACAATAAATCAGGTAATTGTTTCAGTCCATATATCATCACTGACTGAGTTATAGTCTCAAAAAAGCATGTAATTGTTTTTATGTTTGATATCTGGTAGACAAATAATTTGTATTTGTAACAATTCACATTTTCAGGTTAACTTCTATTCCCGAAAATTTTACTATTCACTTTTACTATTCATTTTCCCAAAATTTTCCCCAAATTTGATTTTGTTTCATGGCCTCGAGTGATAAATCATTTCCATGGCAAATTAAAAGTTTGACACTCATCAGATCATTTTCGCGAAAGTTATTAAGGAATTACACGTTTTAGGGTAAAACGTCATTCAAAAATTCTACGCACAACGAAACTCGACCGCGTTAATTTACCCCGCATCAGAAAAATGTTTAGTACTCTCATGATTAATTAGAGAATTAATTATGACTAAGAAAAATATGACCAAATAAACCCTCGGCCGTGAGAAACAGGAATTTTCGTTTTTAAGCACTTTTACTTAGCCGTAACATACCTGCACCGCGTTTCTAAGACAATTTGTGTTTTCACATTTTTGGAATAAGTCAATATATTTTTCCCTCCTCCTTTGACCAAAAATCATTCCTTGATTTTTGTCACACCCCCAATTTACCTGACATGCAGCGGAATGGAATACCTGGGGGTGTCTGTCATAGCATCACAGTTACGGTTACATTGAATGACCTAAAGTGTCGTTTGGAAAATACTTCGTTTGATCATTGAAATAATCCAGAGTTTACAATATGAGGTCCCCAAAAGGTGTTGCATGTTTATGAAAACAAGTCCTACTAGATCAAACGTTTACATAAGTGCATGAAATAATGGTGAGACGCGTCGACTCCGTGACTCCATAAAGGTCCAAATGCATGTCACATGAGCGACCTTAATAACCTGAAACACATTGCTAAAACGTCAACACGAATGTTGGTGAATTCCATAGGTTTATAAAATGAAATGTTGTACGGCCACCACAAGTATAAGTGCATGACATAAGTCACGTAAAATAGTACAATAGACCTTAAGCTCATGACCCCGAAGCTATGACTGATGAAATTATATGCCTCTCCCGAATGTTTTACCAGAACACTCCCAAAATGTCAAAATGAAATGCATCCGCTTACTGTTGGTAATAACTACCACGGATGGAGGCGTCACCCTCGATAGATCTATCCACTCACTCTCGCTTAATCGGCAAATTAACGGTCCATGATAATAAATAGGTGACTTTAACAGGTTGGTAAGGCAACTTAAGCAATGTACATATGTTTTGGTACTTGGGCTCGTACTAAAATAATTGATGCAATGTATTCCCCCGTGGGATTTGAAATCAAAATATTGTATTGAAAACGGGGCTATGAAAACTCACCTTAAACTGATGATACTGTGGTGAAGTGAAATGAACAACAATGAACGGTTAGCTGCCTCAACCTAATATGAATGATGAACGAACTAATTTAGATCACAAAATGATGTTATGAATGTCCATGCACATGTTTCCTATGCCACTCTATTCTTTGAAAAAATACTTGTTGTTATCAAAAATATACATTTTCCAAGACTTAAGAAAATAAGGCAACTAGAAAAATAAAACTAGTTGAAATGTATATATATATATATATATATATATATATATATATATATATATATATATATATATATATATATATATATCGTATGTATCAATGTTAGTGTTGAAATCCTCGGTTTGAAATCCTTGAAATAACGACTTGTCGTAGTAAAAATATACTTGTAATCACTAATACTTCATTAGTTATGAATTTGGGTACTTGATATTATTTCTAGAAATCTAGAGTTACTACGTAGTGTTAATATTATTTTTCCAAAAGCTGTCAAAAATAATATAAGTTTTGCCGATATTGAAACGTGAATATCTTTGTCGTTATAAGTCCGTTTTACTTGTTCTTTATATCAACGGTTACGTCTTAGTATGTAGTAATATATTTTGGAAAGCTTGGCTCCTCCGGGTTACATCTAAAGTCTCTTTTTGTCCGACGAAAAACGTCCAACAGCATGCATTTTCAGAAAAATACTTTTCGTCAATAAACTTGCAAAAATCATAACTTCTTCGTTATAAACTCTTTTTAATCCGTTCTTTCACCTACGGATTCGTTTTTGAAAGTATTTTCTAAAAAATTTGCCAAAGTTTTCTTTATGTTTAATGATTTTCCTGGATTTACAAAAATGGGACAGTAGGTTTATATACTTGTTACAAATCCATTTCCAAGGTTCAAAACTAGTTTTTAATTCAACCAAATCTCTTGCAAACACCACAAAGCTATACTAATCCTACCATACACCTTCTTAGGGTGCCATGGGTTCCTAATCACTACTAATCATGTTAATTTAACAAAGGAACACCTAAATCAAAATCTAGGGTTTGTATGTTCAAAAAGTTAACAAAAATAATGTGGTATAGCTAACTTGTACATGAAATTAAGCATGAAAACCATAAGATACAAGTATTAATTTGATGAAATCATGAAAATAAATTTGATAACTCACTTTGAAATAATAGGTGATGAGATGATGAGAAATCTTATGTTACTTGTGTTTATGTTGCAAGAATCTTGATTAGAATGATGAAATGAACAACTTTGTAGCTTTGATCTTGGAAAAATAATGGATTGATCTTGGATCTTAGGTTGGGTCGTGGGTTTTGGGGAAGAAAAGATGAGATGAGAACTTTTTGGATCTTGAAAAGTGATGTTATGATTCTAGGAAATTGTTATGTTTATGTTTAAGAGGTTTTTGGATATTTAGTTTAGGTTTTAATGTATTATAATGGTACATAAGTCATGATGTTAAAAAGAAATCACATGGTGTCTAGGGGGGGCATGTGGCCGGTTTTCAATGTACAAAAGAGAGGCAAAGTCGGTTTTGATCACTTAAAAAATGTAGAGTAATATTAGTTGTAGTTTAGTGTAAGTATTAGTTATAATCGGGTACCGGGTTTGCTAGAAATAAATTTTAACAAAGTTAACCGGGACTTAATAAAGTCATAAAAATGTTAAAAATATGTTGGGTACAAGTACTGAGTGTTCGGGTGATTATTGTTTAGTTTTCACTAAAACCGTCGTAATATTTATAAACTCACGTTATAAATAAAATAAATTTCCAAAATACTGGGTAAATGAATATAATAACTTTTATGAAGATAAAATGGATATAAAAATATGTCGGGACCATTGTGGGAATATTTAGATATATTCGTCGTGTTTATTAACCGGGTGTTAACGTTTATTATAAATAATTATAAGAAAAACGTTAAATGTATCAAATATGTAAATTTGAAAATCCTAAGAGTGGTATAACATGTAAATGACCTACTGATGATATGCAGACTATCTCTAGTCTGTATAAAATGTCCTTACTGATAATGCATGAATTCGCACCTGAACCAATACAGTTACGCGAATTTAAATACCCGTAAACTAAATTTACGATGAAATGAATAATGCACGTGAATGATGAAATTTCTTCCGGAATGAATAGTGTTCAATGAATAGTAAAATTTCTGAGTGCTTCTCTGAATGTCAAACTGACACCAAAAATAATGAATAGTAAAATGATTAATAGTGTTTTGATGAATAGTGTTTGATAAATAGTGTTTTTCCAAAGTTTGGGAAATAACCTGAAATGGTGAGTTGTGACAATTTTATAAATCATTCCTTGATTTTTAGGCTTACGGTTTTAAGTTTAAAGACATTAAATACCAACCGACACTAGATTGAGCCCAGCCTAGACATTATAGGTCATTTTAAGTCATTAGTATCCTATTAGAAAAGTTATATTTTACTTTTCTCAATTTTACGCAACTTTCGTACGTTTTACGTATTAAGCGTTTTAGACCCGTGTTTCCAGTTTTAGCAGGGTTTGAGCACCCTAATAGAACCTACCACTCATTTTATATTTTATTATGGAGTATATTGATAAGTTTTAACATATTTATAAGTTTCATATTTTTAGGATACCCGGTTTTACGTTTCGTGGCTTAACAACTTACGGTTAGCAATTTACGGAGTCAAAACTAGTCACATAAGTAGGATAATATCATCCAAGACCAAGTCACCCTTCCTTTCCCTTTGTGAACCGCCTCTAGTGGGGGGGGGGGAAATCAGCCCATGTGTCTTGATCTCATGCTTCTAACCTTAAGATGATTACATGTGTTCAACTTGCTAAGAAAGTTTCCTAAAAATATCCTAAGTCTTGCACCTCCTTAAGGCACCTTCCTAGGCACCTTCCTTGTACCTCCTCTTCATGCTATAAATACAAGGCTCATATCTTCCTTTCTTTATAATCCAAATGCCATACATAAATCCCTAGCACCATGATCCTTTGATCTTCAAACTACAAGTTACACTACAAAGTTCAAGGTCTTAGTATTCTCTACCTAGTTCTTAAATTTGTTTGGTGATTCCATGGTTGAATTAGGAGCTACACAAGGTGATTAGGGGCTGAAGTTAATTAGTTTTAAAGAGGGTTATAGCAAGGGTTTACAAGAGTTATAGTGAAGGGTTTGCAAGCATAGGTTTAGTGTCCTAGTTTCATACTTGACTACCTTTTTTTAGAAAGCCAAAAGTTGTAAGAAATCCTATTACACTTTCTTGCTCAATATCATTTTCATGCTTATTATGTTTCTTTCATGCTATATATTGTCTTGTTATTATGTTCATGATATATAAAAATTGGTAAAAACAAGTTATGTATATATATGTTAACTTATGATATTTAAACAAGTAAACTAGTGACTTTTATGGAGAACCATGACCAAAATAGTATAACTATGATATTTGACACTTACCTACTATTAAAGAGGACTTAACAAGGAAAACATAGCAATTTGAATCACCCAAAATAAGTACCCGAGTCAAAAGTTATGACCATTTGAAATTACCAAAATTTTACGGCAAAACTGCCAAATACTTTCTGTGACAGAACATAAAACACGCAAAAAGAGGCCCTTCTGCTCCGTTTCATGAAAAAGTTAAAACCCGAAAGTTGTCCGTAATCACGTTTTCTTCAAAAACTCAGGAGCACGTCTCCAGAAAACCAATAACGAATGAGATTTTCTTCAGTTTCTTAACAGCTATTTTATATATACCAAAGTCACTATATAATAGTTATGTTTTACTAAGACCAAGAGGTCTAATGACCTAAAGCCAAGACCACAACCATGGCTAAAGCCAAGGTTGAGTCTCAAGACCATGGTAACATGACCAAGGTCACGGTAAAGCCACGGCTAAAGACCATGTAACATTTCGAATCAAAAACTTATATATATATTATCAAATACTACAATAGTAGGGAGCCTCATGTGAGGAGTTCATTAAGTAAACCATCGAGATGAGTTGTGGATTTACGAATTAAAGTGTCCTGGCTCCTCGAACGTTTACTACATGACTTCTGAATTATGTCGGCCTGAACGGTAGTAAGAGATATACAAACTATACATGTTTCATAGACCACTTATATTCAACGACTTACACTATATACTAAGTACTACATCATGAACTATATGCAAGACATATATAGGCAATTCTTCGTATTCTTAGACGTTACTCCAAACCTAAGTCGCAACGTTCTATTATAGGCTGCTCTTAGAGACTTTCGCGATTCGACTACCACTTTCATTTCTCATTACATAAGCTTAAGGTGAGTCATAGGCCCTACTCTTTTCATACTTGTTTTAAACTCTTTTGGGGAGATACATGCTTAAACTACTTGCTTTCTCTTTTACTAAAGACAATTTTACTCATATGCTATGCTATACTTTTATACTCTTAAACAAGATGTGTAGTTTTATTACGATATGTGCCTTAATGTGTTAAACCTATTCTATGCGCTATATTCTTTAACCACTGTTTAACTCCTGGATGGAGCCGATGGAGAGGTATTGATAGTACTATCGGGCTGACGCCCCCACCATTGCCATATATTCCTGGCCTTGGGTGAATATAATCCAGCTTTGAAGCATTTGTGCTTATTCTTGTCATGAGGTTCAGTAGGCAGTGATACTTTACATTAAGCGTGCATATATCGTATACACATATATCGAAATCATACTATATATTAGCAGTGGGTTGTGAACACACAGGTTGCAAGTGTTTTTATGGGCGGGACTTGCAACTGAGTGGATTCACGATGCCTTTGCTGTGCGAATATTCTTTAAAGACTTTTTAACTGTTTTAAGACAAACTCTATGAACTCACCAACCATTGTGTTGACACTTTAGCATGTTTATCTCAGGTTAGTAAGCCGATAGCTAGTGCGTGGAACTTAGAGTCAAGCTGCATATTCTGAAGACTTACGCTTTTTATCATTTACCATTCAAAACATTTTGTATACATTTATATATCATACTTTGGAATCTCATGTTTGTAACTTTGAATTCATTAATCGAATGGTAACTTTTCAAAACGTCTCATTTAGAGGTCGTTTTCTATAACTTGTACTTTATATTATGAAGTAGCACCCCAAGTGACACAGTCTTCCGCTGCGGTATTTTGGGGGTGTTACAGATTGGTATCAGAGCCTTGGTTATAGAGAACTAGGTTGCATTTAGTGCCTAGACTATAACTGCTATATACGTTAAGACTCTCCTCTTTATTTGCCTTACACACACTACATACGCATACGTTTTTTGTTAGTTGTTGGTTTAGTTCCACGCTGTTAGATGATGTGACTTTAGTATTATAAGGAACCCCAGAGATTAGCCGAGTCATTAAAAACATGGAGCTCAGTAATAACTAATTATTTAACTTGATCTTGTGACAGTTCTTGTTTGATGAGACACAAGATTTGAGTTAAATAATATTATTGCTTAGCTTTAGGGATTTGATGACTTGATTATCTTACTATCTGCCTCAGAAGGCGGATTTTGTGTCGGAAATTCTTAAGTAGGATGATTTAGAATCTCCTTATTTAAATGGATTGGGACGCCTCTTCATTTAAATAAAGAAATTGTAAATCACCGAACCATAAGTTTATGATCCCTTACTTACATAAATTTGGACGCTTCTTTATGTAAGTAATGAGTTATAAATAAGTTGGCTTAATTGTATCCGATACGACTCCTTAACCAGAACCTTAGACAAATCAGAGTAAACACCACTATATTAGAGATCCCGAATTCTCTTAGACACACCGTAAGTAGTTAACCTCAACTGAACTTCGGGACGAAGTTCTCCTTAAGGGGTAGAGACTGTAACAATTCACATTTTTAGGTTAACTTCTATTCTGAAAATTTTACTATTCATTTTTACTATTCACTTTTACTATTCATTTTCCCGAAATTTGATTTTTGTTTCATGGCCTCGAGTGATAAATCATTTCCATGGCAAATTAAAAGTTTGACACTCATCAGATCATTTTCGCGAAAGTTATTAAGGAATTACACGTTTTAGGGTAAAACGTCATTCAAAAATTCTACGCACAACGAAACTCGACCGCGTTAATTTACCCCACATCAGAAAAATGTTTAGTACTCTCATAATTAATTAGAGAATTAATCATGACTAAGAAAAATATGACCAAATAAACCCTCGGCCATGAGAAACAGGAATTTTCGTTTTTAAGCACTTTTACTTAGCCGTAACCTTAACCTATACCTGCACCGCGTTTCTAAGACAATTTGAGTTTTCACATTTTTGGAATAAGTCAACATATTTTTCCCTCCTCCTTTGACCAAAAATCATTCCTTGATTTTATAAATCATTCCTTGATTTTTAGGCTTATGGTTTTAAGTTTAAAGACATTAAATACCAACCGACACTAGACTGAGCCCAGCCTAGACATTATAGGTCATTTTAAGTCATTAGTATCCTATTAGAAAAGTTACATTTTACTTTTCTCAATTTTACGCAACTTTCGTACGTTTTACGTATTACGCGTTTTAGACCCGTGTTTCCAGTTTTAGTAGGGTTTGAGCACCCCAATAGAACCTACCACTCATTTTATATTTTATTATGGAGTATATTGATAAGTTTTAACATATTTATAAGTTTCATATTTTTAGGATACCCGGTTTTACGTTTCGTGGCTTAACAACTTACGGTTAGCAATTTACGGAGTCAAAACTAGTCACATAAGTAGGATAATATCATCCAAGACCAAGTCACCCTTACTATCCCTTTGTGAACCACCTCTAGGGGGGAATCAGCCCATGTGTCTTGATCTCATGCTTCTAACCTTAAGATGATTACATGTGTTCAACTTGCTAAGAAAGTTTCCTAAATATATCCTAAGTCTTGCACCTCCTTAAGGCACCTTCCTTTCACCTCCTCTTCATGCTATAAATACAAGGCTCATCTCTTAATTTCTTCATAATCCAAACGCCACACATAAATCCCTAGCACCATGATCCTTTGATCTTCAAACTACAAGTTACACTACAAAGTTCAAGGTCTTAGTATTCTCTACCTAGTTCTTAAGTTTGTTTAGTGATTCCATGGTTGAATTAGAAGCTACACAAGGTGATTAGGGGCTGAAGTTAATTGGTTTTCAAGAGGATTATAGCAAGGGTTTACAAGAGTTATGGTGAAGGGTTTGCAAGCATAGGTTTAGTGTCCTAGTTTCATACTTGACTACCTTTCTTTAGAAAGCCAAAAGTTGTAAGAAATCCTATTACACTTTCTTGCTCAATATTATTTTCATGCTTATTATGTTTCTTTCATGCTATATATTGTCTTGTTATTATGTTCATGATATATAAAATTTGGTAAAACATGTATATACTGTATATGTTAACTTATAATATTTAAACAAGTAAACTAGTGACTTTTATGGAGAACCACGACCAAAATAGTATAACTATGATATTTGACACTTACCTACTGTTAAAGAGGACTTAACAAGGAAAACATAGCAATTTGAATCACCCAAAACGAGTACCCGTGTCAAAAGTTATGACCATTTGAAATTACCAAAATTTTACGGCAAAACTGCCAAATACTTTCTGTGACAGAACATAAAACACGCAAAAAGAGGCCCTTCTTGTCCGTTTCATGAAAAAGTTAAAGCACGAAAGTTGTCCGGAATCACGTTTTCTTCAAAAACTCAGGAGCACGTCTCCAGAAAACCAATAATGAATGAGATTTTCTTCAGTTTCTTAACAGCTATTTTATATATACCAAAGTCACTATATAATAGTTATGTTTTACTAAGACCAAGAGGTCTAATGACCTAAAGCCAAGACCACAACCATGGCTAAAGCCAAGGTTGAGTCTCAAGACCATGGTAACATGACCAAGGTCACGGCAAAGCCACAGCTAAAGACCATGTAACATTTTGAATCAAAAACTTATATATATATATATATATATATATATATATATATATATATATATATATATATATTATCAAATACTACAATAGTAGGGAGCCTCATGTGAGGAGTTCATTAAGTAAACCGTCGAGATGAGTTGTGGATTTACGAATTAAAGTGTCCTGGCTCCTCGAACATTTACTACATGACTTCTGAATTATGTCGGCCTGAACGGTAGTAAGAGATATACAAACTATACATGTTTCATAGACCACTTATATTCAACGACTTACACTATATACTAAGTACTACATCATGAACTATATGCAAGACATATATAGGCAATTCTTCGTATTCTTAGACGTTACTCCAAACCTAAGTCGCAACGTTCTATTATAGGCTGCTCTTAGAGACTTTCGCGATTCGACTACCACTTTCATTTCTCATTACATAAGCTTAAGGTAAGTCATAGCCCCTACTCTTTTCATACTTGTTTTAAACTCTTTTGGGGAGATACATGCTTAAACTACTTGCTTTCTCTTTTACTAAAGACAATTTTACTCATATGCTATGCTATACTTTTATACTCTTAAACAAGATGTGTAGTTTTATTACGATATGTGCCTTAATGTGTTAAACCTATTCTATGCGCTATATTCTTTAACCACTGTTTAACTCCTGGATGGAGCCGATGGAGAGGTATTGATAGTACTATCGGGCTGACGCCCCTACCATTGCCATATATTCCTGGCCTTGGGTGAATATAATCCATCTTTGAAGCATTTGTGCTTATTCTTGTCATGAGGTTCAGTAGGCAGTGATACTTTACATTAAGCGTGCATATATCATATACACATATATCGAAATCATACTATATGTTAGCAGTGGGTTGTGAACACACAGGTTGCAAGTGTTGTTATGGGTGGGACTTGCAACTGAGTGGATTCACGATGCCTTTGCTGTGCGAATATTCTTTAAAGACTTTTTAACTGTTTTAAGACAAACTTTATGAACTTACCAACCATTGTGTTGACACTTTAGCATGTTTATCTCAGGTTAGTAAGCCGATAGCTAGTGCGTGGAACTTAGAGTCAAGCTGCATATTCTGAAGACTTACACTTTTTATCATTTACCATTCAAAACATTTTGTATACATTTATGTATCATACTTTGGAATCTCATGTTTGTAACTTTGAATTCATTAATCGAATGGTAACTTTTCAAAACGTCTCATTTAGAGGTCGTTTTCTATAACTTGTACTCTGTATTATGAAGTAGCACCCCAAGTGACACAGTCTTCCGCTGCGGTATTTTGGGGGTGTTACAGTATTCATAGCCAATTGCGTTAACATGAGGTGTTTGATGAAATGTCCGTTTGTTTAGTCAGATATAGAGAGCCAAATGTGGGATCGTTTGAGAAGCAACATGATACTCCTACTCAACAATTACATGCAGTAAAGAGCCAAAGGTATTATCTAAGTAGAAATTTTATTCACCAGATTCATGGTAACTGACTTTTAAAAATTGTTTTATCGTACATGTGCTAATCTATACAAGGTATTCTTTCTGAATTTTGATTCTTTTTAATTGTTCATTGTATACATCAGGATGGTGGTAAGAAGCCATGAAATAGTATAAGCTTCATGTTGACTTGGTTACATACAATTAAAAATATAACATTGCAAATGGAGAATACAATAAAGATGGGGATAGTGTCACAACTCGTAATTTTTGGTCATTTTCCAAACCTCGACAATTTACTATTCGCAAGTTACTATTCATCGATCACTATTCATCATTTTTGAGGTCAATTCGACATTCTGAGAAGCGTTCAGAAATTTTACTATTCACTTGATACTATTCATTTCCGAGAGAAAACCACTATTCATGTGCATTATTCATGTCATCGTAAATTTAGTTTACGAGTGTTCAAATTCGCGTAACCGTATTGGTTCAGGAGCGAATTCATGCATTATTATCAGGGACATTTCATACGGACTAGAAATAGTCGACATATCATCATTAGGGCACTTGCATACTATTCCACTCGTAGGATAAATAAATTAATACTTTTGGTACAATTAACGATTTACGTATGTTTATTTTAAATAAACACTAATACGCGAACTATAAATGTGACTAACACGTCGAACACTCCCGACTATGATCCCAATATATTTTTATATTCATTTTTATAATATAAAAATTATAATATTAATTTACCCGGTATTTTGGATATTTATTTTAATTATTAACTTAAGTTTACTAAAACTTCGACGGTTTTCGTGGAAATTAAACTATAATTATCTAAACACCCAATAATTTTACCCAACCTATTTTTATAATTTTTATAACTTTATTATGACCCGGTTAACTCCGTTAAAATTTATTTTTAGTTAACCCGGTACCCGGTACATTTTAAAACTACAAATACACAACAATAATACAAATACATCAAAGTCCTACATTCATCCCCCCCCCCCTTGACTTTGCCGCCCCCCCCCCCCCCCTTGCCATTTTCTTACAAAAGTTACTTACACACTCCTTTCTCATTAATGCATATACTAACTAAATAAAATAATAATAATACAAATAATACTTATAAACCTAAACTAGTTTCTTTATTCATTTCACAAACTCAAAAAGGTTTTCTTCCTCTCTTTTCTCTCTACTCACTCACGGCACAAGGAAGAAAGGAGCAAGAACCAAAAATATTTTTCCAAGATCTTAGTGTATTTTGTAGTCCTTGTTAGAGTTTTGAGATACAAACTCAAGGATTATTAGGTTTTAATCATCTTAACTTCACTAATCTTACAAGTAAGTTTACTAAACTCATTTCATAATTTTTACAAAGTTATTACCATGTTTATATATTTTTCTTGCAAGATCTTATACATGCATTAACTTATACCACTTTATTTTTGTAAACTTTTGATCATACAAGCCCTAGAAATGATTTGTGGTTAGATCCTTGTTAGATCTACTTGGTTTTGATGATTAGGAACCCATGACACCCTAAGAAGGTGTATGGTAGGATTAGATTAGTTTTGTGGTGATTGAAAGTGGTTTGGATGAAGATGGAACTAGATTAGAACCCTAGAAATGGTTTTTGAAACACTTGAAATACCTACTGTCCCTATTTTAATTTCGTGGGAAAATCAGTGGTTGATGGCTAATTTTTGACCAAAGATTTAGAAAATACATTCAAAAACGAAACTTTGGGCGAAAGAACGGATTAAAACGAGCTTATAACGAAGGAGATATGATTTTTGCAAATTTAACGACGAAAACTATTTTTGTAAAAACTGCTTGCTGTTTGGCAGATTTCAATGGGTAAAAAGAGGTACTAAACGTAACCTAGAGGAGCCGAGTTATCAAAAATATACTAGTATATACAAAAACGAATCCGTGGACATAAAGAACAAGGAAAACGAGCCTAAAACGACCGAGTTATACCCGTTTTAACATCGTCAAAACTATATATATATATATATATATATATATATATATATATATATATATATATATATATATAGTCACAAATAAAAATAATAACGTACGTACTAAATGGTATATTTTCTAGAAACGTTACTAAGGACTATATTCTTAACAAATGAATATGTATGACCCAAGGGAATATTTATACGACTTAACGACGTTATTTTAAGGTTTTCGATACGAGGATTATAACGCTAACTTTTTCGTACGAGATAATACGACAAGTTATATACTTCTCTAAATGGACTTATTTTTCCTAAGTATGGAAACTATTTTACCATGACGATAACTAGTATTTCCAAATTACGAGTGGTATGAGTATCATGTGCATGTGCATTCATTTTATTACGGCTTGATCTAAGTTAGATCACGATTATTCATTTAGGTTGCGGCTAGTACTCACGCCTCATTGTCCCGACTACTTTTACCTCATTGCACCATCTTTGTACCATCACTTCGAGGTGAGTTCTCATAGCCCCGTTTTAATTACTTATTTGATTTCAAATCCCACGGGGGAGAATACATTGCACAATTATTTTTGTACATGCCCAAGTATATCAAATTCCATACATTGCTTAAGTTGCCTAATTACCATGTCGTGACAAGTCCCCATTTATTATCATGGACCGTTAATTTCTGGTACTAAGCGAGAGTGAGTGGATAGATCTATCGAGGGTGACGCCTCCATTCGCGTTGGGTTGCTCCAACGGGACGAATGCATTTCATGTCTTAACGAATGGAGTGTCTGGTAAACACTCTGGTGGGGCCATTACAAAGTCTAGCTTCGGGGTCATGAGCTTAAGAGACAATGTAGTATTTTTGACATTCTTGTCGGTTTACTTATTCCTTGTGGCTTATGTACTTACGATTTACTTATAAACCTATGATTATTCACCAACATTCGTGTTGACCGTTTTTCGCAATGTATTTCTCAGGTTATTAAGGTAGCTCATGTTGCATACATTTGGACCTGCATGGAGTCGCGGAGTCGACGCGTCTCACCATATTTTCTGCACTTATGAAACGTTTGATCTTGTTGAACTTATTTTAACTATATTGGCAAACTCTTTTGGGACCTACGCTTTGTAAACTCTGAATGTTTTAATGATCAAACGCTGTATTTTCTAAACGACACTTTAGGTCGTTCAATATAACTGTAACTATGGTGCTATGACAGTCACCCCCAGGTATTCTATTCCGCTGCCATTCAGGTATTTTAGGGGTGTGACAGATTGGTACCAGAGCTAAGGTTATAGCGAACTAGGATGTATCATGGACCCTAGACTATAACCACATCATCATAGCATCTCATCATTTCATCATAGGTGCATATTCACTATACATGTTGCTTTACGCACACACTGTACGATTTATTCATACCCATACTCATATATATATATATATATATATATATATATATATATGATTATATTGACCTGGTTCACAAGTGACATGTCTTCAGATACCCACGCTGTTATCCTTTCGTCGGATTCCGACATTGAAGATGCCTTGTCATCTTCCACTACCATTATACCACCAGTTGTACTTACACCACCATTAGCACTATTGATTTGTCATAGGAGCAAGGTTCTCATTCAGCCTATACATAGAATGCCGTTTGGTAGTGTATTCAGACTTAATTTTAATGGACTTACTAGGATGCTTATTACAAGGGAGATAGCATGTTTTCTTTCCTTCACTAGTAGGACGCTTACTACCACCACCGTTGGTTACTTATTTCACTATTGGTCGCCCCATAGTGCGTACTTTAACTTTACTTCTTAGATGTCGCGAGATAGCGCGAAAGAGGGTAGTATTCCATTCACTATTATCACCATTATCTCCTAACTCATCACTGGGATTTCATCGTCATCAATGTTATTCTCATCCTTTAGAATACCACCATTGTCATTTCCCTTTTCCATTTCCACTTGCCATGAATTAGATAACGCCTTGTGGATAATACCAAGATTACGGACTCAACAGGAACATCTGCAGGTTCCTCAAGAATGGCTTAGAATCTACACTATCTAGGACTTGATCGATGCACAACTTCAGACACCACTTCAGGACTATCTCGACCTTATGATGCCATAAACCTGATTTCACCTAGAAGGACTACAGGAAGTCTTTAGACTAGACTTATATCGTTACTAGCTGTTACTATTATCCTAGCCACGAGAGGTGTGGCATAGTTCGAAGAAACTTGTGGTATTTTGATTGTTGTACAACGGAATCACCAAGTGTTGACTCTACCATATGGATATGGTTGAGCTATCCATGATATGGGTCCATATAGACCGAAACTTTCATGTATTATATTCATGTGTTATGAATATGATGATTTTTATTACATATAGATTCTCATGGACTCTTATGATTTGATGGAAATAGATTTAAGCAAACAACTCCAGGCATGACGCAAGCTGCTGTTGGACAATCCATTGCCAGGAACATAACTACCGCCCTCACCAAGGAACTTACTCACGTGGAATTTATGGGTTGTAATCCCTCCTCCTTTAGCGGAAATATAGACACAAAGGAATTTCTCAAATGGTTCGAAGAATTAGAAACAATCTTTCAATGTGGTGACTGCCGTAAGGAAGACAAAGTTAAGTTCGCCACTTGCACTTTTCAGGAGCATGCCCAGACATGGTGGACTAAGTATGTCCAGGTAGTAGGAGTTGATGCTGCTTACTCACACTCTTGGGAAAAACTAAAAAGGATGATAAGTTTGAAATTCTGTGTGAAAAGCGAATTACAAGCAATTGAGCAGGAAACACTAAACCTTACCATGGTAGGAGATGATGTTGTTAAGTATACTGCTTCTTTTTATGATTTTGCTCGACTAGGCTCTACAATGGATGAACCAGAAAGCAAGAAACTTGAAAGGTACATCGGAGGACTTTCTCCTGAAATTCGTATGTTGGTCAACTCATTGGAACCCGATACCATGCCTAAAGCTATCAGGATGGCGATCGAAGCAAAGGAACGCATAGCTCACCCCAAGATCTTAGGAAGAAAAAGTGACAATAAAAGGAAGTGGAACAACAACCGAGGTGAGAATGCCACACAAGGACCACACAAGAGACAAGGAGTTACTAAACCTAATGCTACAAGTCTAAAGGAAAAGAATGATTACCTTGGTATTTTACCTAAGTGTGAAGAGTGCCAACATCATCATAACCCAGGCCGTTGCCCAGAACCATGTGGCAACTGTAAGAAGGCTTCCCACAAAACCAGGGACTGCAGGTTTCCAATTGTGAGGGATAATCAGAAACCACCTATTACATGTTTTGGTTGTGGGGTAGTGGGTGAATGCCCAGAGTTGGGAAGCCAGAGTTGGAAGAAGAAGTTTATGTTTTAATTATGTAAACCATAGTTGAGCCCTCTAGGGTTGTACTTTCCTTTGGTACTTTCCATAAGTACGTTGATGTAACCTAGTTGTATTAAGCACTTTCCTATCTAATGTAATGACTATCTTTTGTTATCTATGTGATAATCGTAACCTTCGCTTATTCCATCTTTTATTGCAATTATGCAATTTTCAGTCGTTTCGCAACATTTTGTCACTGTCTTACTAGAGATTAGGCCGATTTCGTTTTTAACGGATTAGTAGACTATTACCATTCCATAGGATTTACCCATGTATCCAATACACCATTCAACGAATTTTGTTTCAAACTATTTTTACTACCCTATGGGAAATTGTTTTACGGAATTTCTAAAGTATATTTTTTTTTTTGTTTGTTGTTACCACTCTATAAACTGATTTTTCTGATATTACGCCAAGTATTTAATATTATTACGCGAAACAATTCTTATGATACTTTGAAAAGAAATTTCTAGAACACCATTTTTATAACAATGCGTTGAACACCATCTAAAACTTTGAGAAAAGTAATACTATTTTGACTAAATCAAGCATCGCATCATTAGTCCTCAACTATACATAGCCTGATCACCTATGTATACTTCAGGAAGGATTATGCCATGAAGGAAATAGTTTTTTTTTTTTTTTTTTAGTATTGCTAATAACAATCTTCATTTAAAAGCGTTTTAAATAAGTAAACTCTTTTATAAATGTCTCTTTCTGACAAACTCTCCCTGGATACTTACCCTACCTGTCACTCATTTAGCCATTAAGTTGGACTTTCCATTGACTTCTCTAGGAGAGACTTTCCATATCAATTACGAGTAGGATTCCTCGATACCAGAAAAGCAAGGAAAGGATTTCGGAACTACTAACCTAGACTAGAAGTGTACACCAAGACAATTTATAACTCAACAACAATTCTAAGATGCCACGAGACCATCCGAACCACCATCTCTGACCTAGTTGTCCAATTCTATCATTCAAAGGTACTAGCTAGACTGAGCTACAGGATCGAACACATTGTGAAGGTACGCTAAGCAACACCATGGGAATAAACCAAGCCTCCTAACCGATACTGTAGAGTGTTTTGAGTTAACATGATCTCATCCATACGCAAACTTCCCTATAATAAGTTTCACCAAGGAAAATTTGATTTGAGTTAAGGGTATCGATATAGATTCCCTTAAGGCATTGTGTTCTCAGGAAATTCTAGATAACCTCACCTATACATCAAGAGAGGCATCAGGCCCAAGCATATTCCCCCCAGCTACATGTGAAGACAATACGGAAATTCATCGACAAAGTATCAATTGAAACCCTCATATTGCCAACATGATGACAATTTCAACGATAAACCATCTCAAGACTTAAGTTGGTAGAATACCTAGGCTTGTAGTTTTACCAGATAACCACCAATAGACATCATCCAAATATCAGGAACCGAATGTTAGACACCTATGCAATTATGCGAACATTTCCTATCCTACTATTTTATCCTTGTTAGTATTTTTACTTTTAAATGAAGTTGATTTCAAAATTTTGTCCATACAAATCACCTATCTCGTAGAGAATAATTTTGAATTGCCTATTTTGAATAAATACGATCCTTTTTAGCCAATATTTACTTGAGCCATTATACAATGAGAAATGTTTAAACATTAAACTTTGGTAAACAGTTCTATTCGCAACATGTTTGAAAATCGCGTCACATTTCATAACTATTGAATTTTGAATCATCAAGACAGATATTATTTAGTAAACCATTTGCTCCATTTTCTAAATTCGTTTATTCAGAAAAAGATTTCGACCAAAAACTCAAAAATCGCGAGATAAATTTTGAAAACCAATCACCATGCTACATCGCTTATGCATTTAGGGCTTTGTGACTTGACAATAAGGAATATTGGAATATGTGGTGAAGGAAATTAGGAGGAACACCATAAATCGATTACAAACGTCAGTAATGGAAACCAAGCACAATTGGCAAAGAAAGACACATGTCTTAGCAACGATTAGACCAAAACGCAAGGAATCAAAGTGTTACCCATATTCTATCTTATTCGTATAACGCCCTTTTCGAGAAGTACAACGTTGTAGAATTAATCACCAGATTCATTGTAACCGTTTCAACTATTCCCGATTAAGGTGATCGAATCACCTCAGACTTCTAACAATCATTCTAAGATTTCCTTCGGAACCTCATTAAGATGTAAACACCGCCTATCATCCTCAGATCGATGGTCATAACGAGAGAACGATTCAAACTTAGGAAAGTTATACGCAGAGTATGAGTGATTGACTCTAGAAATGGTTGGACTAATCATTTACCATAAATCGGATCCTTTTACAACCATAGTTATCGCGCGAGCATAGAGACTACATCAATTGAGGCACTTTATGGTCGAAGTACCAATTACCCATTTACAGACCGAAATTGGAAAGTTAAATTCACTGGTCTAGAACTAAACTATGGAACAACAAAGGAAATTTCACAAGTCAAGAACCAGTTACAAACAACGAGAAGCTGGTAGAGGTAGGTTGGTACATGACGCACATCATACGGATTGGGTATCCTTGAACAGCAAACTAACTAGATTCACACGAGAGGACGAACTAAGTTGAAAGCTTTTCCTTAGAGAGGTATGATACAATTTTGGTAAACACGAGAGATTGAACCTTTGGTATACTGGACCAATTAAGATTCATTTTTGAATCGACCAGCTGACATATAAGATTTGAGTTCTGACAGAGTTCAGCAACATATATTACCCATATTACATTATAAACCTGAAGAAGCACTGATCATTTATTGATGAACCAAACTCGGAAAAAGCCAAACTCACTAGTCCAGTAGGCATTCATGATATAACCAGAAATTTCCTACAAGTCAAGAATCAATTACAAATTTTACAAGTTGTAAACCATTAAAATTTCAAGTTGGTGTTAGAATCACGTTGAAAGTTCTGCCTAGAAAAGGCATGATATTATTCGGAAAGATTTAGAAAGTTAAAACCGATATACACCGAACCACTTAATAGTTCAGACAGAGTAGGCCTAGTGGCCGTCGGACTTGAGCCTTGTTAAGGAACAACCGGATTACGCAACTATGTTTTACCTATTCAAATCCCAGGAAATGACTTTCAGATTAGTCAATCATAATCCCTTTTGGAAGGGAATCCAACCTTGAGACAAACGTAAGCTTGGTAAGAGAACCAGTAGAAAGCATGGACCAGGAGGTCGAACGGTTGAAGCAAAGTCAAATTCCGATCGTGAAAGTTCGCTGGAATTCTTGAAAAGGACCCGAATTTACTTGTGAACGGGAAGACCAAATGCAATTCAAGTATCCACGTCTTTTTACCAAATATACTTCAGAGACCAACCAAAACTGAACTTCGGGACGAAGTTCCTGTTAGAAGGGAAGACTGTCACAACTCGTAATTTCCGGTCATTTTCCAAACCTCGACAATTTACTATTCACAAGTTACTATTCATCATTTACTATTCATCGATCACTATTCATCATTTTTGAGGTCAATTCGACATTCTGAGAAGCGTTCAGAAATTTTACTATTCACTTGACACTATTCATTTCCGAGAGAAAACCACTATTCATGTGCATTATTCATGTCATCGTAAATTTAGTTTACGAGTGTTCAAATTCGCGTAACCGTATTGGTTCAGGAGCGAATTCATGCATTATTATCAGGGACATTTCATACGGACTAGAAATAGTCGACATATCATCATTAGGGCACTTGCATACTATTCCACTCGTAGGATAAATAAATTAATACTTTTGGTACAATTAACGATTTACGTATGTTTATTTTAAATAAACACTAATACGCGAACTATAAATGTGACTAACACGTCCAACACTCCCGACTATGATCCCAATATATTTTTATATTCATTTTTATAATATAAAAATTATAATATTAATTTACCCGGTATTTTGGATATTTATTTTAATTATTAACTTAAGTTTACTAAAACTTCGACGGTTTTCGTGGAAATTAAACTATAATTATCTAAACACCCAATAATTTTACCCAACCTATTTTTATAATTTTTATAACTTTATTATGACCCGGTTAACTCCGTTAAAATTTATTTTTAGTTAACCCGGTACCCGGTACATTTTAAAACTACAAATACACAACAATAATACAAATACATCAAAGTCCTACATTCATCCCCCCCCCCCCCTTGACTTTGCCGCCCCCCCCCCCCCCCCCCCCCTTGCCATTTTCTTACAAAAGTTACTTACACACTCCTTTCTCATTAATGCATATACTAACTAAATAAAATAATAATAATACAAATAATACTTATAAACCTAAACTAGTTTCTTTATTCATTTTACAAACTCAAAAAGGTTTTCTTCCTCTCTTTTCTCTCTACTCACTCACGGCACAAGGAAGAAAGGAGCAAGAACCAAAAATATTTTTCCAAGATCTTAGTGTATTTTGTAGTCCTTGTTAGAGTTTTGAGATACAAACTCAAGGATTATTAGGTTTTAATCATCTTAACTTCACTAATCTTACAAGTAAGTTTACTAAACTCATTTCATAATTTTTACAAATTTATTACCATGTTTATATATTTTTCTTGCAAGATCTTATACATGCATTAACTTATACCACTTTATTTTTGTAAACTTTTGATCATACAAGCCCTAGAAATGATTTGTGGTTAGATCCTTGTTAGATCTACTTGGCTTTGATGATTAGGAACCCATGACACCCTAAGAAGGTGTATGGTAGGATTAGATTAGTTTTGTGGTGATTGAAAGTGGTTTGGATGAAGATGGAACTAGATTAGAACCCTAGAAATGGTTTTTGAAACACTTGAAATACCTACTGTCCCTATTTTAATTTCGTGGGAAAATCAGTGGTTGATGGCTAATTTTTGACCAAAGATTTAGAAAATACATTCAAAAACGAAACTTTGGGCGAAAGAACGGATTAAAACGAGCTTATAACGAAGGAGATATGATTTTTGCAAATTTAACGACGAAAACTATTTTTGTAAAAACTGCTTGCTGTTTGGCAGATTTCAATGGGTAAAAAGAGGTACTAAACGTAACCTAAAGGAGCCGAGTTATCAAAAATATACTAGTATCTACAAAAACGAATCCGTGGACATAAAGAACAAGGAAAACGAGCCTAAAACGACCGAGTTATACCCGTTTTAACATCGTCAAAACTATATATATATATATATATATATATATATATATATATATATATATATATATATATATATATATATATATATATATATATATAGTCACAAATAAAAATAATAACGTACGTACTAAATGGTATATTTTCTAGAAACGTTACTAAGGACTATATTCTTAACAAATGAATACGTATGACCCAAGGGAATATTTATACGACTTAACGACGTTATTTTAAGGTTTTCGATACGAGGATTATAACGCTAACTTTTTCGTACGAGATAATACGACAAGTTATATACTTCTCTAAATGGACTTATTTTTCCTAAGTATGGAAACTATTTTACCATGACGATAACTAGTATTTCCAAATTACGAGTGGTATGAGTATCATGTGCATGTGCATTCATTTTATTACGGCTTGATCTAAGTTAGATCACGATTATTCATTTAGGTTGCGGCTAGTACTCGCGCCTCATTGTCCCGACTACTTTTACCTCATTGCACCATCTTTGTACCATCACTTCGAGGTGAGTTCTCATAGCCCCGTTTTAATTACTTATTTGATTTCAAATCCCACGGGGGAGAATACATTGCACAATTATTTTTGTACATGCCCAAGTATATCAAATTCCATACATTGCTTAAGTTGCCTAATTACCATGTCGTGACAAGTCCCCATTTATTATCATGGACCGTTAATTTCTGGTACTAAGCGAGAGTGAGTGGATAGATCTATCGAGGGTGACGCCTCCATTCGCGTTGGGTTGCTCCAACGGGACGAATGCATTTCATGTCTTAACGAATGGAGTGTCTGGTAAACACTCTGGTGGGGCCATTACAAAGTCTAGCTTCGGGGTCATGAGCTTAAGAGACAATGTAGTATTTTTGACATTCTTGTCGGTTTACTTATTCCTTGTGGCTTATGTACTTACGATTTACTTATAAACCTATGATTATTCACCAACATTCGTGTTGACCGTTTTTCGCAATGTATTTCTCAGGTTATTAAGGTAGCTCATGTTGCATACATTTGGACCTGCATGGAGTCGCGGAGTCGACGCGTCTCACCATATTTTCTGCACTTATGAAACGTTTGATCTTGTTGAACTTATTTTAACTATATTGGCAAACTCTTTTGGGACCTACGCTTTGTAAACTCTGAATGTTTTAATGATCAAACACTGTATTTTCTAAACGACACTTTAGGTCGTTCAATATAACTGTAACTATGGTGCTATGACAGTCACCCCCAGGTATTCCATTCCGCTGCCATTCAGGTATTTTGGGGGTGTGACAGATAGTCACAACAATATTTGGAATTGTGGCCAGGTAATTTGTCCATATTATGTCGTTTAGTGCTTCATTAGTATTCAAGACTGTATTATCAATCCATTTCTCATTCTTTCTGATATCCATTTATTTTATCCAAACACTCCTATCATTTGAAATAATATGTACGTATTAGGATTGAACCTGGCACTGGTTACACAATTAGGTTGGTAACGGGTTACTCGGGTCAAATTGGTCAGAATTAGCGAGCTAGATATGTGTTTGAACTAAACTAAATGATTTATGATATATGTTCTTTTAACTTCAATATTGCTTCGAAAACCATGATTCACATTTTTGTAGTAGTCAATGTCTCTCTATTTCTTATGAAATTTATATTGCTGTAATTACCTGTAGTTGATTTGGTGTTATAGTGTGTTGCACAATGTTGCAATATGTGCAGTATCTTATTAAGGAAGCCAAGTTTTCTTTCCTTCCTTTGTTTGTTGCTTAAGGGCCTGTTTGGTACGCAACTTTTTTGGACCTGTAAGCTTTTTGTTACAAAAATAATCTCCTGTAAAACAAGTAGCTCTGTTTGGATACATCAACTTCAAGCTTTTAATTTAAACAAGTAGCTCCAAAATGAAAAGCTGATTCATGAAGCTTTTAAAATATTTTGGAGCTGTTAAAACATAAAATTACTATTAACAGCTAATAATTACATTTAACAGCTAATTTACCAAACACTTTTATTGGAAAAAAAAATACAGCTTGTAGCTCATATTAACAGCTTTGCAGCTTACAGCTTACAGTTTACAGCTTACAGCATACAGCTTACCGTTAGTTTTGCCAAACATAGCCTAAGTGCTTTCTTTGACCTGCTTCCTTTTTATGAAATCAGTTGTGGAATGGATTCATCAGAGTTTGTGGTTATTAGGACACAGTTATATGATCTTTATCGGCAATGTAAAGTCTTCTACAAGTATGGCATGGTATGTTTTCATATAACGAATAATTTTTTCTTTGATTATTTTAATGCCTAAGGTATTTATTTTTGTGCATGTGGAGCTGTATAATTGAACATATAATGTATATTAAACCGTTATATGGAAATGGATCCATTTGTGTTTCATTTTATTTATAACATGTCAAATTCATAAATAGAAAAATCCAGCTCAAAAGGAACTCTTAAATTGGGGATGATATTCTCCTAAAGTGTATTCTAATGCTTACAATGATGGCCGACCAAAGTCGTATCTTGTGACTTGAAAACTTGGAAGTGATCCAAACATAAAAGTGTTATTGAACTGAAATATTTTTAGAAACTTTATTTTCTTGAGATCATCGATATGCTTAGAAATATTTTAACTAGCATTATTTTTAATAATTATAGTCACGCCTTTTAGCATTATAGTGGTTTTCTGATTATAGGGTTCAATCTTTATCAAAATTACAAGACCCTTTCGAAAGCGTTTAAGAGTGCACACAGATAATGGTCGTGTTTTAGCAAGAAAAGTATACCATCGTAAGACTATGTAAGTTCCATGTGCAAGGATAACATGTTATGTTGTTTTCATTTGTATTCTTAAACCATCATTTTACTCAAATTAATTTCATTTTTACATATGAGGAACAACCTATATATATCATAGCCTATTTATGCATAAGGCTAATATAAACATAAGAAGATCTCAGGAACAACCATCGAATTATACGAGGAACAATCTATGTATATCATATCCTATAGGGATCAATCTTTATGAAAGTTAAATTGAATCTTTATGATATATCATAGCCTATTTTGTTATTCTTATGAGGAACAACCATCGTTTTACTCAAATTACTTTCATTTTCCAGGAGTTGTTTCAGGAAACTACTACGGTACCTATGAAGATGAAACGAACTGGGAAAATCTCTATTGGCTAATCAAGAGGCGTTATGTGTAAGTTCTTGAACCTATGTTTGTTGGTTTTAAAAGGAACAGCTGAAGCAAGTTGGTAATCAGTTTCTCCATATTCTGATGCATATAAAGATTCTCCAAATTGCTTATGTGAAATGAGATAATTTGTTTATAACTTATAATTTCTAATTAGATTTAACGTGGTGAACTAATTTGCAGATCTTTGTCTTACATGATTGTAAGTTGCAAACCATTCTTCTATACATGAAAATGTTATGCTCATCCGTGGTAAATTTGGACTAATGGGTGGGTTCGTTAGCCGGTCAAGATGGGTATTTTTGTTATGGTTCAGGATTGCTTATTGAGTGTTAAATGAGGTGTTGAGGTTGTTTGTCAAGATTTGTTGGCCTTTGTAACCTCAAATTTGATCAAACATGTGTGTATATGATTGATGCTAAACCGTCAACCAAAGTCCACCACGGATGTGGTCAAGATGGTCAAAGGCCTAGGGTCAATGCTCCCCGGAATATAGTGTTTCCCCGGGTCGTTATGTCCCGACGAGCTGTGGATTGTAATCAAAACGGTTATGTGATCGGGTGAATTTGGATGAGAAAGGGGTTTGTGTGTGATTGAACTAAGGAATCTACAATAAAATAGCTTAAACAAGCTATTTGAATAAGACGGGAAGCTAGGAAAAACCAGAAATGATTAAAACCTAAAAACGCGTACGTTACGTTTAAATAAAATGTAAACGTACGAAATAAAAAGTGAAAACGAAAATCTGAAAACACCCAGGGGGTGAAAATGAACTTTTTACAAATTAAAAGATAAAAGAAAATTTAAAATGAAAATAAAGTTATTAAAATGATTATTTTAATATTTAAACACTAATTTATTACTTAAACTATTTTAAATCTAATTTAAAATAAACTAAAAATAATAAAGGTTACAAAATAAACTAAGAATTTACAAAAATATTCTCTAAACCTTAAAAAGAACTTGAAGAAGGTATAAAAAATAAAAATAAATATTTTTGTCTTTTTGTGAATTTTCTATTAATTAATTACTAATTAATTACTAATTATCTAATTAACTATTTTAAATTAAGAAAAATGGCAAATGAACAGTTAAAATTCTAATAAAATTTCTAAAATTATTTTATAACATATAAAAGCTATAAAAAATATAAAAACTAGGTTTTACTTAATAAAAACTAATTATGCTATTTTAAACTAATTATTAATTAATTTCTAATAAAACCAAGATTAATTCCAATAAATACTTAATGAGAAAATAAAAGTCTGAGAAAATTAATATAAATACTTTAATATAAGATATAATTAATAAAAATATAAAAATGACAAGTACTTAATTAAAATATAAAAATGAAAAATAAAATTTAAGTAAAATTAAATAGAAACTATCACTTAGAAATTAAATTGACTTTTCTGGATTTTATTTTTAGAAACTTGATTTATAACTAAAAACAAGAACTTTTAATAAAAACAACTTTTGTGGGACTCAGAAATAAGCACAACAAGTGCTTATTTCTTAGACAGTTGACTTTGGTCAACTGTCTAAGCTATAAGCTTTAAACAAGCTCAAAGCTGAGAACCAGGGGTGGAATTTGGAAGAAACATGCTCAAGTGACAAGTGATAAGCTATGAAAGCTAGAATGGTGCCCTGATTAAGCCAAAAAGCTGAATAAGCTGTCCAAAAACCAAACAGCTTACTCAGAAAGGGACAAGGTTTAGGAGAGTTGCAGCCCTATCAAATGAAGCTCAAATGCCAAGATAAGCTAATGGACTTGAAGATGAGCTTATTGGCTTCTCAAAAAGCCAATAAGCTCATTGTGGGGTCCACTGTGTAGGCCATGAGATGGTATGAAAGTTGGGTTTTGAGGTGCTTATCTGTGTAGCAGGGCATGCATATGCCCTGCAAGCTACTTTGGAGGCAAGTGGGACCCACAGAGAAAATCACAAAAATAATGTAAAAATACTACAAGAACCACAAGCTGGGACACTACAAGATTACCAAAGGGCTTGGGTTAATTCTCACTAACAAGCTCAAATAACTTCACACAAGTTTGACCAATTTAACTGTCTATACCATTTTGACTTTTTGAACTTTTACTCTTGTTTGACTTTTGTGAGTTTTTGATGATCCATACTCACTGAAAACATGTTTATAAGCAATAGTAAAACCAAATTAAGTTGAGAGAACCACTTATGATATGAAATGATGGCTTGTGGAACTCAAAAACCACCACAGTTAACTGTGGTGGTGGGATTAATGTGAAATTGACTTTTGGCAAATAGAAACTTGAATTTGAGACTTAACCTGACCTAAAACAACCTAGTGTAGTATATCTAAACAAGGTTTAACCACCAAACTTAACAAATGCACAGGGTAATCCCCTGTGCCAAACACTCCCTAAATCTTAACTGTTTTTGGTTTAGTGAAAGAGATGTTGATCTGAGGCAATCTAACTTACAATAATCTATTATATAAGCTGTAGGGACTAGATAAAGACTACAATGAACAAGAGATAAGCTCAATAACAAACACAAGCAAAGATGAGTATTTAAAACTGTTAAGTAACCATAAGAGTGAATTGAGACAGAAATCAGGGAAGTATACCTCAAGACACAATCAAAAAGCTCATGAGAGCTTATCAACAAGCTTTTTAACCAGAAACCACAAACATATCACCCCTGAATCAGCAAGTGCTTATTTCTTTTTACCCTTTGACTTTTGACTCTTTTAGCAATTTAGACTGAATTAAGCAACAATAAGCTCACAACAAGCTGTCACAGACTTATGTGAGCTTATTGAACAAGAAATAAAAGCTTTTTGCAGGATTGAAGCTAAATACGACTTTGAACTATTTTAAACAAAAACTGACTTGGTAGCTTTGAGATTAAATAACTAACTGAGATACATTAAAATTACATTAAGAAGTCTTGGAATACACTTTGAAACTTAAATTGTTACTTGAAAAGTTAAAGAAAAATTACAACGAAAATAAAATTACACTAATAAAACTACTCTATTCTAACTACTCCCTCTTTCTTCTCTTTTCTTTTCTTTTTATAGTCCCTGAGTGAAACCTTGACTTTCCCACACCTTTATTGACCGTTGGATTGGCTTCTATCATCTCAACCGTTCAAATGAGTATTGGCGGGAAATGGGGAAAAGGCAGGTTGAGTGTTTCTGGTGTGGTATTAATGAGGGTAGGAGGGGGAAGGTGAGGTTGGTGAAGTTATTAATGAGGTTTGGTGATACAGTGGAGGAGGGGGGAACAAAATACCAGGGAATTAGGGGCGGTGTTGGGGGGAAGAAGATGGTCAAACCATGGTTTGACCGGGTTTAGTCTATTAAACGGGGGTGTTAGTTTTTTTTGGAGTGGGCCGGATTTAGATGAGATGGGCTTGGGGTTTGTTTGCTGGATCATGGGGTGGGGTTTGGATTGTGTTTTGTGTGTTGGGTTTATATAACTTAAAGGGTCCGTTTGGTTACTTTGCAAAAACACAACAAGGACTATTTTTGTAATTAACTGAAACATGTGGCCTGAAACTGTTATTTTCACAAAGATATATAAAAATTCATACTTGTCAAGTTCCAAAAACCAAAGGACCATAATTTGTAATTTCCCAAAAATTGAAATCCCGGGGTCCTTTTATGCCAAATTTGAAAGTTCAGGGACCAAAACCGTAATTTCTCCAAACATTTTACCCAAAGACTAAAAATGGCTTTTGTGACTTTCCCAAGGACCAAAAGTGATTTTTCTTTCAAAATTATCCCACCAGGGACTGAATCTGCCAAAATCTGTAACTCCAGGGACTAATTTTGTAAATTTCCAAAACTTTCCAATTTTTCACCAAAGGACTAAATATGACATTTTATGATTTCAAAATGACCTTTGGTGATAATTTTCCATATTTTGAATATCCAGGGACTAGTTTTGTAATTTTATGAAAGTTGAGGGACTGAAACTGCCAATTTTGCAAACTTTGTGCGTTTTTCATTTGTTTTTACTCGTTTTGCATCTAAAACATGTAAAACACAATTTTGAAATATTTTCAGTATTTTGATGCATTACTGAGTGTTTTTGTATGTTTTGCAGTTCAGATTAGACCAAAAATGATGAGTGTTTGAGCACTCATCAGTATACATGATAGTAAGTGGTATCTTTAACCTCAACTTTTGTCTAAGAAGCAACATTAAACCTTTTGAATATTGCAGGATCTGAATGTCAGGTTCAAGACCTTTCTTCTATATTTGACGGGTCTTCAAGAACGAAGACTCAAGAACAAGATGACTTAATTGCAACTTTGGATGTAAATTTAATAATTATAGTAATTTTTTGAATGTCAGTTTTCTTTTGTCAACTCTAACCCTTTTTTAACAATAAAGTGATTTCTCTTACGGTTGGGTTTGGAGTCACCGAATACACTGAATGCTTCCATGTATTGAATCTTATGGATGAAGATATGTAAAATCTTTCCATTTAAAATATAGATACGTTTTGATCGATTATAGAAACCATTAGTTGTTTGCAAGTATGAACATGTTTACCTATTTCTCAAAGTCATGGAACTGTAACAGTTTACAAGTATGAACCTATTTACCTATTTCTATCATGTGTTCTCTTACAACCCTTTAATCATCAATTTCTATTAAAAAGTACAAGAAGGTTGTCTACGCATAAGTACTCAAGCTCTTTGATTAATGTTATATATACAACTATATAAATATCATGTATTATACTAATATTTTTTAAATTTACATATAATCTTATCGCCAACTTCCCTTTGTTTACACGTTCATTATTTTAATAGTTATCAACTAAATTGTTTATCGTTTCATTCAAATATTAAACTTATTATCCCCTTCATAAAATAATGAAACCTATTTATGTTTGATGTTATTTACTATTTTATTCACACACTCAACTTTTAATTACAATTTTTATGATTATTAGGTGTTCACGAAATAGACATAACTGATTAGAGACGTCATTTACTATTAAAGACATTTAAATTCGAAGACGACAACAGACGTTTATTGATTTAATTATAATATATTATCACTAACAAGATGCATTTACTCACATCAGATATGGACTATTAGGTGTCCAAGGACAGTGGGTTGTAAATCGATAGGCGCTCACACATATCTTTTTATGGGTGAGCAAAACTGCCTGAGTCCCGACAACCGATCCGATCCCGACATAAACCGATAGTCCCGAAACCAAATAATAGCTTCTCGGGTCGGGAGTCGGGATGGAGTTTTAGCATTTTCGGGATTCGGGACGGGCCAAAAACTGACAAAATACAAGCAAAAACCGACTACTTTCAGGATGGGTCGGGACGGGCAAAAAACAACAACTACTTTCGGGTCGGTATTCGGTTTAAGATTTAGGTGACTTTCGGGATCGGGATTAGTCTGGATCCGGCCCGATGCTCAGCCCTACATCTTTTGCTACTCAAGACAATCAATTTTTGAGACCCCAAGCTTAGACGTTTGTTAGTGTAATTGTAACCGAAGCAATTTCTTACCTGATAATGGACACATTGTCTTATTCTTTGTTTCATATTTTAAATGGAACAAATTTACATTATCACTTTTCTTATCATCCCATTTTCTCTATTTCTTTACAAAATAACCCGGTGTCAACGGGTCTATAAGCTAATATATATATATATATATATATATATATATATATATATATATATATATATATATATATATATATATATATATATATATATATATATATATATATATCTACATTATATATAACAGGAGGCGTTACACGTAGATAATACCACGTAAACGCCACCTCATTGCCCAATAATTCATTATCTGCCATGTCATCAGCCATGTCGCCATGTAAGCAATTTTTTAATTTTTTTTATTGAATGGATTAAAATTCGGTTTTATTAGTGTAAAAATATATTGAACATGATTCGAACCTTAGATCTTATGATACATTAGCAACTATTTAAACACTGTGCCAACTTAATTTTTTAGTTGTCTAATACAAAGCCAAAACTATAATGTTTAGAAAAAAATTTTAATCGGATTTTTATAAAAACATACAAAATAGGAATTAAACATTACGATATAGCCATACGTATGAGTTGCATCCATTCTTCAAAACCCTAATTTTTTTTCTAAGCTCTAATCTGTTTCCACAACCATCATGGATCATATTCAATCTCCAAGCCAAAGCTAATATGATATTATCTAGCAGATACATTCCAATTATCATATGTCATGTAATGCTCTTTAATAGATGGAATCACGTTTTTTTATAGTTTTCTTAGGATCATTAGAAGTACTTAACAGAATGTGAGTTTGAAGCTTTGAAAGAACGTCTTAAGGTGTAAAAGTCTCTTGCACCAATGCTATTCTACCATTATCCCAAGCAACAAGCTTCCCGGAGGAGTTTAAAGAACAATCTATTCTTGAAAGAAATCCACAACAGGTAAATATGCATATTCATGTTTGTTTTTCTTACTGGTGCACTAAAGCAAACAATAACATGTAATATTTAGTTGTTTTTGCAACTTATTCACACATGTTGTACTTGCTCATGTAGTTTATTTAAACACATGGCATTGAGCTCAGCAAGAAAAGTAAAAAGAACCGGTGGCACGAATTTAGAGAGCCTAACAACACTAAGTGTCTGCATAGTACTAGGTACTGCAACCAATACACCTGTTCTTATATTATGACATCCATTCTTAATGTATATATATCATGGTTTATAAAATGTTGCATAGTGTCGTATATTCAACCATTTTTCTGGAGAAACTTATTGGTATAAATCTGTGTTCTTATGATGTTTATTATATTTCTTCAACAGGCATCATGCCAAGGTAGGGTTTATTTCTCTCAAAACCCTAATTATCATTTATCAAAAGCTCTACGAGGTTTTTTATATTGCATAAGGTAATGAACAAAATAAGAAAATAATGAAAACCGATCCAGATGTGCCAAGGTTTCTCCTTCTCTTCGTAACCACCTTGATCATCTTGCAAGCTTAAAGGGGGAACAAGTATGTACCATATTATTTACACTTCATCTTTTCCATTTTTTTTGTTTTTACCGATTGACCATTATCATAGCAGGAAACCATGGTCCAAATTTATGAATGCAGATAATAAGCATTTAGTATCTCCCGAGGAAATCGAATTTTATATTGGAATCATGTAAAAGATTAAATTAATGATGGGTCTAACTATTATACTCGAGCTGTTAACTAAGACTCTTCCCTTTATTGCATGTGTGATGATCATCAGGCTATTGATTTTCTCGATAAACTTCTTCGCTATGATTATCAGGATAAGCTCACATCAAAAGAAGCAATGGTAATATTTTTACATATCAATATTTTGCCAGTAGATTAGATAAATAACTTGACAAGTGGGCTGTTTGGGTCATATATTAGTAACATGAGTCTGTTAACGTGGTAACATGTCGGGTTGGAAAGGTGCCTGCATATTAGAGACTTAGAAAGTAAGTATGCAAGGTACTGAAAAAAATAATGTGATACTTTTCTCCCAGCTTATAATGGCCACTTTCTAATACTGAATTCAGAAACTGGCCCGGGGTCATACATACTTGATTTTGGATCTGGTACCGCCAAATCATATATGACCATTAAATTCTGATGGTGGTACAACTAGGGGTGAAGCTTGAAAATTTCGAGTGGGGGGTCGGGATCTAATTTTTTTTTCCTAACACTATGGGGGGTCGAAACCGAATTAAAATGGGGGGTCGAAACCGAATATACCGAAATTTTTCTACACGAAAACTATATACCCCTACATCGCAAAAAAAATTTCGGGGGGTCGGCCGCCCCCTCCCGCCCCTTATAAGCTACGCCCCTGGGTACAACCTTCTGATAGTATTTCTGATGAACATCCTCAGTATCAATTGATACTTAGGAATGAGAACATTGTAGGACTCTTAGGATTTTTCACAACAGTCCGTTATGGTCTATATAGCTATGCCACCATCACATTCTTTGATCTCTTTCAGATGGAGGTTTCAAAGTCCAAAAACACACAGCTTGCTCAGCTATTTGAATCATATGGAATTCATCATGCATGGATGGTACATGCTCATATAGGTCTGACTGAGCGACTTTTCGCTATTGGAATTTAAACTTTATCTGTGTGTACATCTTTAGGTAAGAAAGGACTCCTCAAGAGGGTTGTATTTTGAAAGGGTTGCAGCAGCAAAATCAACAGCAGTTGTAACAGAAGCACTCCTTGCAGCAGCATAAGCGTTTGCATACCCCCCTCCAGCAGTTGCAACCAGACTCGCCTGAATTTGATCCGTATGAGCAAAAGTGTAACAGGGTATCAATTCTATTTAGTTCAAAGAAAAATCACCAGGAGGGGGAGAGAAATCGCAGGGGCCAAAGGATAAGAATTGGTGGAAGTTGGTTACGGACTTGACTTGAGCAACTGTGAGATTTTGGGAAACTTATGAGCAGTCACGATCCGCCTTCTAGACCCTCCAATGATTAGTTTCCATGGTTGCAGGTATGCCATTTTACATGTATAATATTTCCATTAATTATTATCCCAAAGACAAAGTAGTAGATGAACCTGATAGGCGATAACCTTTGGTTGTATGATTTCAGGCTTGGATTTCATATCCAGAGCTAACAAAGATTCAAGTACGTGCAATCTTTAAGTTTCAGGGTCTGTGAGCCACCAAGGCGTGACATTTTTCAGAAAAAATAATGCAGATGTTGAAATTTTAGATAACCTTTGAAATGATGGTATTCTGAAGCTCAACTCAAGAAGAATTCAAGATTTTACTGTAACATGTTTGGTTGACTATTTTTTAGTTAAAAAACTCGAGCAAAAACCAAACGATAAACATTTACACCGACACAGCAGAATAAACAATCACTGCAGGCTTAAGTTCATGTCTGTTACTATCTTATTCATATTAGTATAAATAAATGTATGTTTAGTGGACGGAGGAACATAGATTGAGAAGACAATACGAAGTTGAAGGTAGAGATGTTCTGCCGAGTAAGGATTCAGAACTGTCAGATTCCTATGTAATAACTCCAGGAACTCAGTTCATGTATAAGTTGTCCAAACAACTATGTTATATTTGTTTATGTATTGCAGGAAATCAAGCTTGGAAACAACTAAAGGTATGTATCGTGCATTTTGACCGATTCCATAGTTTAGTTACTGTATGCATCCTAATACCCACAGAAAGGTTTAATTGGTATGTTGGCATTATTGTTCAATTATTTTTGTTTATTTATCTATTTATTTATTTTTTGTTTCATTTGTCACTTTTTAGTACATAGTTATAATTATGAGTTTTTATTTCTTTGCTTTCAGGTATTAGGCATGAATTCGATAATTTCCATTTTCAGTTACTATCTCATCATGTTAGTTTTGAGGTATTAAATAATGCAACCATCACTCAGTTTGTATCTCTTTTACTCAATTTGACCAATAATATATTTAGGACGAGCACTGCAAGTAATTTGGCTCAGAAATATTTATAGCAACTACTATAAGTGACTTGGTTCTGAAATATCTGTCATTGACATGACAGGTTCTCCGAGAATTGGTAGTTGATATTGAGCGTGTATTGCGAGGGATAATATATTTAGGACGAGCACTGCAAGTAATTTGGCTCAGAAATATTTATAGCAACTACTGTAAGCGACTTGGTTCCAAAATATCTGTCATTGACATGACAGGTTCTCCGAGAATTGGCAGTTGATATTGAGCGTGTATTGCGAGGGGAAGACTGGCAAACCAACAAGAACATGACAAATTTATGTGGTTTGGTAAGCTGATGGTTGGATATATGTTATTATGTGTATATCTGCTTCAAAAGGTGTAAATCATAGAGTATGTTCACAGATGTCCCTCATTACTTTCCAAACGTATACAGATGCCACTTTCATTACATGAAGCAGTTTCGAGCCAGCTGGAATCAAACCTAATGTTTCAGTAATTTATTTTCGCTCATTTGCCCCTCTTGCCTTATTTGAAAATTTTGAAATGTATGCTGCATGACAGAAACTTTATGGAATGAATGGCATACATCCAAATCAACAAGGAATGAGGAGAAAGAAAGAGACCTTAGATGTGAAATTGATGCTGCCAAAGAGGATATGTACAAAGAGAAGTATTCGGGAAAATCAATACATGAACTTGACCTCTCTAATTGTCAGTGGTGCACACCAAGTTACAGACTTCTTCCTGACAATGTAAATATCTTTCTGTTTATGCCCTTTTGGAGGTATGCAAGTAATTAATTTATGTGGCTGACGGCGTGTGTATTTTGTTTCTTTTACATAGTATTCGATACCATCACTAATTTAGAGATCAGAGCTAGGTTCTCAAGTACTTAATGATCTTTGGCTGCAAAATTGGCATCTTCAATTGTTCTCGGTCGTACCACAGGTGCAGCGCTGCAATTACAACTACATCTCCAATGGCATGAGGTACGTCACTATTAAGTTTCGAATAATGAAGAAAATATTGTGAGTTTATAAGCTCTTTATAACGCCATTTTTTTTAGACGACCAAGCAAACAAATTTATTATCAACCAATGGTATAAAGTTTAACGGCTGATAACAAGGCCATGGGAGTATGACGGACAATAATTCGCCACCTGGAAACATGGTGACCAGCTCTCTTATGTTTATTTTTTTTAGTTTTCCTACCTGCATATCTTTAAACCTGTATATTAATTATCCTAATGAAAATTTCTAGGGTACCATTGATAATGTTCATACAAATACATGTATTTTGTTCAGGCCAACAAAAGAACGACGGTCTTAATAGAGTGGCATCAGGGATAAGCAGTAATTCCATGCTATCCCGCTACTATTCTCTTACCCGTATGTTTGTTAAACTTATAGATGTTGTACAAATTTAAGTAAAGGAGCATCTTACAAAAATTGATTACCATAAGCTCATAAACCCATTGAATAACCATATACAAACAGGTCGGGTTAATCACATTTTGAGAATAGAAAATCTTACCCGATACTTGATACTAATAAGGTTTAGGTATCTCTGGCATAGGTGTATTCAGCTTCGGGTATTGCAGGTCGATTAGCCGGGTTATGTAGGCTGCTAAGAAAAGATGGGTAGCAGAAAAGGTATGCTATGGACCACACTGGAGCAGAGAAGAGCTGGAACAATGTTTTGATAAAATGTCTCATTGAATTAATTGATATAATAAGGTATGGGTTATTATGAAGTTTAGGGTGTTTGATTGTGTAGGTTCAAGAATGCTATGAGCTATCTGTGTCGCTAAAAGGTTTGGATTAAAAATATTATCGTCAGCTTCTTTAGATGATCGCTTACGTATAGCTTATCTAATTTCCTTCCTTAAACTATGAACTTGCACTAACGAGTCTTTATTATCGGTTGTTCTTCTCATGATCATTTTTATCCTCAACCCAGATGAGGTTTCTTCAGATGCAAGTCGCTTTGAAGGTCTGTTGTGTGTATGAAGGAGAGCATGACCCTAAGAAGCTCGAGTAGTTTGGAAGTGTTTTGACAAGTTTATCCCAGGAATTAGATCATCATTGCGAAAGCTTTCTCTCACATGCTTAATTTAGCGAATCTGGCAGAAGAGGTTTAGATTGCGTTTCATTGACTTTGAAGAAGCTTCTGCATCAGCTTAAGAAGTCCCCTGAAGAGGTTTTTAACACACTCAAGAATCAGTCTGTTGATTTGGTTTTGAGTTTTTGACTGCTCATTCAACTCAGTCAGATCTTTGCTTCAGAAGCATTGAAGGTATAGTATATCATTTGACCCTTTGAATTTATTCAGTTTTGAGCAAATAATCAAGTTTAAAATTGACCATTTTGTTATGTTTAACGTTCTTTTTCAGGATCCAGCACTGTTTAGCTCAGTTATATGCATAAGACATCACTTTTGACGATAAGCAGGATGAGGCTTTGCATAGATAAGTAAGTAATAATGATCTGACCAATAACCAAGTCTATATTATCATATCTTTTATGCCTTTTTTTAATATATATTATTTTTATTAATTGGTGTTATCCAATTTGCAAATTTAAGCTGCTTTCCATATAGAATGAGCTCATGAGGACTCCTCCAACTCCACAAGATGAGATGAGAGCAGGAATGAGCTACTTCCATTAAACCATCTGAAAGGGTGTTCCTAAATTCTAACGACGTTGGAATCAATGAACGTGTTCCCTACAATGCCCTTCTTATTCAGTTCTCTTCATGGATGGGTGGTGACAGTGATGGTATGTTCTTCAAGGACTGGCATAACTTTTTAAAGCAAAAAGTTGGTTATTTTATAGATATTAAATCAACAATAACTGACTATCTTATTCTAATTTTACAATCACTGTCGCTTCCATCCAGTCTCTTAGTTTTTCAGATTTACTTGATTCGTCTTTTTTATCATACGAGCACTTTGATGTTTTTTGCAATACTTTAAGTTACAAAACTGATGCACATTTTCATTAGATGTTTGAAATCCAAATTATTGTTGACACTCTGAAATTCGTGTGGTGCAGTTAACACTTCGGCGGGTCATGGATACAGCAAAACAGTTCACAAAGTCTGGATACCTGAACGAGTTTTCGATGGTTTTACTTAACAGTACATTGTCCTTGCCGTTAGAACTTCTGCTCATCTTTGTATTCAGTTAGATGGAATATTTTTATAGCACGTGGATTCTTATTCAGGTATCCCAATCCATCAGGATTCACGTATGAAAAGTGTTTCTTTCGTGTGTTTGAGTACGCTTTGATGAGCTTAGGAATATCCCAGATTTTGCTGACGAAAATACTATTTTATAAACATTTACTATCTGCAGGTCTCCAGTCATCCTTCAATTTGAAGAAGGTGAAAGAACTACCGATGTAACTGGTAGTATTTCAATGGAAGACGAGAGAGAAAAGCAAAAGAGAAAGGCTCAACGTATCTCTCAGAAAATTCAACAAACAAAAATAAACAAACTCAAAGGAAATGCCAAACATTTCCTATAGAGATCATGATATGTGGTAGGCAAGTTTTTTCAATGCAAGATGACTATTTTCCATGTGAATATTACATGTATCGTGTATTTGTGTGAATGCTGGTGTTGGAATTAATTAATTTAAAAAAAAATTAATCCTTTTACTATGGTAAGACAAACCCTCGATGATCAGATCATAAAAATATAAAATGCTTGCATATGTACATTGTTTTCCTTTTATAAAAAAATCTTTATTTTCAAATGAAGACAATATAATCAGTTGTAAATGGGTGTTGTGATTGTGTATTGCTGCGAAAAAATGGGTGTTTTGGATGTGCAATTTGCTGTCATAAATGGGGCGTTTGGTCAAACCATTTTGCCTCACAAATACGCCTTGTGTATGTTTAAATGTTTTAATAAGAGTTGTGGAAATGTTTAATTGCTTATTAAAATGGCTTTGTGCTTATACAGTAGTTTGGAAGAATAAAACTCTAAACTACTTATAAATTATAAAGTATTTGTAATGATTACAAGGAGCTTGAAGTTGAGCTGAAGAAAATTATGCGCCTCTAAATGGTCGTATTCTTCTTGTGTTTCAACCAGCTTGTGGATATGTCCTGCTGGGGGATTTGAGGTATGATAAGTTGAGAGGATTTGTAGGATTAGGAAGTGAATTAAGTTATGAAATATTACTCCAACATGAACAACACTTCAGTTCCAACTACAGACTTGAGAGCAATCAAATAATTATCATTCTTGAACCTGTAACTTTGAAGACTAGAGACCATTCTTACCCAAAAGTCAAAGAAGATTGAATTGAAATGAACTCCATGATCAAGAACCATTTTTCCTTATAACAAAATCGAATACACATCTTGAATAGGCCATATTGCATTGACTAAGGAAAGCTGTTTTGAACAATGGACCAATCAGAGTAGAAACTTTGCACAGGAGACTTCGATTCATCATGTTTGGGTGTATTTGGCTGTAGGTTGTAGTATAGAAAGCTGTTTTAGAGACATAATATTAGAGCTGCCAATTACAGCCCACTCACTCAATAACGGGCCCATTTGGGTAGGCTGGCGTATGAGGAAAAATGGGACATGGTAGCACATATTGCTAAGCTGGAATGATTACTTAATGAACTGAAAGATGCTATGGGTAAGACTGGTATGAGAGATAAAGAACTCAAATAAACTATAGGGAAGCAACCAAAAAGATTGACACGATAAGGGAAGAAGTACAAGGTACTCTCATTTTCTTCATAATTAATTCATCTTATGTTTTTTTCCTCACTGTTACTTTGCCTTCATCTTAGAAAGACTACGGGGACGCTTAAATAACCATTTAAAGGTATTAAAAATGTACAAAAGGCTTGAGTGAGAAAAGTGTAGTGTTTTTAATTAAAAAATAGTATAGAGGTTGCAAACTGATCATGTTAGACGAGTTGGGTCACTATAATTAATTCAAGGTATATAAGAGGGTGTTTGGTAATGCTTATCTAAGTCCTTATCTGTTGTTTTTTTTTTTTTTTTTTTTTTTTTCATCTAAGCATTTAGTACTCTTTGGGTAGAACTCATCTGCTTATATTAGAGTAATTAACAGGTTTTTAGCTGATAATTTAAGTAGTAACCAGTTTCACATAAACAATCCCAAACACCCCCGCCTTATTTTATTGTGTGTGCATATAAATAAGCTTAAGATCTAGATGCTTACAAGCAACATTGGAAGCAACAATAAATAAAGCTTATGGTATGGTTCTTTAAAATAGGTTATAGTTTATATATGTCATGTGATTGTAACATGATAAAAATTTGACAGTGCTTGCAATAGCGTGTGTTTGTTTATAGACTAAAACTTATCATGTAGCAATCCATATCTTGCAAGTTGCAGCCATTGCTAAGATGATTTTTATTACCCATAAACAGTTTGAAAATACCCAAAAGTGAATACCAAACACCCCTTACATAGTAATCATATTAATGTTGAGCCTAATGGTTTGATATCCGAAGTTAAGATGAAGCTATTTGTGTAACCCATGATTAGGTACACTTACAGAGAATGACTAAAAGAAGTTATGGCCATATGGTTTTAGGAGTAGTAGCTACCAACTCACGATCTTCATGTTTGTTTCTTTACCATTATACGTTGTTTTGGTGATGTTGTTTTGTGTTTGGTATTAATCTATTTACTTCAGTACATTGATGTCCACAAGTTTACAAAATGAGTATGAAACAAAAGAGTGTGTCTAACTATTGGCTGAAGCCTCTTTATGCAAAGATATATGCTATGTTGTCGAGAGCTACATCGGCTAATGGTTTTAGAGTGCTTATACACACAACATTTGTTTATGGAGGAAATGAGAAAGGGTAGGAAATTTGGTTTGGTTAATTGCTGAAAGTAATTATTTATGAACGAGTTTCACATTACTCATACATATTACTAGAATTTAACTCTTCGCTACTTGAAAGTACATCAAACAGTTAGTAACCTTCAAAACAAATTGCTTAATAGAAATGTTGACGTTAAGTAGTTGAGATTCACCGGTATACTTTGCAGGCCATCTTAAATGTAAAACCTATCATCTTGCTATTCTTTCACTATCGTAACAGTGACATATCTCTTTTTCTTTTGTTACGCATGACTTTTATATGTAGATAGGTTTATTCGGGAAGATCGTGACCCCATCTTTAGATAAGCCGTTTGGGTCATTGCTAATCAATATTAATGATCATTTATTATACTGGAATCGGATGTATTAAGTATTAACTAACCAGTTCAACTCTCACTTGCTTAAACACCTATAGGTTTGCAGGTTTCGTTTGGAAAACTATAATATTATAGGGAGCTATGGCCTGGTGTTAATACTTAGGATTAAAAGATTTGCAGGATGTTGAAGATATAACAATCACAAGATGAAAAGCTATACTTAAAAAGAGTTAAGAAAGTGATTAATGTGGTTTGAGTCATCATCTGTTGGAACAGAAGGAGATGCACCTGATATGGCCAAATACAGTTAAGTAACTTCCGACAGTTGTTTACTTATCTGTATTTTAATCTCACATTGATCATACACACTAACAAAAAAACACGTTACGTTGCATGGGATCAAATTTATTAAACCTTAGGTGCTCAAATCATTACTAAGAATGACTACTTTGTACGGAGCTTGATTTGAAAACAAATACTGTACATTTATTAAATCCTTTATTGTATAATTGATGCACCTGAAATGGTGAAGTACATAGGCATGCAAGATCTGATCAAGGCATTAGGACAAACCATTGGACTTAAAAGTGACAAGTCAATCTTTGAAGTCTAATGTTAGCCTCTCTTTTCTTACACATTCAGTTTCATAGCTTAGATACTCGCCATTCCAAAATAGGTTACAAAAGGAAAAGCACAACACTCGCCATTCCAAAATAGGTTACAAAAGGAAAAGCACAAGTGTTGTGTCATGGTCAAAGATCAAAGTGAGAATATTTAAAATATTGTTATCATAAGTAATACACAATTAGTTAAAAATTGGCACAAAAAAATATTGTATCCCCGGTTGTCCAACTCGGCCCACACTTTAACATTACCCCTTTCTGACGAGACCTATTTTGACCGGGTTACCCATTCCACCCGTTTTTCCACCTTTATTTGGTAATTTAAACTGTTACATTTACATTTTGTAGTGGTTCGTGTGCGGTTGAGAACAAAATTTATAGTAAAGGGTTAAAAGTGTGTACAGTAATGTTGGCCAAATTGCAATGTCGGGTAGGTTTTTCATATAGTTTGAAACACTTGGGGTCAAAACCAATGCAGTTTTTGTCCAGTTCCTATATTTTTGTTAGATAATGAGTGTGTGAAATAAGAAATTAAAATTTATATTATTGCAATAATAGTCTAAATTTAAGCTATTCATAAGCGCATGACCAGGTAGATACTGAGTGTGACCGGTTAGATATTTTAGGATCATTTCCATTTAAGCTATTCATATGCAAATGTGTTGAAGCTGCCCCATTTTGTAAAACTCTATTCTTACAATTCATTTTGGCAATGTATTTAGATTTGCGGCTTCTTTGAAGGATCTGAAGATCTGGGTGATGAATGTTGTACCTATGGTTTCACCTGATACTCTTCCAATAATATACGAACGTGGACTCTTTGGAATCTATCATAATTGGTGTTAGTCGTTCAACACTTCCCCACGATCATATGATCTTCTTCATGCTGATCATCTTTTCTCTGATGTTAACAAAAGGTAATGTATGCGCTTCGCGTACCAGTAATCATTTCTTTTACATGATCATTATACCTTGTGGTAGACTTTTTCTTCTAATTTATAAGTTTAGGGATTTTACCCGTAAAAAGAACCTACTTTTAGCCAGTTTAATATTTTTTACTTCTAGAATAAACAGGACTATGATGTAAGTTAATGTTCAAATATGGACATGTGGGTTGCTTCATTTGTACCTTACCCATTTTCTTGCTTGCAATATTTTATAAGTGTATCGACTATTGTTTTCGTATGAACACCGAAGGTTACGCCTATAGGACGGAAGTAAATATCTCAGCCATTAAATTCTATGATTAGTCACCCGTAGTACTGGTGTTGAGAATACACATGTCCATCCATGAGATAATAGATTGATAGGCCGGTTAAGAATATCTCATCTAAAATCGTTGTAAGCTCATAGTGTCGAATTCTTATAAAATCTCACTCTTATTAAAATTTATTCCTTTTTCTTTAGGCTTTTATACTTAAAAGAAGATCCGCACACTACACTTTTTTGTCTTCATGTTAGAGTAGTATTTTAACGTGGCTATAGGCACATCATAGTTCATATTGTGCCTGGTCATTACCATCGTTTCAACCAACTGAACCTCATATAGGCTTATATTTATTAAACTTAAGAGGATTTATCGTGATACATATTATCTTATATTAAAACAATTATTTATAACTGAAGGGTTTACAGGATTTTGGGTGCAGTTAGGAAGTTTGATTGACACATATTTCTGGCTGTATATAAAATCTGAGATCATGTTACTGTTGTGGCAGGGAGAAGATAGAGATAAAAAAAAATCTAAGTCCAATTTGATAGTTCAAGGCCAAGGTTATCAAAATACATTTCTCACTTGGAATGACGCTGCTGGTTCGAGTAATGGAACTATCTAGAACTATTCGGTTGGTTTTTTTTTTTTCCTCCAAAGTTCTTTGCTTACAATATAAGCTTTAAGGTATGCAAGTGGATTATAAAAGAATCGATTACACTAATATGTAACTAACTTTAAAGTATACTTGACTATATGTAAAAAAAAAATAAATAAATAAATAAATAAATAAATAAAAAATAGCTCACTAAAACAACAGTTCTACTCCAAATATATGCGAGAGGCAATAAATTATCTACTTATATATATATTTATAATTGCAGGCATTTATTTGAGGATGGATTGATTTTTGTATTGATTTTTGTTATATTTCTACAAGTTACCATGTTCTTCACTACGTTGCTAACAAATCCTTTTCTTTGATGTGTTGACATAGAGTTAATATCGAAGATGTACCATGATAAAGGAGCTCTTGTCCGATTGAAGGAACGTTTGATAATTTTTTATTTCTCATTTGAATTGATAACCTATACTTTGTTCTTGCCGATACTTAATAACTTTTTTTTCATATCGAATGAATATTTGTTTCTTTTCATTGTTAATGCATTCAGTAAATTATTACGGAGTATTTGTGTTTCATAAGGATATACGCGAAAAACACCTTCACTTGGTAGTATTAATAATATAAGTAGGATTTATCATTACTCCTCTTGATATTACAAACCCTCTAAATATTTACAATGTATTTCACATATCTATGGAAAAATATGCCAACGATATTTATAAGTCATGCCCGCCCATCGGGCGGGCTTTTAAAGCTAGTATAAATATATATATATATATATATATATATATATATATATATATATATATATATATATATATATATATATATATATATATATATTGATTCTTTAGAAAAGTTAATCTTCAGAGAAAAGCTTTATAGATCTCCTCTACCTTCCTTTTTTTCCCCTCCCAAGTCAAGGGGTCTCTTTATCATATGTTTTTTTTAAAGGGCAGTTTTGACAATTGAACTTTTTAACAGTAAATAGCACAAGGTATCATCACTAGCTATTGGTAGCGCCACATCATCCTTTCCGAGTAACACAACGATAATTAAAACACCGCTCCTGCATAACACACCAATAACATGTTATTAAGTCCCACAAAATACCGCACAAAAATACACTCACTCACTCAAAAAAAATAATAAATAAAATAAAATTACCTTTGGTGTCAGCCATTCTATTGGCGAATAGCAAGATAACGGACGAATGGCAGTTTCGATACTAAGACATTAGCGGCACCAATGGTGAAAAGTGGGTTCGTTTTGCAAGCCATCGCTATCCATAGCGTGTGCTCTAACTTTAAGAAGAGATGTTCATATGCGGCAAAATAGATGAGTTGGGTATAGGTTTTACGGGTTGTTAAACATAAGGCGTTGAGCCATTAGGTGCAAATTCATGGTGTTTTCGAGTGTCGTAGGGGACTTTGTGTATTTCCGAGTCAGTTATTCTTAATGCTATTATCATTTTATTTAGTTATATCTAGTAGTTACTTTGATGTAGATGGTATTTTTCTTAGTTTGATTGTTTTCTTATAATTTTTTTTTTTCGAGTTATAAGTTGATGAGTAACTAAACATTTTTTTATGTGGTGAAGATGAAACTCGCATGTAGAAGTATATATATCGCGTGCAGTCAACTTAAAGACTACTTGGATACGTAAATTTTAATGCATATCAAATTATGATTTTGTCTCGATGCTTAATTATTTGGTATTATTATTATTATTGTTATTATTATTATTAACACATTTGGTTTCCTTTTCATCATTTATGAGTTTGTTGAAGACGAACGATCAACCTAATGTCTTTTCATCATTTAAGAGTTTTTTGAAGACGAGCGACCAACTTAATGTTAGACCGTGACAGTTTTTGAAGGAAGATCTCGCTAAATACTCTTTTGAAATTATAGTTAACGTATTTTGATTTACCTGTAAATGAAATAGTGTAATACTATGATATTGTAACTTAGAGATTATGTACTCAGTTTTCTTTGGTTTGTAATTTGTATTTTTTAAGTAGGAGTAATTTTCTGGAATGAATCTAAACACATTGTGCCTATTCCTTGCTAGATTTAAAGAAGTAAAGATAAAATTTTGTTCATATTTTTCGATGTAAAAATACAAACTGCTTCATGCCTCCAAGTGTGGACTTATTTCATGTCCAGTGACGGAACCAGGGGGTGTCCCGGGGGTCCCGGGACACCCATGGATTTTTGTTGCGCAATGTTAATTTTGTTAAAATACTCTCGATTTTTCTTAAATGCATCCGGTCCCTAAAACTTGTGTTTGTGGTATTGTTTAGGTGCACCTGGTCATTTTGTGTCCTGGTTCCGTCCCTGGTCATGTCTTTATAGTTAGTGTGGAAATATTCAAAGATTTTTTCATAATTGATGTCATTTATGAAATATCTTTGTATCTAACAAATAAGTTCTTTCAAAAATCTATCTTTAAAATCTCAAATCTGCTTTGTCGCTTACATTGCTTGAGGGCAAGCAATAACTAAGTGTGAAGGAATTTGATGACGCTCGAATTATACATATTTTATATAGCGTTATTTGTTAGTTTCTATATGATTTATAAGGACTTTCGATACTTAATTGCATGAAAATACATTTCAGGTCCTCTTGGCAAAGATCTTCATGAACCAAGGAAAAATATGCAAATTCAAGCTAATCTTATGATAAAGCCTATTCCAAGTAAAAGAGCGCCGACTTTATAAAAAAAAGAGCGCCGGTTACGGGGACGAATCTATTCCTACACAATTTAAGTCAAATCAAATAAAGAGCGGCGATCTTATATCTGAAGTCCGCCGACCTTCAAGCTATATTAATGACCCTTTGGCTCCAAGAAATTATCTGAAGGTCGCCGTAGTTTATCTTCATGATCACCGGTATTCAGTACAAAGTCCGCCGACCTTTTCCTAAAGAGCGGCGTATTCCAGTGCCTGGCTAGTCACCCTTCGCCTATAAATAGAGCCTCATTTCGCCTCATTTTCAACACACCAATACACCAACACTCTTCCCAACAACCGACACAACTCTGATAATAATCCATCCCTCGTTCCAATTATTGGGGTGATAGAAATAAAGTCGAAGTTCTAAAAGCGTTGTAATACTATCTTGATATTAATTGTGGTGATCGCTAGTGACGGTAGCTTCTTCATTACATTAATTCAGAAAGTATGTTGATCATTTCATACGATATTACCACTGTAAGCATGATTATTAAAGCCATGTTAGGCTAAACTCCTTATGGTTGCTTGGACATGTTATATAATAAAGTTTTGGTTATGATTATGATCTCTTGTTGATTTCCTGTTTATGTCACGATCTTGTTGTATTCTAAACTATTCACCATTGTTTATCTCTTTGATTATAATTACTAATTGAAATGGGTCGAAAGACTCAACTAGTATTTTATGGTTTTTAACATATGTCTATGTATGTTGATCAATTGAAGGAGATATCACTTTTGTATTGAAATAAACATTCAAGTTTGAAACGTTGCAACTAGTACTTATACTTGTCAACCACCGGTGTAAGGACTAGTAGACATAAGTCTTGAATCATTTCTATTAACTAATGAAACGTTATTTTGACGAAAACAACTACTCGTTTGTTGAACCTACTGAGATCACTATCATATACCATCACTCAGTTATACGAACTATCCAAGTAATCATATTTGCTCCATATCTGAATTTCAAATCATTTGCATAAGTTTTCTAAATCATCTCGATTAAACTGATTGATATATAAGTGCATACCGTAGTCCCTGTGGAACGACCTGGTCTTACCAAAACTCTTTACTATAAACGAGGGTTATACTTTTACCCGTGTGTTTTGAGTAATAAGGAATCGGTAAAATTAGTCTTATAAATTTAAAGCTTTTCGAAACACATCAGTGTCTTAGCCTCTATACCCTTTTCATTTCCATTCTTTGGTGTACTAGCCTCTGCAACCTTCTCTTTCCCTTTCTTTGTTGGTGTCACAGCATGTGCAACCTTACCTTTTCCTTTCTTAGTTGGTGTCTCTGCCTGTGCACCCTTGATTTTTCCTTTCTTTGGTGTCTCAGCCTTTGCACCCTTACCATTTCCTTTCTTTGGTGTCCCAATCTGCACACCCCTAGTAGCTTCCCTTTTCCTAGATATTATACCACCACTTCTACCTTCTGCAACCTCTCTACCACACAAAACCATCAAACTCCTATACTCATTTCTCCTGTACCAAAGCTGGAATCCATTGGCCACACCATAATTTATCAAACACTCTTTTAGTTGTTTTAGGTGTTGAAACCTAAGGCCTAATGTTGGTTTCATTTCATTCCATGGAAGTGTTGGGTCAAATTCAGGATACACTACACTAGGAACAATCTTATAATGTTTGTCTACATGTTCATCATCACTATCTATGTCTAACTCCTGACCACTAGGTTGACTACATTCACCACTATCAAATTTGTCAGCAAAATCACTTATAAAAGACCCATTGCACAATTTGTTCAAAAATGGATCATTAATGGACCTATTTGCTATCACTACATTTTCTTCCCCTACATAATCACTAGGTTCATAGGGTTGTAAATCTTCCATTTCACCAACATCAGACAAATCATCGTCCTCTTCTATATGAGATTGAGTCCAATGCTTTAGATCATACCCATGATGTTCAATATAGATATCAGATACTTTTTTATTTTTAAAACCTATAGCAATATAGTTTGCTAAGTCTAAATCATCCTTAATCTCAATTAATCCATTACTAAGTCCTTTACCATGTACAAGAAAGAAAATACCTTTAACGGGGTACATACATGCACCTTTTAGTTGCTTTTTCAACCCAATAACTGTCATACCTTCAAATTCGATATCTTTTATTGTAGTTACGTCTCTTTCTTGATACTGCAGAGGTGATGGTACGAACGTCCCATCATGATGAAAATTGACTGTTAATCGCATTGTGGTTGTTCAATTGTGTTAATTGGGAAATTGTACATGTGAAATCTAGGGTTAGGGTTTGTATGTGAAAAAGGGGGAAAATGTCGCGTGTTTGTGTGAAAAAGGGTTTGTAAAGTGAAAAAAGGGTGTAAAGTTGACTTATAGTCAACAAATTAGCCACGTAGATATTTAGCCGGTCATATTACGTTATTAACCGGTAGCCTATACTTTTACGTACCAAGGTAGCACAAAACATAAAATTAACAAAGTACGTTACACTAAATGGAACAAAAAAAATACATGTACCAAAATGGAACAAAATAGAAAGTACGTTGCTATTGCACAGCTAAATGTGATACATTATTATATGAAAATTTGTTTGTGAACAGCAAACCTCGGCAACTAAAGCCTCGTGGAAAAAAACTTTCCAGGTTTTAAGATATTAGTTTTGGTGTTGACTCAACTGCTAATTCCACAAAATAGTACTAAATTATTGTTGCGGGGTAAAGTGGCCAAGTGGGTCACTTTATAATTTTTCTTTTTTAAACACTTAATAAGTTAATATCACTCAAAATAGCTATTTTTTGTTTTCTGAAAATTTTAATATAATTCGTATAAACGTGCTGTTTTTTTTATATAATCATTTATAGTTTTAGTTATAAACCTTAGCCCTGAAACTATGGTGTAGTCATAAATCCATTTGCTTTCATTGCTTCAATAAATATATTACAAATTTACAACTAACAAAGACAGATCCACAAGGACTACAACACCTATCTGCCTATCAAGAACTTAAGAAATGCTTCCTATGCTCTTCTTATGTGTCTATCTATTAATCTCCGCCACCATTTACCTAACAGATGCCCAGGCCAACAAGAGTATTTTTATCTTAGCTGGCCAAAGCAATATGTCAGGTCGAGGTGGGGTTGTGAACCTCACGTGGGATGGAATTATCCCACGCGAATCTTCATCCAACCCCGCCATCATCCGTCTGACTGCCAACCTCACATGGGAACTAGCCATTGAGCCTATTCATCGAGACATTGATGTCTTAAAAGTATGCGGCATGGGACCTGGTATGGCGTTTGCAAATTCTTTGTTAAAGAAACTTCCAGTGGTTGGGGTGGTGGGTCTAGTGCCTTGTGCGATTGGAGGGACTAATATTAGTGAATGGGTTCGAGGTGGTGTTCTTTATAATCAGATGATGGGGCGGGTTCGAGTGGCTGTTAAAGATGGTGGGATAATTCGTGGGTTGTTGTGGTATCAAGGGGAAAGTGATACGCTTACTGTTACAGATGCTAGGGCATACAATAGCAGACTGCATCGTTTTTTCGTTGATGTGCGTACTGATCTACATATACCTCATCTCCCTATAATTCAGGTAAATTTAATCATTATTCGATAGTTTTTCGGTTCAAGCAGAAGGATCATATGAATCTATTGATAACAGACTACAAGGTACATGATAAAATTTATCGACACCTAAATCAAACTGATCGACCTATGTATGAACTGTGAAAACAAAATGATTAAAAACCGATCGGTCAACCAAAAAAATAATAATAATAATAATAGATATTGGTTATCAAATGGTAGTAACAACAAATGCTTGAATGTAGGTGAGTGGATGATCTGGGCATGTAGTAAGGTTAGAAATTTTCGTATTCTAGTTGGCCTAGCCCTCTCGGTTCATTTAATTTGAAGCGGGAATTGATAAAAACCTTTTAAAAGTTAACTTTTTGATCCTTATAGTAACAAAATAATGACAAATCTATATAAATGAAATGGGGAGATAAGTGTAAAAAAGAAAAAAATCACAATTTTAATGAAATTTCGATTATGAATAAGATAGATTTATATAACATCTCCCTTTAGAAGCAAATGGTTTAGATTAAGGATCGACATTTCACTTCCTAGCACAACAATTTCACGACAGTTATGATGTTTTTCTATTAGTTTATTCTATATATCTGGATTAATTTGATAGCTTTCATTAGGTGTTTAAGTTCAACTCAGTTACTTTACTTACAAAATCTCTAATGCTAGGAAAAAAGAATTGATTATCCTAAATAGAACTTTTTTGATCGAGCCCTACAAGCAAAGTATCTAACATATTTTGCGAGTTGGATTTTGGTTATGTCTATGTCCCATTTTTTTTGACAGGAATGTATGATGTGAAAATGGACGAATCATAAGAAAGTATTTTGGAGTTTACTTTTAAAGAAATCTAATTGGATTTGGTATGTCAACTTATCCATAAACATCCCTAATTGCAGGTGGCTCTGGCGTCTATTTCGGGACCATACACAGACATGGTGAGAAAGGCTCAGCTCGGAATGAAGCTTGTGAACTTAATGACCGTTGATGCAATGGGTTTGAGCGTGCAAGAGCCAGAAAGGTTGCACTTGACCACGCCGGCTCAAGTGTCTCTTGGGAAGATGTTAACCAATGCATTCCTTAGAATAAATAATGAGATGGAAAAAAACACGTCTCAGTTCAATGGAGGTGATCACATTCATTAAAACTTGAACAATCATGTTGTAACCAAACAAAATATTTCAATTTTTTCATAATGTCATACATATATTTGTCTAAAACACCGTCCATTGCTCCATTTATTTCACAAAATATGCGATCTTCCCATTTACTATTCACAAAGGAGTAACTTATCTTGGAGTGAAAGAATAACGATAAATCGATAAACCTCGATACTTTTCGACTTTTACCTAATCCTAGTATATAATTTGATTAATAACACGAATTTACAGTTATTATCGAATTCACGAAAACAGTAGATCTGAAAAGAAACATCCATTTTTGTTCTTTCAAACACCATGAAAGAGGACTTCAAGTTACGAATATTAATCCTGTAGCTAGGGGAACAAAACTCTATCTCTAATTTAAATATTTCCGGTCAAAGTAATTTTGGAGCACGTGATTAGACTTGTGATTTATATATTGTGAGATAGTTACCAATTTTTTTTTTCTTTCTTTCTTTCTTTTTTTAAAAAAACAATGTCACATTAATCAACTTTTATTTATGTAGATTGATCAAAGCATATATATACTATCAATATATGTATTATCTTCAATCGTTTTTACAAATTAATATAAAAACAACTATGACATATTCTATATTTTACGTGATAGAGAAAAGTTGGGGAATAATCTTTGCTTTGAAGTTGGGATAATCACATTCTATATTTCAATCTTTAATTTACCTTCAAATTTCTTGCTTTAAGGGAAAAAAAAGGCTAAAAAAACATGCTTCTCGTGTATCTCTCCTACACTTTTTTATTAGTCACGACAGTTGGAACGGTAGCTAATGCCGCTGCCAGCAAGAGCATATTCCTCTTAGCCGGACAAAGCAACATGTCCGGTAGAGGTGGTGTCATAAACAACACATGGGACAACTACATTCCACCCGAATCTACCCCTAACCTCTCCATCCTACGTCTCAGTGCTGACCTCAACTGGCAACTAGCCACTGAGCCTCTACACCGAGACATAGACACCACAAGAGCATGTGGTATTGGGCCTGGGATGGTGTTTGCGAGTTCCTTGTTGCAAAAGGACTCGAGCATTGGAGTGGTGGGATTGGTCCCTTGTGCGGTTGGAGGAACTAATATTAGTGAATGGGCCCAAGGTGGAGAGCTTTATAAACAGCTCATAAAGCGGGCTGAGGCTGCGTTGTTGGAGGGTGGAGGTACCATTCGTGGGTTGTTGTGGTATCAAGGGGAGAGTGATACGGTTAATAGAGAAGATGCTGAGGCGTATAAGATGAGGCTGCAAAACTTTTTCCTTCATGTGCGTGCCGATCTTCTTTTGCCAGTGCTCCCAGTTATTCAGGTATATAGTTTTTATATGGATTCAGCATTCTTAATGTCTAATATCTTGATAACTAGTCAAATGATGTAAAACTGTAAAACATAAAAGAAAGAATATGATATCATGACTAAGAATATGGACTACTAGCTGCCCCCTTTTTCTTATCCTGTCAAAAGATTAAATGTTCTGGGCCTGTTTAGGTCTGACATGTTTTTGAATATATACATGATCGAAGTCGAGTGGTAAACACGTTTTGACTAGTCATTAAACTTTGATCGGGCTGGCTTTTATCATGAACGATAATTAACCAAACCTTTGTCACCTAGTTTATGATAATCGACTTTCAGTTCTTTGTTAGTTTGTTCATCTTTCAAAAAAAACATGTCAAAACTTTTCCAAGATACATTTCAAAGTGGTTTAATTAGTGATCCATCAACTAGGGTTGAGAAAGAAAAAAGAATTACATGTCTTGTTGTCATTTTGATCCAAACTCGTTCAGCATGGTACGAAACAAACCTGTTATATTTGATATATTGAGATGATCGATACAAAGAAATTGAAATTGGGTTGCAGGTGGCAATCGCATCCGGGGAAGGACCATATTTAGAGATGGTGAGAGAAGCGCAACTGGGAATGGACTTGATTAACTTGCGAACAGTTGATGCAAATGGTCTGAGCCTTGAACCTGACGGGTTGCACTTAACGACACCATCACAAGTATCTCTTGGGAAGATGTTAGCTAATGCCTTCTTTCAGAATCGACCTTCGTCTCTCACAAGTAATTCTTCAAGTAAATCCCAAAACGTTGTAACAAATTTGTTGGGCATGTTATTCTTTGTACAAATTTTTTATTTTAGTTACTTGTAATTAAGAGACTCGTGATTCATTCTTGAAAACAATGTATTTATTTGTAATGTGTATATAACGAAAATGTTGAGAAAACGATTCTTTTGACATTGTATTATATATTCCTAGCTAAGATAATTATTCACAATAACATCAGTGATGCATTTTCACAAAGATTATGTGGAATTATATATGATAGTGAACATATTTAAACCAGTAGCATTTTTCGTGTTGAGTGGTAATATCAAATAGAGTACATTTCGCTTTTTTTTTTTTTTTTTTTTTTTTTTTTTTTTTTTTTTTTTTTTTCTGTTAACAATGATTTTCTGGTCAGATTAATTATTTATATGCTATGTATTCAATCATAAAAACCAGTGGCGAAGCTTGGATTTTTCGAGTGGGGGGTCGGGATCTAAAATTTTTTTTTCCTAACACTATGGGGGGTCGAAACCGAAAATACCGAAATTTTTCTACACGAAAACTATATACCCCTACATCGCAAAAAAAATTTCGGGGGGTCGGCCGCCCTCCCCCCATGAAGCTGCGCCACTGATAAAAACGATGCTCCATCTACCACCTTAATTACTCTAAACGTGTCATGACGATACCGAAAAAATTACCATATATATATATATATATATATATATATATATATATATATATATATATATATATATATATATATATATATATATATACAAAATACATCCACAAGTGTAATAAAACGATATCTACCCAAACATCAACTTCGACGTACCAAACTCGAAAAGTAACTACCAACCACTGTTGAAGAAAGATGAGTACATCAAAGGTATGCAATACAACATATTTATGATCTTTATAAACTTCTAGGTACATGTATAGTTGCTTTTTATGTAACACTTATTTTATAATGATCACTTAAAACTTTTAGTTAATTAGCAAAGATTTAAATAATGTTGGACTAGGGTTACGAATGAATAAACGAGGAAGGAGCTGTGGAAATCAAAGTGGATTCTGTGGATTATAGGCCACCACCAGGGCACGACAAGGAAGACAAGCCGCAGAAAGAGAAGGTTTAGGTAAAGGTTACTCATGTGATCAGTCCCGACAGTCAAGACATTGCATGTCGAAATTCGAATGAGGCTTTGTCACGAGAACATTTCTAAGCAAGAAAATAGTTAATTAAGGGGTGATGTGATGCATGTTTGTGATTATCAAAATGAATATGTGAACACAATGATAGCTTGTAATGAAAATGGTAATTGAGATTTAATGTGCTCCTTTGTTCGAGTTGAACTATGTCTACAAATTCTATGTTTGAGCTATTAATTAAGGAGTTAAGCTTATTTTAGTTTCTACCTTTTTAGCCAAAGTATATAGTTGTGTATGATACGATCTGATAATTTAAGTGTGTGTGGTGATGGGCCGTTACTTGTAAAGTAGTGGGTTAAAACGTCAAAGAGGATGAAATGGAGTAAAACACGATTGATAAAAGATTAATACCTTTCCATCGCAATTTAATAGTAACCTTTTATTTAATATTTTAATTTAATTGTCCACTTCTAAACATTAAGTTTGATTGACTGAGCTTAACATATTAGTTTTAGTTAAAATTAGTATTACAAATTTTAAATAAAATATTAATTAACTAGTTAAAATTAAAACTATCTCTCTTTATAAAAATACTAGCTTCAAGACTCGTCCGATGGGCGGGCTAATTTTATGGTTTTATTTTACTACAAAATTAGAAGATCTAATATACAAAATTGATTTTTGATAATGAGGAACAAAGATGCATCGATATAAATTCATACGAATACTAAAAAATGAAAAAAAAATCGCATAGACTACATCCATAAAATTAGAAAATCTTAAAGCATGAAAATGTATGAAAACATAAGAAAATGGGTGAAAACGTAAGAAAAACTGGCGAAAGTGTATAAAAATGAACGAAAAAATGTATAAGAATGGATGAAAACGAATAAAAACGGACGAAAACGTATAAAAACGGTTGAAAAGTGTATGAAAATGTAAAAAAAATAACTAAAACGTAAGAAAATATACGAAAACATAAGAAAACTGGCGAAAACGTATAAAAACATATGAAAACATTTAAAACAGATAAAAATGCATGAAAACATATAAAACGGGCAGTTGCATGGCCCGACAGATGGGTGGACTTGTTGTAACAACCGTGGTTTTGGCAGGTCAGTTTGACTGATAGTCTTGACTCGGTTGACATTTGTTTGGTGTGTATTAGGTGATTGAAGTGTTGTATTTGTGATATAGGTGAGTTATAGCATTAAATCCCTTTGCGTGGTGTTGTTTTTGTGACTGAGTAATGTTGATTATTTGGGAAAAGTTCATTTTGATCACTTTTGTGGTGTAGAAATGACTTGTGTAGTTTTGGTGTTTTGTGTTTTTGCGTAACGAGTCTTCGTTCATGTATTTGAGCGTTAGCAAGTTACGAGGAGTTTGTTTTTATGAGTTACATTTCAAAAAGAGTGTGAAATTCTATTTTTGAAAACTTTGTTTTGAAAATGGTAATTTTTCCTGTTTGTCGTAAAATTAATGTTTATCGCGAAAGACGTTAGGTTTCATTATGAGAATACATAAAATATGAAAAGTATGAGGTTTTGAGTGTAATAATTAAGTTTAATAAAATATATATATATATATATATATATATATATATATATATATATATATATATATATATATATATATATATATATATGGTATAAAAATCGGCTAAGGAAAAAAATGAAAAGGAAACAAAATTTGAGTCCAATTACAACACCTAATGATAAGGATTATCCATATATAATATACAAACAAACCCCAACACCCCACAAACGTTTTTTTTGGGAGTTCTTGGTCGATCCAAAGGGGCAAGGGAAGGAGAAAAATTTAGGGTTTTATTGTTGGAGCTAAAATCAGCAACAAGGTATAATTTTCGATACTTGTATTCACATAATTGTGTAATTATTAAATAGATTCATGTAATACTAATTATGATGGATCTAGGGTTTGTAAACTTCTGTAAATTAATTAATTAAAACATGTTAGGATCAATTAATGGTTATATTATGATGATTGGTGAAGGGAATTGAACGTAAAACATGCTAGTTATTGTGTTATGGTTTGGACAGAAAACTATGGCTGTAAAGATGTGAGTGTAAATAACACATGGTGAAGATTTAAGTCACGAATTTTAGGTCTAAATTGAAGTTTAATGAAAGAGCTTTCCAAAAATTCCAGCCACGATTTATTTCAAGTTCGGGAAGTTGGTCTTTTGATTTTTCTTTGTTAAGGAGTCAAAGCTGTCAAACCGGGACAGAATTTGGGTAAAAGTCTGATAGTGTTTTGTGGTTGTAAAAGTGGTATTTTGATTGGGCCTTCTGGAATAGTTAAGTATTAGGTCATATTAGACTACCACGAAAAGGATTCGCGATAAAAACTTGTGGAAGTATTTTGTGTTGATCAAAACTTTTTGGTGTGCGTTCAGATCCGAATTTGAGTAGTTGACAAGTTTGATTTTCTTTTGAGTATTTTTGTGTGTTATTGGTTCATGACCTTCTGGGATTAGCTTCTATGCTTATGAGAGACTATGGTCAATTTTTTGTGTGAGTTGTTGAGCTTTATTTGTCGTGATTTTATGTGGGCGAATGTACCCAAAAATTCTGCGTTTTCTGATTTTAAAAGTCCAAGGGATTTAGTGAGTGTTAGGTTATGGTGATGGTTAGTATGGTGTCTAGGGGATCCATGGTGGGTCATATGAGTCTTAGACATCCATCATATGTGTATTACATGGGTTGTAGCTTTTAGCTTGACCTTGGGTAATGTGGATTATTTTTGTGTGTTATAGATTGTGAATTGTTTTGTGAAAGCTGCAAGGTTTGAGGTGAGTTCATAGTCCCACTTTTATATTGTTTTTAAACTTGGGATGGAAATGATGCTTGTGTTAAAGTTACTGTGATTATGTGTTTTAAATGCATGGACTTGCGAGTGTTATTATATGTGTTTGCATGCTAAGTGATTATTGTGTGATGAAAACTGTGTGGAAATCGAGGGTAGAACTGTACCTGAGATGTGAAGGGTAGAACTGTACCCAAGTTGTGAAAATCGAGGGTAGAACTATACCCGAGAGGAGGGTAGAACTGTACCCAAGTAGTGGAATTTGTGTGGGATTCAATTGGGAGGATTCTTATCCTGTTGCTCGTGCATGCGACCTAATTGATGATAAAATTGGATCAGTGGACACGTTCCGTCCTAACTAATTGGATCGGGGGACACGTTCCGTCACAATGGTTGCCTTTTATTGTGTGATTGTGTGCTTACTTGTATAATAACTAGTCTTGTTGTCCCGCTATGTTGTATAATCACAGTTAACCGGTTGCCTACGGTGTGTGTGTGTGTCTTAAACCTATGAATCTCACCAACATTATGTTGACGTTTTAAGCATCAATTTCAGGTGAGCATTCTAAGGCTATGATAGAAGGAAGTGAGTAGACGAGACCTTAGTTGCATTGGAAGTGGTTTATCTATGCGTATGGAGTTTATCATGTTGTTTTCTTTCGGGTATCATTATGACACTTTGTGTCTATACTTTGCCATTTTTATTGCATGTGTTTATTCTCTATATAGACACCTGTGTTGTGATGATATCCATGAAGTTACACCCGCGCGTTTCCGCCGTGGCGGGGTGTGACACTTGTTTTGTGAATATCGTTGACAAAAAGTTAGGTAAAGTTAAATCAATTATAAACTTACGAAATTATTTATTGAATACATTAACAACGAAAGTGAAATGAATGTTCATCCGATATGAGAATAAAAATTGATAAACTTACAAAATTATTTACTGAATACATTAACAACAAAGTGAAATGAGTGTTCATCCGATATGAGAATAAAAATTAATAGATGCATGATACATCTAACGAAACGAAATAAATGTTCATCCGATATGAGAATAGTTGTCAGAAATATTTTTGTCGGTGTCCACACTTTGTTTGGAAAAAGTTTGCTGCTCAAACTTGGTCCGGCTTCAGGTGGTTCGGGGGCAACTACAACACTGTTCATCATAGTACGTGCTGCCACAAACATCCTCTGCTGCAATGCTAATGCTTCTTAATTAGTCATCTTGGCTCCGTTGGTGTAAACTCCCGTAAATTTCCCTATAAATAGTAAAAGTAAATCAAAGACTAATATATCATATGTAAATTAATGACGTTTTTACCAATAACAAATTTTTTTTTATCAAATATGCTATGATACTTAAAAATCGCTACGATATTCATGATCTCATTTTGCTTGGAATGATGCTCACACATGTACCACTATAGTCTAAAATCGCGAGAATATTAAAATTTTCTTTTATTCGTTACGAACCTGCATTTTCAGGACATTTTTCAAATTTACTATTCATCAGTTACTATTCACCAAATATTATTCATCATTTCACTATTCATCATTTTTGGAGTCAGTTAGTGATACTGAGATGTTTTTCAAAAGTTTTACTATTCATGATACACTATTCACAAAACACTATTCACTCTCGGACTCACGTAAACGTTTCACTAAATATTTACTAAACATTTCACTAATCACAAATTAATTACTTTCACTAATCCTAATTATATATAACCGGACCCTTAATTTCATTCTAAGCCCAACTATAAAACCGGCCTGTTACTATTCACAACCCACAAGAATTTGAGCCCAAAACCACTTATAATTATTTTAGTAAAACTCGACTACACCATGCCAGAAACACGTCTCGTACTCTTTATTCTTACACACGACACATAAGTATTTTCACACTCCCTCATTCCTCACCTAGTCGACTTCAAGTATGTCAAGTTTCAACTTCCCATGTCGAGTCTAAATACATTTTTACGAGGCAAAGTATTTGTCCAAAAACAATTTCATACGTTTTGCAACTAATCCAAAACTAAACCATTTTAAGTCCCGTTTGTTTCTAATGAGTTCTAAAACCATTCTTAACTCAAACATATGTTTTAAACATTACATGTGATCGGTTATCACCAGTCCTAGCCAAGTATACAAATCGTTTGCAAAATAAAAGGCATGTCGACATGCATGTTAAAACAAAGATTGTACTTCCTCTTTTCATGCACACACAACATCTATTTTATAATCTTAGGCAATGTACTAGCTCATTTTAAAAAGGGAAACTACAAGTACAAACCATTTTTAAAATTTAAAACCACACGTTTCTTTTAAACTAGAATATATGTCGACAAGCTAGGAAACAAACGAGAATACATGTTACGTCTTACACTTTCTCAAGACTTTTTGTAACACGTTAACATCCCATCACATAAATGTTGGTCACTAGGATACACAAGACTTCATATATATATACGCCATGCATGCATGCACTCGTTCACAACTCACATACAAATCAAACTTTCATAAAAACTAAGTCCTAACTCTAGTTTCTACTTCAAATCGCTTTGGCAAAAGAACAAGCTTTTCAAATTGGGTCTAGAAGAAACAAGTCTTTGTTTGTGAACCTTGGTTGAGTCGACATACACACTACACTTTCGTACACTCTTTTCCTCGACTCTACGTCTCGTTTCACCTCACCATTTTAGTGTAGTAAGTCCCATACGACTCTTTTCAATACTTACTTAAACGTACATTTGATTATTTTCGTATAAATCACAACCACTTGCACTAAAACTCTCGTAATCTAAATAAACAACATATACGTATTATACCTTCGTCTATATATTTCCCACCTTAACAATCACGTAATATAAAGATTTGAATCTAAAAAGTTACGTACAAACTATTTTTGAATACCTTCCTAACGTATCACAACAAGTCTTGAAAACTCTTAAAATTTTTCCAAGTATTTTTCTTATAAAAACTCATTCCATGCTACCCATGAAACTCATGTATATCTTTAAAATCTACTTAACGAGCATACTATTTTATTCCACAAACTAATAGACCCCCTATCAAACAATCATTTTCGTATACAAACCTTGCACTAAAAATCGCGTCTTGAACTTATAAAAGTTACAAAGCAAATCGACTTGAACCTAGTTTTTAAAACAAATGAATGTCGATTGGGCCTTAAAGCCCAATCAACCAAAAATAAGCCGATCACATAAGCAGTCCAAATAAGCTGTTTCATAATGTTTTTAGTATCCAAAAATAAGCCCGTAACCAAGCCCAAAACTTTCGTAAGCCCAATGGATTTTAAAAGCTTAACGGGACTTAGTTATTTCGTTAAAAGCCCATAAGCTATAAAATAAGCTTTTCGACAAATAAGCTGTTAAGAAAAGTTAAATAAGCTATTTTTAAACTAATTAAGAAATAAAAACACTAAGTTTTGAATTTGGTAAATTTTGGACTAAATTTGCAAAAATTATAATTTTCGGGTTAAAAGTGTCACTTTTATAAACTTTAGGTTAAAATTGTCATTTTACAAACTTGAGGATGAAAAACTGATTTTATAAACTTTTGGGATGAAAAATGTAAAAATTATAAAGTTTTGGACGTAAAACGTAAATATATTTAACTTTGGACTAACGGTGTAACGCTAACGCCGTTAGGGTAAAAAGTGTAAAAATCTGGAAAAGACAAGGGCCGTATAATATAATTAATATTTTTGTTTTTACTTTTCATTTTACGATTTCACATTCACGACGTCACATTTTATTTCAAACTATTATTATTATTATTATTATTATTATTATTATTATTATTATTATTATTATTATTATTTACGTTATATATATATATATATATATATATATATATATATATATATATATATATATATATATATATATATATATATATAACTTAACTAAACTTACGATACTTTATCAAACCACCAGTTTTACTATCGTTAAATCAACAACTCATGTATTCAAAACTACTCGCGATTAAACCAATAAGACTATCCAACACTAAAACATGCCATATATTATCTAGGTCGTGTGTGGAGCCGTTCCCTTATTGCAAACTGAGTATCGATATTTTTACCACTATACCACTAAGGTGAGTTCATAGCCTCGCCTTACTTATTTAAATGTTTTATAAACCTCGCGAGGGGGGGATACATGCTAGTTTTTACAAACTAAACACAAGTATTTTCTTGGTATGTTTTACCTGATCTCGTTATTGCTTAAGTCCCTTATTGCCAAAAGCCCCTCATATCATGAGCCTTAGTCACCCGTAGGGTGAACGTAAATAATTGTGGATAGATCTATTATGGATTGACAATCCCCGTTTGGGCGTTCGAGAAAACTACCAAACGCACTTTATTTGAAATCTAATAGGTTACTGGCAAGAACCTATTCTGAGGGCCCTGTTACTATAATCCATCATTTATGATGAGATCTGTTAATCGGATGTGTGTCATGAGCTTAATGCAATAACAACTGTTTTAACTTATAATTGTATGACGGTGCAATTATCACTTATAACTTGTGTTCAACTATTAAACTTAAACCTATGAATATCACTCAACTTTTGTTGATTTTTAGCATGTTTATCTCAGGTCTATAACGAGCAAGGATGAGACGGAGGAGCACGAAATTCTTACAAAGGCTATAAATTTATATTATCATTCGAAAACCTATTTAACAAATTTTGAAACCACTGGGACCTCATTTTGAAAACTCTGATATTTATAAAATTCGAATGATAAATGTTTTAAAATGACTAAAAAGATAATCATTTTCTACTGAAAAACTATGAGCTGTGAAGTAACACCCAATCTTTATTCCGCTGCAAATATTTTAAAATTAGAGGTGTTACAGATTGGCATCAGAGCTTTAGTTATAGCGAAACGGGTCTAATACAGATCCGAACTATAACCGTTTTTACAAACAAAACATTTTATAGCCTTACACTCTTCGTGCCTTCCGTGTCTACAGACTACCTTGCTCAGTGCATTACCTGTTAAGATTATTCTGCATGTTTAGAAATTGCGCTTACACAATTATTATTTCATCCGTACTATTATATCTTTAACATAAAAGTTACTTATAAAATACTATTCTCGGTTACTACAGTAACATGTCTCCAAAAACTTTCGTGAACACCAAAACTACTCTCCGTAATACTAATACATCACCTATCAATCAAAATTCTCCGAATACTGAAGATCCCTACGTACAAATATCACAGCCCCAACCTAATATAGGAATCACTCAGAAATCACTTCCATCGTCACTTATCTGCTCACCTCTACGTCAAAAACTTAGGAGAACTACTGAATCATATGAAGATATGATTGGTGGTCAGGCAACATTCGAAGTTGGACAACGTTCACGTCAAGAGAGCCCGTGGAAGAATGTTGAGCCAAATTCTCCGTCACCCTACTCTTCAGATTCCCCAACACCAAATATCCCAAATAATTTATCCTCACCTAATTCCCCCAACTACAATATAAGCACACCTGATTCAATATGGACTCTTGTTTATCGACAAACCAGCATATTAGAGGCTCACACTGAACAGCTAAAAGGTTTACAACCAACAAAGTTTGAATGGTACGACCATAACCTTGACGCATTGTTCAAAAGAGCGGATGCTGAAAGACGAGCAATATGTGAATTAGGAATAAAGATTAATGAGATAAAGGACAACACCAACCAGGAACTTGGAAGTTTGGATTCCAGGGTCCGTTCTGCAAGAAGAGAACACGGCCATACACATGGTAGAATTGAAGACATTGAAAGGACCCTATGGATGGCCAGAGACACAGCAAGAAACCAGAGTCAAAGGATTGCCGCATTAGAGACTATGTTGGCTAATCAAATGAACATGTGTCAGGAACGTTTCTCAAACATGGAAGCAGCACAACTTGAACTTGAGAAAGAGATTAGATATTTACGTCAGAGGCGTAACTAATTTTAAGTTTACAAGTATCCCTGTTGCAACTACTAAACCAGACAGACTTGGTTAGTATTCCATGTAATGTTCAATAAATCTGAACCTTTCAAAATTTGTAATCGAATCATAATATATAATAACCTCCTCTTTCGTTACATCTCTCTGTTATGAATCAATCATTTCTTTCGTATCAAGCATGCATACTATGAATCCTCATACTTTCATGCAAAAATCTCAGCAATTGTTACCTCCCTTGATGAACAAATAACTCCACGTAGATTTCTGACGTATTAATAAGAGACCTTGTACTAATCGTTTTACAAAGACGATCAGTCAAGTTATTAATATTATGATAACTTCTACAATACTATTCAAATCTACCGTAAGATTTCTTACGATTGTGAAGACTTCTTAACATACTATAATTAACCAAAAACCAAAGGATGGTCTGAAAATAAATTTTCAAGAGAGAACTTGAAAAATTGAGAGAAAATTTATTTTAGTGGACGAATCGGTTTGTTCCTTAGTAATCCCATATCAAGAGTTGATTATCTATCTATGATACAGCACAGACATATATTGAAATTAGATTACAGTAAGGAGTCAATTCAGTCTATCATCAATGAAATAATTAGAATTCATTAGTTAAATTATTCTGACAACAGATGGATTCTAAGTTAAGTTTCATTAATGATTTTAGAAGATGGACAACGTAAACCATACATGTACTCCATCATCATCAAAAATCACCATGACTACTGAAGATGTCAAGGAATTGGTAAGCAACATCATGTCAGTAGTACTTAAAGGGGCCACCATAGTTTATCCAAGAGGAGAGTCGGATACGTCTGACAAGCATAACCAAGAAAACTACATGGAATATAGGCCAAACCACTTTAAAACGCCAGAAGGAATGGCTAACTCTACCATCACCCATAACCAAGGAATTAGGCAAGAAGTTATACCTAATGGAAATAAACAAAAGCAAAAACTCTTAGAAATGAGGAACCTTTAAAGACTTCGATAGTATCAAAGGAATGATGACTAGATTGAAGGAGATGAATAAATTCCTATTGTAAATAAATAAATCCTAGTTCGACAATTTCCTGAGATTGTATCTCTTCCCCGTATTTTACTTTAAGTTATGATGGATGTAACCTAAGTATAACAACTATCCTTCTACCGTATCGAAAAATCTACCTTGTAATATTTCCGAAATAATTATAATCTACTTCAATTCCAATTCCTATCCCATTTACCAATTAACAGTATACTGTTATTACCCTAGAAATTTCTGACTCATCATCATAATACGAACATCATCCTATATATATATATATATATATATATATATATATATATATATATATATATATATATATATATAACAAATAAATAAATAAAGTTTCCTACTTTATTATTAAAAAGAAATTACGTGTTATATTATAAAAACAACACGTTGAACACCATGTAAAACAACTTAAAGAAAAAGCATAAATACCACTTTAGCTGAGCCAAACATCACATCATTTAATCCTCAATAAAACATAGCCTAGTCAACTATGTCTAATTTAGGAAGAATCATGTTATGAAGGAACAATCATAATGTCAAATTTTCTAACTAACAATCTTCATGTAAAAGCAACAAATAGAGATAAACTGAACTATTCATAAATATTACAAATTACAATAACTACCTATCTTATTCCTTCGTCATTAGGACGAGAAGCCAACAAAAGTACAAATAAGAAAAACCCTAAAGACTAACAGAAAACTCAATAACGAAAAATTTATCCGAATCCATGGAAATTAATAAATAAACAAATGATTAGCATCGGAAGTGCTAACGTCACAATAATTACAATATAAACCATAGAATCTTAAATAGGTTGATCCCCTGTGACAACAAAAAAAAACCCACCAACATAACCATAGCAAGACTAGTTTTTAAAGATAAGGACAAATAAGTCTTATTTTATATTTATTGAGGATTACATAGAAACATAACAAATATACATTTTAAACAACGCTAGCTCAAGACTAGTGCCTCCATATCGTATCAACAACATATGATAGAACCGTGAGTGGTATTAGGAACCCCAAAATCCCGACCAAAACTACATAATCTTCATCCGTAACAAAAGTCAAATAGGTGATGGCAACAACAATATATACCATGGCGATAATAGTAATTAGGCTCGGCATTTTCAGAAGTATTTAATGAGAGAAAAGGGTTAAGAATAGGAAATGTGAAATGATAGGAAAATGATTGATGAAAGAAATGAAAATTTGAAAGGGGTATATGTAGGACGAAAACTAGCCGTTAGATTACTATTCCAGACCGTTGGGAAGTATTATTCACGACCGTTGGACATGGTACACCTAACCGTTAATTAACTATTCATAACCTTTACCTTCAATATTCACAACCCTTAAATACACCAGTTACTTGATTTTGTCTTGCACAAATAAGTCTAACTAAACCACGTCTCCTAAATCTTAATAATAAAAATCTCTCGACAACCCTCTGATCGAAATTTCCTAATACAGGAATTTTGTTAAACTTGAATTCCGGGACGGAATTCAGAATGAAGGGTAGGTACTGTAAACTCCCGTAAATTTCCCTATAAATAGTAAAAGTAAATCAAAGACTAATATATCATACGTAAATTAATGACGTTTTTACCAATAACAAATTTTTTTTTATCAAATACGCTATAATACTTAAAAATCGCTACGATATTCATTATCTCATTTTGCTTGGAACGATGCTCACACATGTACCACTATAGTCTAAAATCGCGAGAATATTAAAAAAAAAATTATTCGTTACGAACCTGCATTTTCAGGACATTTTTCAAATTTACTATTCATCGGTTACTATTCACCAAACACTAATCATCATTTCACTATTCATCGTTTTTGGAATCGGTTAGAGATATTGAGATGTTTTTCAAAAGTTTTACTATTCACGATACACTATTCACAAAACACTGTTCACTCTCGGACTCACGTAAACGTTTCACTAAATATTTACTAAACATTTCACTAATCACAAATTAATTATTTTCACTAATCCTAATTATATATAACCGGACCCTTAATTTCATTCTAAGCCCAACTATAAAACCGGCCTGTTACTATTCACAACCCACAAGAATTTGAGCCCAAAACCACTTATAATTATTTTAGTAAAACTCGACTATACCATGCCAGAAACACGTCTCGTACTCTTTATTCTTACACACGACACATAAATATTTTCACACTCCCTCATTCCTCACCTAGTCGACTTCAAGTATGTCAAGTTTCAACTTCCCATGTCGAGTCTAAATACATTTTTACGAGGCAAAGTATTTGTCCAAAAACAATTTCATACGTTTTGCAACTAATCCAAAACTAAACCATTTTAAGTCTCGTTTGTTTCTAATGAGTTCTAAAACCATTCTTAACTCAAACATATGTTTTAAACATTACATGTGATCGGTTATCACCAGTCCTAGCCAAGTATACAAATCGTTTGCAAAATAAAAGGCATGTCGACATGCATGTTAAAACAAAGATTGTACTTCCTCTTTTCATGCACACACAACATCTATTTTATAATCTTAGGCAAAGTACTAACTCATTTTAAAAAGGGAAACTACAAGTACAAACCATTTTTAAAATTTAAAACCACACGTTTCTCTTAAACTAGAATATATGTCGACAAGCTAGGAAACAAACGAGAATACATGTTACGTCTTACACTTTCTCAAGACTTTTTGTAACACGTTAACATCCCATCACATAAATGTTGGTCACTAGGATACACAAGACTTCATATATATATACACCATGCATGCATGCACTCGTTCACAACTCACATACAAATCAAACTTTCATAAAAACTAAGTCCTAACTCTAGTTTCTACTTCAAATCGCTTTGGCAAAAGAACAAGCTTTTCAAATTGGGTCTAGAAGAAACAAGTCTTTGTTTGTGAACCTTGGTTGAGTCGAAATACACACTACACTCTCGTACACTCTTTTCCTCGACTCTACGTCCCGTTTCACCCCACCATTTTGGTGTAGTAAGTCCCACACGACTCTTTTCAATACTTACTTAAACGTACATTTGATTATTTTCGTATAAATCACAAACACTTGCACTAAAACTCTCGTAATCTAAATAAACAACATATACGTATTATACCTTCGTCTATATATTTCCCACCTTAACAATCACGTAATATAAAGATTTGAATCTAAAAAGCTAGGTACAAACTATTTTTGAATACCTTCCTAACGTATCACAACAAGTCTTGAAAACTCTTAAAATTTTTCTAAGTCTATTTCTTATAAAAACTCGTTCCATGCTACCCATGAAACGCATGTATATCTTTAAAATCTACTTAACGAGCATACTATTTTATTCCACAAACTAATAGACCCCCTGTCAAACAATCATTTTTGTATACAAACCTTGCAATAAAAATCGCGTCTTAAACTTCTAAAAGTTAAAAAGCAAATCGACTTGAACCTAATTTTTAAAACAAATGAATGTCGATTGGGCCTTAAAGCCCAATCATCCAAAAATAAGTCGATCACATAAGCAGTCCAAATAAGTTGTTTTATAATGTTTTTAGTATCCAAAAATAAGCCCGTAACCAAGCCCAAAACTTTCGTAAGCCCAATGGATTTTAAAAGCTTAACGGGCCTTAGTTATTTCGTTAAAAGCCCATAAGCTATAAAATAAGCTTATCGACAAATAAGCTATTAAGAAAAGTTAAATAAGCTATTTTTAAACTAATTAAGAAATAAAAACACTAAGTTTTGAATTTGGTAAATTTTGGACTAAATTTGCAAAAATTATAATTTTCAGGTTAAAAGTGTCACTTTTATAAACTTTAGGTTAAAATTGTCATTTTACAAACTTGAGGATGAAAAACTGATTTTATAAACTTTTGGGATGAAAAATGTAAAAATTATAAAGTTTTGGACGTAAAACGTAAATATATTTAACTTTGGACTAACGGTGTAACGCTAACGCCGTTAGGGTAAAAAGTGTAAAAATCTGGAAAAGAGAAGGACCGTATAATATAATTAATATTTTTGTTTTTACTTTTCATTTTACGATTTCACATTCACGACGTCACATTTTATTTCAAACTATTATTATTATTATTATTATTATTATTTTTATTATTATTATTCTTTACGTTTTATATATATATATATATATATATATATATATATATATATATATATATATATATATATATATATATATATATATATATATATATATATATATATATATATAACTTAACTAAACTTACGATACTTTATCAAACCACCAGTTTTACTATCGTTAAATCAACAACTCACGTATTCAAAACTACTCGCGATTAAACCAATAAGACTATCAAACACTAAAACTTGCCATATATTATCTAGGTCGTGTGTGGAGCCGTTCCCTTATTGCAAACTGAGTATCGATATTTTTACCACTATACCACTAAGGTGAGTTCATAGCCTCGCCTTACTTATTTAAATGTTTTATAAACCTCGCGAGGGGAGGATACATGCTAGTTTTAACAAACTGAACACAAGTATTTTCTTGGTATGCTTTACCTGATCTCGTTATTGCTTAAGTCCCTTATTGCCAAAATCCCCTAATATCATGAGCCTTAGTCACCCGTAGGGTGAACGTAAATAATTGTGGATAGATCTATTATGGATTGATAATCCCCGTTTGGGCGTTCGAGAAAACTATCAAATGCACTTTATTTGAAATCTAATAGGTTACTGGCAAGAACCTATCCCGAGGGCCCTGTTACTATAATCCATCATTTATGATGAGATCTGTTAATCGGATGAGTGTCATGAGCTTAATGCAATAACAAGTGTTTTAACTTATAATTGTATGATGGTGCAATTATCACTTATAACTTGTGTTCAACTATTAAACTTAAACCTATGAATATCACTCAACTTTTGCTGATTTTCAGCATGTTTATCTCAGGTCTATAACGAGCAAGGATGAGACGGAGGTGCACGAAATTCTTACAAAGGCTATAAATTTATATTATCATTCGAAAATCTATTTAACAAATTTTGAAACCACTGGGACCTCATTTTGAAAACTCTGATATTTATAAAATTCGAATGATAAATGTTTTAAAACAACTAAAAAGATAATCATTTTCTACTGAAAAACTATGAGCTGTGAAGTAACACCCAATCTTTATTCCGCTGCAAATATTTTAAAATTGGGGTGTTACAGCTGGTGCATTTTCCAGCTGTTACAATATCCTGTTCAATCATTTTGATCAAATTTAGCTTCAGAAAAGTCCAATCCTCAAATGACTCCAAGATATAAAAATTATTTTTTAAAAAAAGAAAAAGAGAGAGAGAGAGAGAGAGAGAGAGAGAGAGAGAGAGAGAGAGAGAGAGAGAGAGATAACATTGATATTGCACTTTAACAATCACATAAGAAGTTGCACAGATTATAGCATTACCACTGTCCCGAGTTTGTTTTGTTCATAAGCAACATACCTTCTTGTATGTAATCCCCAAAACCAAGAACCTAAAGAAAAGACATTTCATTACATTGAAGAATGCAAATCTATAAAATTATAATCATAAAATAATTCATTTAGAAATGATCATGTTACTCTTTTTTTCACTCCTACATACAAAGATCAGTAGCAACCAAACTTTTTGATATGTCAAAACCATGAAAATAAGAAATAAAATGTGTGAGCGGACAACTAAATCGAACTACATTAAACCAGTGTTGCAGCACTAACCATAATTCATGCATCATGTTGCATTAAAAATTGAAGGACACAAAAATATATGTCACCAAACAAACAATAAAACAACCGTATTACATAACTTACTTAGGACCATGATAATAAAGTTTGTTGCGCACTCATTTCTGACCATAGGATAATAAGAAGCTGTCTATATATAAACACTAAAAACTGATATTTGGGGACAATTCTAAAACGCAATCCCAAACATCCGCTTATTAGGCCTATTTAATATACCACTAATACTTTTTTATACAGTCCTTCTTAGAGTCATTTTTTTCATCGTTGCTGATGTAGCAACTGACCTACACAATAGAGCATGCATACGTATCGATGTAACCCAATACAATTTTAATTAGCCCATAGACGATTGAATACAAACCTGGAACGGTGATGCAGCAATTAGGAGCCCAACCACGTTACCACCTGAAACCTAACCATCTGTTCCGAGCCCGCTGAATGGTTACGTGCATTGTTTCATGTAAATTACTACAACCTACATGTAGTATATAGGTGTAAGGTAAGCCACAACTGATATGCTATTCAAAAGAAAAGAAAGCACCAATTTTTTTTTTTTTTTTTTTTTTTTCACATAAATTCAATCGTTGCTTGATGTATAGAGCAACCGACCTTAGACAAATGAACGTGGTTGGTCATCAGTTACACACGAATCATGACACATGCTCCGGAATCGTTTATTTGTACCTGTGAAAGTAATATATTGTCAAAGGCTGATACAAAAGAAAGAATCATGCATACACTGTACAAAAGTAATTAGTCAAGTGACGTTGGGACACAGGTTTCCGGATATAATTTTTGTATAAGCCGCTACAGTTCGTTTTAGTTTTTTCATTTGCACCTAATACAACAATCATTAGTATATTCATGTAACGCAACCCGCATTTGATATGTTGTTCGAACTAAAAGACGCCAATGCAATTACCAGTTTGTATTTCAAGATATTAATTAAGATACCTATAGCCGACGATTCTACGACCATTGATTCATTTACACCTTGTAACATAATAGAACGGCAATGACTGGTCAAACAAAGATTGTCAGCCATATGACGTATATTCAAATTTAAAGTTATCAACTTACTCGCAACCATGGGATTACTGCGGAGATCATTCAAATGATTAATAGTGGGAACTGATTGGTCCTAAACGGTCAACTAAATTGACCAGGTGATGGTCAACCAAGTCAAACGTCTAAAACCAACTAACCAAAGAGTACAGTGTATTCCTGGGTCGTTATGTCCCAGCGAGGTATGCAATTGTATTTGAAAACGTTTTAAGTGATCGGGTGATTTAACAGGAGGATCAGGAATTTGATTTTTATGATTACACTACGGGATTATGATTGAAAATAACTTAGAAACACTATTTTAGCAATTACTGATGATCAGATAACCTAAAAATGTAAGTGAAACCTAAAAACGCGCGTTTGAATTTAAATTAAACGCGAACGCGCAAAATAAAAAGTGAGACGTGAGCAAATAAAGTCCTACGAACATAAAAATTATATTTTTACAATCCTAATGTTATAAGAAAATTTTTGGAAAATTAAAATTATTTTTACAACTATTTAATTAATTACTATTAATTAATTACTAATTATTAATTACTTTTTAATTAACTAAATCATACTAAATTACAATTAATTATGAAAATTAACTAGAAAAATGAAAATTAAATTTAGAAAAATCTAAAATATTATAAAACTAATTTTAGAACAGAAAATCTATTTTTCCTAGTTTTTAATTAATTATTATTAATTAAAAACTAATTATTAATTAATTTAAACTAAATTTAATTATAAAAAGCACTAAATGACAAAAGAAAAATCTGAAAAAAATTGCTAAAATTATTTTAAGTTATAAGAAGCCTAAGAAAAATTTAAAATTGAAGATTGCTTATGAATAAGCAGAAAATAAGCCAAAAGGGCTTAAATAGAAGCTATCACTTTTCTTATTTTTGCCTTTTTCTTGTTTTTCTTTTACAATCCTATTAAACAACTGAAAATATGAAACTTTTATCAAGGAACCTTCAATGTAACTTATTAATAAGTTGTGTGCACTCAAAGAAGCACAACAGTTAAGCTTTTGTCTTCTTAATGGGGCATATAAGCTCAAATAAGTTGTCCAGGGTACTCAAGCTAGAAAATAAGCTGGAAACAGCTTAAAGGAACTTAAATGAACTTTAAACAACAAGAAAATCCAACAGAACAAGCAAACATAAGCTAATAAGCAATTTCTAAACACACTTTGAACATGAAAGGCCTCAAACAAGGGTCTTTTGGACCTCTGTAGGGTCCACAAAGGTGAAAGGAGGTTCAAAATGATGATTAACCCTTAAGGTTGACCTGGTAAACTTCCCAATAAGCTGGGGCTTATTGCTGATCTTTGATCACTTGGTGGGTCTTGAAACTAGGCACAACAACTGAGGTAGTCAGTTTTGGGTTTTGGACAGGTCTCAAAGAAGGCTCAAATAAGGTAAGCAGTAATAAGCCCAAGTGTAAAATAAGCATAGGAGTCAAAAACTCTACTGAAAAACTTTCTATAAATCCAGAGTACTAAGTATGGGGTCCACTGGGTGTGTCACAATAAGCTAAAGAAAATGGGCCAATGACCCTGGTGCAGGGGAAGTTGCACCCCTTGCAGCCTCAAATAAGCTCAAGCCCAAGCCACATAAAAATTCTAAAAAAACAAAATAGGCATAAATTCTTGTATTTTAGCTGGTACTCTTTACCCACAAAAAGTTTCAAGACCTTAACCTCAATACAAAAATCATAAAAATCATCACAAGAAATGAGTTTCTGCACTAGTATACAAGTTTTGACTTTTCACTTCTTTGAAGAACTTTGACTTATATGAGATTCAATCTAATCTAGCTTACTGTATATGCAATTATAAGTTGAAAAGGAACTAGAGTAAGCTAAAATAACAACTAAGGAGTACACATGATGATTTTGCTAACCTGAAACCTTAACAGTTACTGACAAGGGGGATTTAACCATGAATTTTGACTTTCAATGAACAAGTGGTGAATTATATGACTTAAGTGGACTAAACTAACCTACTGAGAGTTACCAAGACTAAGTATACTACAAAAGACTAGCTGTTCCTTAGCTAAAACACTTGATCAAAACACCCCCTTATAGACTATGATAATGAGATTTTCAAAGAGTGAGACTGAATTGGACCTAGAAAATGTCGCACAAACTCTTACAATCACACAGCATGCTAAAATGAACCTTTAAATACCAAAATTAACAGCAAAACACCAATGATCTATATTATGCTAGATTAACAGTTAAATGTGAAAATTAAGTAACTAAAGATTCTGATGAACAAGCCTAGGATTTTAAGCAATATTATTACTAAAAATCAATAAATAAACACAAACAAATAGGAAAGAGCAATATGTGAACAATGTAATTGTGAAAGGTACAAATGGAGAGTTTAGCTTACAAAGTGCTTTCCATGCTTACAGCAAGAACCTGGACCATAGATCACTCCTAATGGCTCCCCACAGAACCCCTAAACCATGTTTAATCCAGAGTTTCTCAGCTTGTACCTTCCTGCTTCATCTTCTTGTTTATATATATATATATATATATATATATATATATATATATATATATATATATATATATATATATATATATATATATATATATATATATATTTGTTTTTTCTATTTTAACCTAAACTAGTTTTGATAGTTGCTGAGCTTATAAAAACTTATAATGAGCTTAAGTGAGTCTATTAGAACTGTGACACATGATTTTTAACAACTTTTAATTGATGTGAGAATTTCAAAGAAAAAGATGCAAATTGTGAATTTAACAAAGATAACTTGAAATTGAGTTCAAACAAAGTTATTATTACACATGAAACACTGATTACAACCTTTTTAAACTGAGTTTTATAACTAGGAAATTAAATTACATGAATTCGACCATAAATTAAGCTAAAAAACTACTACTTTCTTTCACAGCTTATGCCTTCCTTTTATATTGAAAAATTAGGGTTCCCTGAGCTTATTGAGGCTTTCCCACTTCAATCCTAGCCCTTAGATGGCTTACACTTGATCCAGGACTTTAATTCATTTTGGCGCCCATTTGAAATTTGGCTTGTAGTTGTTGTAGATTGTGCCAGGGTGTGAGTATTGGACTAGGGTGTTTGTTTGATTAGCTAGGGGGAGGGTTTGAGTGTTGCAGTAAGGGTAGCAGAGTAGTGATGATGGTGAAGTTTGGAGGGTAGCAGGGTAGTGGAGGTTGATGTGGAAGAGGTGGTGGTCAAGGGTGATGTTTGACTCGTTTTAATATTCAAAAGGTGGGGGTGGGCTGGTGAGTATCTTGGGCCAGGGAATGAAAGTGGGCTTGGGTTGTTTGTGTTTATTTTGTATTTGGATTTTTAGGGTGGTAGTTTGGTCCGTTTAGTTTGTAGTTTAAATAACACAAGGACCAAACTTGTAATATCCTGAAATTGAAGGACCTGAATTGCTTTTTCCAAAAGTTACCATAAGGGTAAAACATGCCAAGGTTGTATAGTACGAGGGTTGTAAATGTTGTTTTCTAATTTTGAAAACCCAGGGACTATATTTGCCATTTTGAAAAGTACAGGGACCAAACTTGTAATTTTCCAAAATTTTTCACCCAAGGATCAAATTTGATAACTTTTGACTTTTAAATGCCTTGGGTTGACTTTTCTTTCATTTTAAACCTTCAGAGACTAGTTTTGTCAATTTATGAAACTTGAGGGACTAAAACTGCCAATTATGCAAACTTTGTTCATTTTTCATTTGTTTTTAAACATTTTGCATCTAAAACATATAAAACACAGTTTTGGGATAATTTCTGTATTTTGATGCATTTCTGAGTGTTTTTGGACGTTTTGGCAGTTCAGATACGATATAAATGATGAGTATTTACACACTCATCAATCCCCCACACTAAACTATTGCTAGTCCCTAGCAATATTTTGAGAAAACTTAATGGGTTTGAATCTCTTTACCAAAAGCTATTACTTCTGGAGTAGCCAAATGTTTTAGTTCAAGTAAGAACCATGGTACACCGATAACCATATGATTTTGAGCAAACCACCAGCTTTTAACGGTTTTGATTTGTCTTTACCAGAAGCCGTTTGCTTCTGGACTAGCCAACTCTTGATGGACATAGTCAACATCTTGGTGAGTTGATTACCAATTATGTCTTTCCAATGCCTTTACCACAAGCCATAACCTTGCGGGCTAGCCAACTTTTTTACTTTTCAGGATATTGTGAGTTGAACACCATTCAAATTTGGGCAAATTGTTAGCCATAAACGGATTTGAGATATCTTTACCAAGAGCCGTTTACTCCTGGATTAGCCAATCCTTTTGTCGTTTAGACATGGCGGACTGATAACCACAAAAATTTTGAAATAAAGTGAAAAAATTTTGAAACTTTTGGGCCAAAAACGGGGGTACTAGAGGATATAATGTGACAAAATTCGCTAGAATTTCCCCCCCCCCCCCCCCACACACACTCTTATAATTGAATATTGTCCTCAATATTCAAAGTCCCGGCGATTATGCCGACTCTTTGAACGTGAAAATACAATTTCATAAGCTAACTGTGGAAATATCATTTTTCATTTTTCACTTTATTTATATGTATATACAAACACACTTTTTTTTTCAAAGATATATACATTGCAAACAACTGCAGGGGACGGCCACTCCCCCACACTAGGGTGTTAGAAAGTAGAAAGAAGTTAGAGACATGGGTGAAAACCCATGTTGTTGCTACTGTTTTTGTTTATCGAGTCGCTAGCTTGACTTGATCCCCGAATTCAATTGTCCTTGGGGAAAGTTTGGAGATCCGGGACAACCATTGATGGTATGTCCTCTCCAAAGTAATGTTTCAAACGAAGCCCATTCACTTTGAAATTCGGACCGTCATTTTGAGATAATTCGCCGGTGCCATAAGGATAAACCTTTGCTATAGTGAATGGGCCAGTCCAACGGGTCTTTAGCTTTCCCGAGAAGATCTTAAGTCTAGAGTTAAAAAGAAGGACTCGATCACTAACGTTAAAAATGCAGTTCTTGATTTTTGAGTCATGAATCTTCTTTGTCTTTTCCTTGTAGATCAAAGAGTTCTCGTAAGCTTGATCACGAAGTTCATTTAATTCATTCAATTGAACTTTCCTATGATCACCCGTAGTTTTGAGGTCAAAATTTGCATGCTTGAGGGCCCAATATGCTTTATGCTCAAGCTCGATCGGCAGATGGCACGCTTTCCCGTACACAAGTTTGTAAGGCGTGCATCCGATGGGTGTTTTGTAAGCCGTACAGAAAGCCCAAAGTGCGTCATCTAAATTATCCGACCACGATGCACGATTTTCACCAACGGTTCTTTCCAATATTCTCTTGATGCCTCGATTGGAAACTTCTACTTGTCCACTTATTTGTGGGCGGTATGCAGTAGAAAGACGGTGAGTTACACCATACTTTTGCATGACTTTATCGAATTTGTCATTACAAAAATGCGTACCACGATCACTAATTATAGCACGTGGAGTTCCAAATCGAGCAAAAAGAGCTTTCAAAAACTTCACAACAACTCGGGCATCATTTGTGAGTAAAGCTTTCGCTTCAACCCATTTTGACAAATAGTCAACAGCCACGAGTATGTACTTGTTTCCATGAGATGACGGAAATGGCCCCATAAAGTCGATGCCCCATACGTCAAAGATCTCACAAACTTGAATTGCATTTTGTGGCATTTCATTCTTTTGTGAAATATTCCCGTGACGTTGACAAGCGTCACAGGATTTGACCAATTCTTGGGCATCCTTATAAATTGTGGGCCAATAGAATCCGAAATCAAACACCTTTTTGGCGGTGTAGTTAGGATTATGGTGTCCCCCCCCCCCCCCCCCCCGTGGGTCCAGCATGGCCATCCTTGAGAATGTCATTGGCTTCCTGTCCATAAACACACCGCCGGATGACTTGATCCGCACAGACTTTGAAAAGGTAGGGGTCGTCCCAGAAGTAATGTTTCACATCTTTAAAGAATTTGTTCTTTTGTTGGGACGACATCCCTTTCACAACAAAGTTACCCGCATGGTAGTTTGCAAAATGGGCAAACCATGGGGTAACAGAATCTCCACGAAAGGTAACCGCATTGAGAGTTTCGAGAGGGAAGGTTTCATTAATTTCTTTCCTCTCGAAGACATCTTGGTGGGGGTTTTCCAAACGGGAGCAATGATCAGCAGCAAGGTTCTCAGCTCCTTTTTATCACGAATTATGATATCAAATTCTTGCAGGAGAAGAACCCAACGAAGTAGTCTCGGCTTTGCATCTTGTTTTACAAAGAGATACTTCAAAGCCGAGTGATCTGTATACACTATGCTCTTGGTCAATATCAAATATGACCGGAATTTTTCAAAGGCATACACCACAGCTAATAATTCTTTTTCAGTGGTGGTGTAATGACTTTGAGCCTCGGTCATCGTTTTGCTCGCATAGTGTATAGGTTGAAAGTGTTTAGATATGTGTTGCCCCAAGACTGCCCCTATTGTATTATCACTAGCATCACACATAAGTTCAAAGTCCAAGTCCCAATCGGGGGTAACAAGAATTGGTGCTTCAGTAAGCTTTTTCTTTAAAGTTTTAAAAGCTTCTATGCACTCAGGTGAGAAGATAAAAGGAGCATCCTTTTCGAGGAGATGGGTCATAGGCCGGGCAATCTTGGAAAAATCTTGAATAAACCTACGATAGAAACCGGCATGACCCAAAAAGCTCCTAATACCTTTGACGGTAGTGGGATGAGGTAATTTTGCAATGACATCAATTTTGGCTTTGTCAACCTCAATCCCATTCTTTGAAATTTTATGGCCGAGGACAATGCCTTCTTTGACCATAAAGTGACTCTTTTCCCAATTTAGACATAACCTTGTGTCTTCACAACGTTTGAGCATGTTGTCTAAATGGGAGAGACATGATTGAAACGAATCCCCAATGACCGAAAAATCGTCCATAAAGACCTCCATAGTTTTCTCGATCATGTCGGAAAATATGGCCATCATACATCTTTGAAACGTGCCCGGAGCATTACATAAACCAAATGGCATACGTTTATAAGCAAAAGTTCCATAGGGGTACGTGAAAGTGGTCTTTTTCTGATCTTGTGGATCAATGGGAATCTGAAAGTAACCCGAGAAACCATCGAGGAAGCAATAATATTCATTCCCCGCTAATCTTTCGAGCATCTGATCCATAAAGGGCAGAGGAAAATGGTCTTTGCGGGTGGCGTCATTTAACTTGCGATAGTCAATGCAGACACGCCAACCCGTAACCAGTCGAGTTGGAATCAACTCATTTTCTTCGTTAGTGACAACAGTAATGTCACCCTTTTTTGGAACGCAGTGTATTGGGCTAACCCAAGGACTGTCCGAGATAGGGTAAATCAATCCGGCATCAAGAAGTTTTAAAACTTCTTGTTTGATGACCTCATGAATTTTGGGATTCACCCTTCTTTGTTGTTGGACTGCTGGTTTGAAGTCATCCTCCATTAAAATCTTGTGGGTACAAAATTCAGGGTCAATGCCCTTGATGTCAGAGAGTCTCCAAGCAATTGCTTGTTTATGTGACTTCAAAACCTTTATTAGAGCAGCCTTTTCCTCAACACTTAAATCTTTAGCAATTATGACGGGTAATTTATCATCACCCTCCAGAAATGCATATTCAAGATGAGGCGGCAAGTCCTTAAGTTCAACCACCGGAAAGTCATCAATTTTCTCAACATTTTTGACTTCCTCTTTATGAAGTATTTGTGGTAGAATAGGAAGAGGAGAGGGATCTTCGTTTAGTAATTTCTCAAGTAAGAGAATATCCCTCTCAGGGTCAATCTCTTGGTTATCGATTCCATCGGGAATCGAATCACTTTTGAGAAAGGCCTCAATTTCTTCTAAGATGAAGTCACTTCCCTCAAACGGAGTGAGGGAAGGAGAAGAATTGGCAATGATGGGATAAGAAGATTGAGTGACGTTTTCACTCGAAGAATCATCAATGAAACCTAAAACCTCTTGAGCATACTCCTCAGCAGTAATATCGATGACATCTATTTGGTTTACCGATTCAGAGTCATAATTGGAGGAGTACCTCGAAGTTTGATCAAGGTTGAAGGTGACAGCTTCAGTTCCAACACGCAATGTGATCTCTTGCTCAAATACATCGATGAGAGCACGCCCGGTTTTAAGGAATCCCCTTCCAAGAATTAGAGGGACCCTTGAGTCGGCATCAAAGTCAACAATCACAAAATCTGCCGGAAAATGGAACTTTCCCACTTTAACGACCACATCCTCGGCAATGCCAAGAGGACGTGATATTGAACGATCGACAAGCTCTAAAGTCATGCACGTGGGAGTAAGTTCGGCAAGAGATAGTTTCTTCCACAGAGAATATCGCATAAGGTTAATACTAGCACCAAGATCGGCCAAGGCGAAGCATTCAACCATCCCAGGAAAAATACATGGAATGAGGAATTTTCTGGGATCTCCAAGCTTCTCGGGAAGCTTTTTCAAAAGAACTGCTGAGCAGTTCTGATGAGGCAAAAAATGATCCGTTTTTAGGGGGTCATTTAAGCCCGAATCCGAATTTATTTGATCAAATATTGCCCTAAATCGTTCCTTTTGTGATTTTAGGTACTTGGAGAGTGAATTCTGGAAAAGAAGCCATTTTGGACGTTTTTGGAGCATAAAAGTGAAGAAAACGGCAAAGTCTCAATTTTCCATGCTGGGAACAGTACATGAAGGCGTCAAGAGTAACTCATGACGGCGTCAAATCCCAAGAATAAAAATCCGTAGTTGATGACGGCGTCACACAGGGCGTCAGAAGTAGATCAAGGCCGTCCGAGGAAGTATTTGGCGGCGAGATGACGGCGTCACACCTTTGTTCTTGACGCCGTCACCCCTATTTTCCTATATATAGTTTTCTAGTTTTTCACATTAAAGGAGAGAAGTTTTGGAGAAACCCTAAAGACGATTTTGGTGCAACTTTTACAGGTTTTTCAAGGGTTCCAAACCCTTGATACCTTGCATTATAATTGAGATAAGTTTTCTTCTAATTCAATCAATATGTCTATGTGTTGGTTGTCTATATCTTGTTCTTGTCTCAATTCCATTATGCTAGGCTAGATCTCTTTTGTGTTTGCTTAGATCTAATGAAATCTAGATATTGATTATGTGTTGATTACTTGTTTATTCTTGTCTTGGATGAATGATTTTATATGTTAGGCTTAAGAAAACTGGCAGATCTCCAAATGGTAACATGCTTGAACGTCTTAAGAAACATGAACCGAGGCGTACTAGGTCTTTATTGGTTGTATTTAATGCATGAGCCACTGTTTACAATCCCTATAGTTGTGCTGGGCATGGTGTAGGAGGAGATAAGAGCTCATAGAATTGGGGAGTTATGTATGCCACCCCATGAATGGTATTAAGGAATACAATCCGTCATCCATGCAATTATAACAAGTAATTAACATGTAAAAGATATCTAGGGAGTAGTGAAATCTAAGTAAACACATTTTCTCCAATTACTGCTCACAACTTTAGTATAATTTAGGTTATTTACATTTTTAGTATTTTATTTTGATTGCATCTTAGTTTTGGGTTAGTTGACTAGCAACTAATTTCGCCCTAATCCTTCAAAACCCGATATTTTACTTGCTTTCATAAAAATATAAAAATACAAAAATAATCATCCCTCACCTTTAGAACTAGTAATTTAGGCTTTCTAATCCTAGCGACACTATTCCTAAGCTGAACGATCAATCCCCCGGTACTTGTCACTATACTATACTACAACGATCAGGTACACTGCCTGGTGGGGGTTGTAAGCTTCTCGAGATCCCTCGAGAGGTAAAGCCTGTTGCGATTCCCACGCATCAAGTTTTTGGCGCCGCAGCCCGGGGAATAGTTATTGTCTAGGTTAGAATTTCTTTTTATTAGGTCTACTTGCTAGATTCCTTTCTAGTAAGATTTTATTTTTATTTTTATTTTTAGGTCTTCTTTAGTCTATCTTATTTCTTTGTGCCTTTGTTCGTAACTCTTTACCATCCGACATCATGGAAGGTGGTAACATCTTTGAACCCGTCATCCCACCACAACAAAACCCACCATTAGAACCCCTTAGGCCCCGAACCTTAGGAGAGTATTACCGACCTAGCCACCAAGGCTACCGAAACACCATTGAGCTCACCGGAGCCAATGTGACCCCCTTGCGATCCGACACCATCCGGTTGGTGCAAAGCGGATGTGCATTCCATGGACTTCGTTCCGAAGATCCAAACCAACATCTCAAGGACTTTCTCAAAATCGTAGATTCCATAGACCTAGGTGTTGAAACTAGAGAGACTACCCGTTTACGCCTATTCCAATTCTCTCTACACGATCAAGCTAGTCAATGGCTTGAGCGTTTACCCGCGGGATCCATCACCACATGGGATGATCTCACCACTCGTTTCCTTGCTCAATTTTTCCCACTGGGGAGAACTACTAAGCTTAGGAATGACATCTTGATGTTCCAACAACGTCAAAATGAATCTCTTTATGAAGCATGGACTCGTTTCAAGGACTTACTCCAAAAAGTCCCTCATCATGGCATAGATCTTTGGCTCCAAGTCCAAATCTTTTATGACCATATCGACATCTCCACGAGGCGAGCCATTAACCAATCGGCTGGTGGTAAGCTACGTGATCTTAGTGCCGAACAATCATGGGAACTCATAGAAGATCTTACTCTCTATGACAACGAAAGTTGGAACGATCCCCGTGACTTGAACAAAACGTTCAAGGCAATATCTTTGCCTTCGAACAACTCTAGCACTCCCGACCGTAGGATCATGGAACTTGAGGACCAAGTCAAGTTTCTCATGAAATCTTACGATGCTCCTAAGCCTTCAATCCAAGTGAACAAAATCACTTCTTCATGCGAATTATGTAGTGGTCCCCATGACACTCGTGATTGTGTGGAACTCCCCGGAACAGCTTTTGCGGACTACGCATCCACGCGTACCGACGAAGCGGGAGATAAGTGGTACACTTTCAAGCCCGAGCCAAACACTTACGGTGATTCATACAACCCCTCATGGAAAAATCACCCAAACCTTAGGTGGAAACAAAATCAATCCAATTCTTCCAATCCGCCTAATCGTTACCAACCAAACGGTCCACCATCCAACCATACTTTCAACAACAATCCTTCTAACAACTATGGTAGTACCGACAATCTTGAAGGATTGATGTCAAAGTTCATGGCATCTCAAGAAGCTCGCATATCTAAGTTTGAAGCCGATTTCAAACAAAAGCAAAGCGAGATGACCACTAGAATTGATGCATTGTTGAAAGTTCTCAATGACTGAGAAATGGGAGCACTCCCAAGCGACACGGTCAAGAATCCGAAACTAACCGTTAATTCCATATCCTCAGTTTCGTCACCCACTTCGTGTCCACAATACTACTCGGTTAAATCAACGAGCACGTGTTTCAAACAAAACCAAGTTCCCCAAAAGGACAAATCAAATAAAACACCCATTATAGAGCCGGTCAAAAGCATAGTTGAAACACCTCTTACGCAAGACCTTGATGATGAATTCAAAGAACTTCACCTTGAACGACCCGTCATTGATGTCTTAGCGCGTGCTCCTTACTATAGTGCCCTCCTAGAAAAATATGAGAAGTGTAAGCTAGGTAAAAATGGGACCGCCTTCGTTCAAAACAAGTTGCCTAAAAAGCTTGATGATCCGGGTATATTTGTTTTGCCTTGTAAGATAGGAAGATCCGAAGCTTTCGACACACTAGCCGATTTAGGGTCAAGCCTCAACTTGATTCCCTTGTCCTTATTCACCGCTCTTAAGCTAGGAAAGTTAGAGGAAACGGAGGTATTGATAGGGCTAGCGGATGGGAGTATTGCCCACCCGGTTGGAATGATTAAGGATGTAGTTGTTCACGTAGGAAAGTTAACTATATTAGCGGATTTTCACGTCCTAGACATGGTTAGTGACACTACATGCCCATTATTGGTAGGAAGAGGATTTTTAGCAACCGCTAGCGCCATGATAGATTGTAAGGAGTCTAAGATAGCGGTAGGTGAAGGTGATACTTGGTCGGTGTACGATGTAAAGAAGCATAGTTATGATTGTGATGATGAACCGACACCGCATTGGGTAGAGATGAATAGGAGACCGTCTAGATATGGACCTTGGATAGAAAGGAACTTTATAGGACCTCAATGCCCATTCTATCTAGAAAAAGACTTTGTTGAAAAGACACATTTGGTAGAACAACTCATAGCTAGAGACGAAGAGCTAGACCCCTTTGAGGACCCCTTAGTCTTTAGGAAGATGATTGAGTTATTAAGTGTAATGCCCATTAACATAGAAAGGAATAAATGGAAAAGAGAGGGAGATAAGTGTAAATGGAGGTGGGACAAGCCACCTAAAGAAGGTGACGGGTCATGGCATATTAGAATGACTTTGTATGATCCGGATGGAGAAAAGTTTGAAAGGTCATACCACACTAAGGAAACCGATAGGAAGTTGAAACCTAAGTTTGATCCCAAAGATGTCCTCAATGAGGAACTCACCCGTATCACGTAGTAACCCATGACCTTGAGTCTAGCTACAAGACTCGTAAATAAAGAAAAGCGCTTCTTGGGAGGCAACCCATGTTTTGTGTGATTTTAATTGTTTGTTTGTTATTTGCTTCCGTATGCATGTTTTATTTTTATTGTTGGTTGATCATGTTTCTCAATTAAAATGTGGAAATACTTTACTTTGTTGTTTAGCCTAGTCTTAACTCCACCTAGAAGTATTTTTGCAAAAGATAAGTGTAAGGGGAAACCCCAAATATGTTTTTAAGAAACAAACCGATCATGATTCTCCACAATATTAAATGAGCATGTATATTCGTATTTGTTAGATTCAAATGTTTGTATTGAGTCATAATGAAGTTTTGCAGGATTTTCCAGGAAGTAGGACCAAGTTTTTTCAGAAATTTTCCGGAAACTTAACATAAGAATTTCTGCAGGTCCATTCTGACGGCGTCAGAGGTTTACTCTTGACGGCGTCAGGAGTTAAAATCTGGAAATTTTACCGGTTTTGTTTTTCTAACGGAGTCTCATAGTTTTTGTGAATTATTAAGTTTTATAATCTCCAGGAAATCTGCAAACTTCATTCCACAAGCATTATATCTTACTTTGTTTTCTAGGATTTAGTAACTTATATAGGATGCCGCCGATTTTACGCGAGGTTGTCTTGTCTATTTTTGTTAGGTTTTACAGGTTATGTATGACAAGAAGATAATTTATATTCTGGAAGGGAAGCTTTGATTGTTCATTTTCTTGGAGGAAGATTTAACCTGGCCACCTATAATCCATACCGAGCGAATCAGGGGAGTATTTGATTTCATTCTCTTTACTTTTTCACTTTTACATTCTTTACTTGAACATTGGGGACAATGTTCATCTTAAGTGTAAGGGGAGGGTAAAAAGATGATACCTTACATATGCACTTTCGCTTGAGTTTGTTTTGTTTGATAGTAGATGTGTAATAAAACTATGAGAAATACTTGTTAGTGCAATTTTAGCGCCAAATTTAAAATTTTTTACAACATTTAGGAGTGAAACTTTAGCCATAGCAAGCGTCTCATGGATAGGAGATTGTATGACTAGCACATAACCGTATATTCAGAAAAAATTTCCACCCAAATATGTGAGGTTCGCCTTTAGATTTGATAGGAAAAGCATTTACTATTAGTGCTTATGAGTGTACCGGTAGCATTTAGATTCTAGAACTTGCGTTAGTGATGCATCCCGAGATCGCTAGTGAGACTACATTCGTGTAGTAGGATTTACTACATGATAAGAGGCATTAGGATCACCCTTGTGTTAAACCCGTATTATAATTACTTGACCATTTAAGTCATATTACTTGACTACTTAAGTCAACTAATTTTTCCCACACCCTTAGCGTTGTACTCATTTTTAGTACACGAAACCCCTAGTACACCCCTCCGAGCCTATCTTTTCGTTTCTAACTTTAAGCATCTTACTTAAAGGAAGAATTTGTTACACCCCACTTAAATGTACACCCAAATCGCCTTAGCCTTCCGTGTATGCGCTCATTTTTAGTGCATTATTGTTAATTGTTAAACCCTAAGTTAACTTTCTAATTGATTACATGGTTGCTAAGTCGAGTCATATCCTTGTACATATTGTTTTGGGACGATTGGGACTCATGGGTAAGTACTTATTTTATAGAGTAATGGGGAAGAACATCATTTATTACCCCCATATGTACGATAATCTTAAAAGTGCTCCAAGTGTTTTGATTTTCTTAATTCGAGTCATTAGATTAGTTTAATGTAAAGTATGTAAAGACTCAAGTGTAAGGGGAATGCTCAATCCCCTATGATGTATTATTTTGGATGGTAGGGTAAGAGTGTATGAAAAAAAAAATCGAAAAAATCAAGAAAAAGAAAAAAAAAATAGGAAAAGGAAAAAGAGAAAAAACATACGGACTACCATCCCTTTTTATTCTATGTTCATTTTATGTTTTAGTTATTTTTCATTTATTAGCTTAAGTCGAGTCTAGTCTTGGCTTAGCAATGCCATCTTGTACATGTAATTAACCAAGATTGTTAACTCGCCACCAGTAAAAACTTCCTTTATCCAACAAAACCGTGTAATTCATATCCCTATACCTAACGTTACAACCCTTTAAAAGACCTCTTTGATAGTTTATCCTAGGTGCTTACGCCATGTGGTGGAGGTTTGATCCTTTCCCAAGCCTATGGTAATCTATTTTGCTATGACAGGTAGTGAGAGATATCTTCCATTTCCATAATGTTATATTACTTTATTACACCCGAGAGATGTGAGTATCTAAACACTATTTGTGAGGTGCTAGTGTATGACCTCCGTGCTTGTCTATTGGTCTTTAGTGGAACGATTATTTGTTGTAATTACTTTTATATTAGTGTTAAATGACCCCTAACTTGTCTTTTGAGTAGAATAAAAGCGCATTTGCTTGAGGACAAGCAAATCTCAAGTGTAAGGGTATATGATGAGGCGAAAAATGATCCGTTTTTAGGGGGTCATTTAAGCCCGAATCCGAATTTATTTGATCAAATATTGCCCTAAATCGTTTCTTTTGTGATTTTAGGTACTTGGAGAGTGAATTCTGGAAAAGAAGCCATTTTGGACGTTTTTGGAGCATAAAAGTGAAGAAAACGGCAAAGTCTCAATTTTCCATGCTGGGAACAGTACATGAAGGCGTCAAGAGTAACTCATGACGGCGTCAAATCCCAAGAATAAAAATCCGTAGTTGATGACGGCATCACACAGGGCGTCAGAAGTAGATCAAGGCCGTCCGAGGAAGTATTTGGCGGCGAGATGACGGCGTCACACCTTTGTTCTTGACGCCGTCACCCCTATTTTCCTATATATAGTTTTCTAGTTTTTCACATTAAAGGAGAGAAGTTTTGGAGAAACCCTAAAGACGATTTTGGTGCAACTTTTACAGGTTTTTCAAGGGTTCCAAACCCTTGATACCTTGCATTGTAATTGAGATAAGTGTTCTTCTAATTCAATCAATATGTCTATGTGTTGGTTGTCTATATCTTGTTCTTGTCTCAATTCCATTATGCTAGGCTAGATCTCTTTTGTGTTTGCTTAGATCTAATGAAATCTAGATATTGATTATGTGTTGATTACTTGTTTATTCTTGTCTTGGATGAATGATTTTATATGTTAGGCTTAAGAAAACTGGCAGATCTCCAAATGGTAACATGCTTGAACGTCTTAAGAAACATGAACCGAGGCGTACTATGTCTTTATTGGTTGTATTTAATGCATGAGCCACTGTTTACAATCCCTATAGTTGTGCTGGGCATGGTGTAGGAGGAGATAAGAGCTCATAGAATTGGGGAGTTATGTATGCCACCCCATGAATGGTATTAAGGAATACAATCCGTCATCCATGCAATTATAACAAGTAATTAACATGTAAAAGATATCTAGGGAGTAGTGAAATCTAAGTAAATACATTTTCTCCAATTACTGCTCACAACTTTAGTATAATTTAGCTTATTTACATTTTTAGTATTTTATTTTGATTGCATCTTAGTTTTGGGTTAGTTGACTAGCAACTAATTCCGCCCTAATCCTTCAAAACCCGATATTTTACTTGCTTTCATAAAAATATAAAAATACAAAAATAATCATCCCTCACCTTTAGAACTAGTAATTTAGGCTTTCTAATCCTAGCGACACTATTCCTAAGCTGAACGATCAATCCCCCGGTACTTGGCACTATACTATACTACAACGATCAGGTACACTGCCTGGTGGGGGTTGTAAGCTTCTCGAGATCCCTCGAGAGGTAAAGCCTGTTGCGATTCCCACGCATCAAGTTCTCATTTAGAGGAGTTCTTGTCATCTCAAAGAGTTTTTCCTTATTACTTAACATATTCTTGATTGTTGATGCGAATTTAGGCATCAAGATGATAGCATCCGCGAAGCTAATGTCAAAGTGCAAATCTTGAAAGATTTGGAAAAAATTTATCCATTTGGTGACTAGCCTTTTCGCGGAGCTTTTGTTCATTCAAGCGTGATGGGTAAGGAATAGAAGTTTTAGATTTAGGGTTCTCCACTGGAGTCTCAGGTGGATCAAAGACAACTCTAGGTTTTCGCATGGTTTCTGGGACAACTTGAGGGTGGACATGTGCGGTACTTTGTGGACCATTAGATTGCACCTTGTCCTTTGTCACCTCAGGTTCACGTTCCACTACCTTTGAAGGATAGGAAGAAGAGGTAGTAGGAATCGCAGTTCCTTTATATGAAACACCACTACGAGTTGTGATCGCTTTTGCATCGGCCCTCGGATTAGCGATCGTGTTGCTAGGTAAAGTAGTACCTGAACCCGAGGGTCGATCATTTAAAGACTTCTTGATGTCAGAAATCTGGCTGACCAACAACTTGTTCAATTCTTCTTAGGACTTCATGAACTGTTTTAACAACTCGTCAGATGAAGGCCCAGTTGGAACAATGGCTTGATTGTTAGGAACATTTGGAGCACGATTGTTTTGGTTGGGACCTTGATTTTGGAAATTTCCTTGATTTTGGTGTTGGAAATTCCTTTGATTCTGGTTGTTATTCTCATGAAAGTACCCTTGGTTGAGGTTACCCTAACCTTGGTTTCGATTAAAGTTTCCTTGATTTTGGAAACCTTGGTTTTGATTATGGAAACCGTGACCCTGATTGAAATTACCTTGGTTTTGATAACCTTGGTTCATTCTATTTTGATTCTGGTTACGGTTTTGGACATTTTGGTTTTGATTAAAACCAGGTGGCCCAGGGTAATGATTAGGACGATAGCTCGGGTCCATAGGAGGGCGGTATTGATTGCCTCCTTGATTTGAAGACCCGGCTATAGCATGAGCTTCATATGGGGAACCATCAGTAGATGTGCAATTGTAGTAGGCATGCGGCCCACCACAAGTCACACAGACTTCCACTTTTTTAACCTCAGCAGGTGGAGGATGTTGTGGAAAGGAAACTTTTTTCTGTTGGGCGAGAACCAAAGCTTGAATAGCTTCAGTGAGCTTGTCAATCTTAGCATCCGTGCTAGATTGACTCACAGAAGATGAAGTGGAAGGACCCGCATTGATTTGAGAAACAACAGGCTTGCTTCGTGTAGAGCGGACCTTGGACTTGTTTTCTATGATTTGCAAAGCTTCTTTGGTGGTTCCACTCAAGAAATTACCTCCCGTGGAGGCATTGAGTGAATCCTGATCAGCTTGGCTCACGCCATTGTAGAAGGTATCGAGTTGCATCAACTCTGAGAAACCATAATGTGGACACTTGCGAAGTAATTCTTTGAAACAATCCCATGATTCACCAAATGATTCATCATATTTCTGAGTGAATTTGGTGATTTCGTTCTTAAGACTCATGGTCTTTGAAGGTGGGAAGAATTTATTCACCAATTTTTGACAAGATCTTCCCATGTCTCAATAGATCGAGGAGGTTGTTTTTCAAGCCAAATCCGGGCTTGTCCCTCGAGTGAGAATGGGAAGAGAAGAAGCTTGATTGCTTCACAAGGGACATTTTTGTATTTGATGGTTGACGTGATTTTATTGAACCATCGAATGTGAGCATGAGGATCGTCCCTCTCAAAACCGTAGAATTGACTTGAGGTTACAAGATTGAGTAACCCGGTTTTGAGCTCAAAACTATCAGCCACGATGGCTGGAACAACAATGGCATCTCCGTAACCCTCGATGGGTGCTTGGAGGAGCTCACACATGGGACGGTCTTCCGCCATGGTGACGGCTGAAGTGGAAACAGTATGGATCTCAGATCCGACTGTTGGTGCTGAACGTCTATGAGGTCTTCTAGGTAATCTTATAAGCTCACGTAATGGGCTCGTGGACCTAGAAGAACGAGTGCGCATGCACTAGAGATAAAAACCAATCAAAACAAAATCGAGGCAAATCAACAGTGAACTTAAACCAATAATCACAAATGAATGGCTTCTTTAAGAAAGGTACACCACACACAAGGATACAAAGGCAAGTTTTAATCTTTTGTTTGGGAACTTATTATGTTCACACCCCTAGTTGGTAGGTGTTCTGCCTTGGTTTGCGACGGTTTATTTTTATGTAATTTATTATTCACAAGAAAGAGACGAATGTTTTTTTGGTTTTTGTGTATGGGTTAAAAACTTTTGGACAATATTTTTGGTATCGTTTCGTTTACCAAAATCGTATCTCTTTAAGAGTCACCTTAAAAGAAACACGATATAGAAAACGCAACAATCTGTTTTGTTTGTTTTTTTATTTTTTTGGTATTGTTAACACTTTAGGAAAAGTGTTGATGACGTTTTTGTTTTATGATTAAAATTTACAAAAGGTGGTGGTGTTTATACAATGATGAGTGAAAAACCACTAATCTCTAAAAAAACGTTTTAAATACGCAGCTACCTCCCCGGCAGCGGCTCCAAATTTTGATTGGTCCTAAACGGTCAACTAAATTGACCAGGTGATGGTCAACCAAGTCAAATGTCTAAAACCAACTAACCAAAGAATACAGTGTATTCCCGGGTCGTTATGTCCCAGCGAGGTATGCAATTGTATTTGAAAACGTTTTAAGTGATTGGGTGATTTAACAGGAGGATCAGGAATTTGATTTGCATGATTACACTACGGGATTATGATTGAAAATAACTTAGAAACACTATTTTAGCAATTACTGATGATTAGATAACCTAAAAACGTAAGTGAAACCTAAAAACGCGCGTTTGAATTTAAATTAAACGCGAACGCGCAAAATAAAAAGTGAAACGTGAGCAAATAAAGTCCTACGAATATAAAAATTATATTTTTACAATCCTAATGTTATAGGAACATTTTTGTTGGGAATTCTGTGAAGTAAGAATTCTGCTGCTGTTTCTGTTGAAGAGTTAGTTCCTGCTGAAGCAGTATATCTGCTGAAGACATAGTTCAGCATTATTAGTTTCTGCGGATATAGTATTTCCGTATTTTATGTAATATAGTTTGGATATGCATGAGTTTATTTAGGAAGTGATAATGCATATCTTTTAGAAGTTTTAGAATATATGTTTCTTGTGAAACGGTTTTAGGGTTCCTTGTGTATAAAAGGAACACACGATTATGTATTGAATAACTTTTAGTGAATACTCTTATTAAAATTAAAAGATCCATAGAGGATCAAGAGTTCTTAGTATCAAGCTTGTGTTTTGTTTCCGCTTTATAAATACAAGTTGCAGAGATTGTCTATTAGTGTGTTATTGATTACAGTGACATTACTAACGATTCTAGAGTGCTCAAGAAGATCTATCAAGGTCTTATAGTTCAACAAGTGGTATCAGAGCCTCGAGAGAGTCTCTGCCATACTAAGAAACACACATCTTACACCTTAAGAATCCAAACAAATCTATAAACATGCCTGGATCTGATGATGATGTTGATACAACCCATAACATTAACACCACTTCTCTTCAACAACTCAACCTCACCAACAGTAATGCTAAGTTTCCATACATGAAGAATGCTGATGAATATCATCTGTGGTCCATGAAGATGCAGAATTGGATCACTAACATAGATTGGAATCTATGGGAGATTGTCAAAAAGGGGAATAGTCTGAAGAAGCATGTTACTGATGCCGATGGAGTTGTTACTATTGTAGGTCCCAAAACTGCTGAAGAGATTCTGGCTGTGCAAAGGGAGAGTAAAGTCAGAACAATTCTGCTCCAAGCTATTCCAGATGACCACATGGGTGACTTCCACTTTATGGAGGATGCCAAGGACATTTGGATGGCTATAAAAGCAAGATTTGGTGGGAATGATGAATCAAGAAGGTTGCAGAAGTCTATGCTGAAGCAAAAGTTCCAAGAATTTCAGATATCTGAAGAAGAAGGAATTCATAAGGGTTATGACAGGTTTCATCGAATATTAAGTCAACTTAATCAGTTGAAGGCTAGACCCGATAATGAGGACTGTAATGCTAAATTTATGAGATCTCTGCCGACATCTTGGTTACAAGTTTGTATTGCTCTCAAGACCAAAGGTGGGTTGGACATGATGTCCTTTGATGACCTCTACAATAGGCTTAAATCCCTTGAGCCTGATGTTAGAAGTCCCGTTCGTCCATCCACTCATTCTGCATTTGTTGGTGCCTCTACAAAACCTGTGCATCAAGCCTCAAGTTCATATTCATCAGGAGCATCTTCTCAAACCCATACTCAATCTGCTCCTAAATCAAAATCCAGTAGTGTGTTGGAGGATATTATTCATTCATTTGTGGCTGAATATGAACATCAGCAGTTTCTTGCTTATGAGGATTTTGAACAGATGGATCCATTAGAGATGGAGGAGATGCACTTGAAATGGGAGCTTGCAATGATCTTCATGAACATTAAGAGGTACGAAGCCAAGTCTGGAAGGAAGTTTGGTTTTAATGGAAGAGAGGCAGCAAGGTTTGATAGAAGGAAGGTTAAATGCTACACTTGTGGTCAAGTGGGACATTTTTCAAGAGAATGCAAGGAGAGAAAGGCTGGAGATGAAGTTAGATATGGCTCTTATCCAGTGGAAGCAGGAAATACCAAGGCTGCACCTTCAAAGGCTATGGTGACTCTGGATTACCAAATTGATTGGGCTGACCATGAACCTGCTGGAGAGGAAGCTTCTACTTCTTCACAAGTGAATCTGCTAGCATACTCACCTTCAGAAGACAAGAAGGAGCAAGTCTCCTTGATGGGAATCTCTCAGGTACACAATTGTGTGTTTGGATGTAGTGTAAGATACAATGAGCTTAAACAAGAACTTGATGAATTGAAACCAAAATACAATGAGTGTTATGTTGAATTAGAGTCTTATAAAATGGCTTTAAAAACTTTAGAGAAACAAAAAGTATGGTTTCAAAAGAATCAGGTTAAATATGATGAAAAGATAAGAGTACTAGAGAGTGATTTAGAAATTGCTAAGATAGACTTAAGACGTACTGAAAAGGAAAAGTCTGACTTAGAAAAGGAAAAACAAGAATTACAAGCTAAATTAGATAAAGAGATAGTTGGTCGTATGAAATGGCAGGAAGGGGCATCTAATTTGAGTAAATTAATTGATGGTCGCCAATTTGTTAGGTCTAGAAGAGCATTAGGATATGAGAAATATATAGACCCTGAAGAGTTAACATATCCTGATATGTCTAGTGTTTTTGACCCTGAACCAGCCTTAGCTTATCAAACACCTGTTAAATATGTTAAGGAAGGGGGAATGAATGATGTCCCTGGACCTATAAGAGGGGAACACATGCCTATAGACCTATCCATACCTAGTGACTTTGATGGATCACACCATCTCTACGGCAAAAAGTCAACTGACTTGTCAGACCCTCTTATGAAAAATAATGACTTTGTCTCTTGTTGTGACAGTGACAAGTCGTCTGATGAAGGGTCTACCTCATTTGCTAGCTGTGATTCAAGTGAGAAGTCTGACCTGCCCAAGACCACTGCCAAGACCTCTCCCAAGACCATACCAAAGACATCACCCAAGTCTCCCAACAAGCCTTCTAGAGTTGCTGCTGATAAAAAGACAGTTTCTACTGAAGACTTATTTTTAAATTCTTTGCACAATAATACTTTTGGTTATGTTAAAAACAATTCTGTTTATCATGGTGATTTGAATACTTTTTCATGTTATGGAACTTCTTTTGGTTTAAATAAATCTTCTAAAAAGAAGAAGTGTTTTGTGTGTGGAAGTAAATATCACTTGATTAAGGATTGTACATTTCATGAGCAAAGAATGAGTGAATGTGTTAGTCAAAGGAAACCTAGGCAAATGTGGAAGAATGTTAGTGAAATACCATCTTTTGTTCCACATCAGCAGAAACCCAATTCTGCTGAATCACATTCTTCATGGAGAAGAACCAGTACTAGACCATATGTTCGACCCACTAGTTCTTTCTTTTCTAATGGTTATTGGCCTAATTACTTTGACTCAATGTATTATGGTGGTGGGTATGGGAATACTGTTGTGAAGCCCTCAGCAGGTTGTTCTTGGACAAAGAAGGGACCCAATATGCAATACAGGCCCAAGAACAATGGTGGATCTAAAACATCTACATGGCCTATTACTAATGATCCACAAGGCAGGCTCAAGTCAGCAATGACTTGAGTCTCCAATGTGTACTAATTTTGTATATTTTTTGTTGTTGTTGTAGGAACATCCTTTGAAAAGTATTGAAGTAGGTATTGTTGATAGTGGTTGTTCTAGAAGTATGTCAGGGAACAAGGATAAGATGCATGACTTTGTACCCATAGAAGGTGGAGGCACTGTAACCTTTGGTGGTGGAGATGGCAAAATTACAGGGAAAGGAACAATTAAGACACCCTTGTTAGACTTTGAAAATGTTTATTATGTGAAGGAACTGGAGCATTTTAATCTATTCTCAGTATCACAAATATGTGACACTAAGAATAAGGTTTTCTTCTCTGAAGATGAGTGTCTTGTACTTTCCAAGGACTTCAAACTTCCAGAAGACACAACTGTATTGCTGAGAGTTCCAAGGACCTTCAACTTATACACTTTCAATCTGAATGATGTCAAGCCAGAAGGTGATCTAACATGTTTGGTGGCCAAAGCTTCCCTGGATGAATCTACCAAATGGCATAGGAGAATGGCTCATGTGAATTACAAGACTATCAACCAGTTGTCTAAACTTGGTCTTGTTCAGGGCCTTCCTTCTAAACTCTTCACCAATGAACACAACTGTATTGCTTGCAATAAGGGAAAGCAACACAGAGCCTCATACAAAGCAGTCAAAGCTGTGAGCACCATTTCAGAACCACTTTAGTTGCTGCACATGGATCTCTTTGGTCCAACTCCTATCAGAAGTATTGATCACAAGTACTTCTGCCTGGTTATCACTGATGATTATATCAGGTTTTGCTGGGTATTCTTTCTAAAAACTAAAGATGAAACAACTCCTATTTTGAAAGAATTCATTATCTTAGTTGAAAACCAGCTAAATAAAAAGGTTAAAGGAATTAGGTGTGACAATGGGCAGAATTCAAAAATGTTGTATTCATAGAATTCTGTAAGTCTAAGGGAATTAGAAGGGACTATAGTACTCCAAGGACCCAACAACAAAATGAGGTTGCTGAAAGGAAAAATAGAACCCTCATTGAGGCAGCAAGATCCATGCTTGCAGACTCTAAACTACCCACAATGTTTTGGACTGAAGCAGTAAGTACTGCTTGCTATGTCTTAAACAGGGTATCCATCACTAGATTTCATGTCAAGACACCTTATGAACTTCTCACTGGGAAAGTTCCAGACATACATTACCTTAAACCTTTTGGATGCAAAGTTACCATTTTGAACACTGCTGTTATACTGGGAAAATTTGATGAGAAAGCTGATGAGGGATACATTGTAGGTTATTCAACTCATAGCAAGGCCTATAGGGTTTATAATCTGAATGCCAAAAGGATAGAAGAGACCCTTAATCTAAGATTTCTTAAAGATCAGCCAAATATTCAGGGACAAGGCCATTCTTGGTATTTTGACCTAGATTAATTGACTGACTATTTGGGTTATTCTAGACATGCTTCTAATCCTAATGCAGGTACCAAAGATCCAAACTCTAACCCTGCAGGTTCCATGGATGATGACTCAGACTGTGAATCTGAGCCAGAAGAGAATACTTTTGTTGTACCATCTTTTCCACCTAACCATTTTGTAGGTAATCACTCTGCTGCTGAACAAGATGATGAGTCACATTATGCAGAGGATCTTGCAAGACTGAAGAAGCAAGAACATGCTGCTACTCAGGAAGCTCAGAAACTCCATGAAAAGGTTACACAAGAGACTGAAGCTATCCTACATCAGTCAGCACAAGCAGTCAGTGGAAACAAGGTTACTGCTGCTGATTCTGCTGAAGGCACACCTATTACCACTGATAAGGTCACAGATGCTGATTCTACTGAAGCTCACTCTCCAATCTCTACTGAAGTCTCTGCAGATTTTGATAAGCCCTTTACAAGATTTCCAAGTCCTTCTTATCTTTGGAATTATCAGCCAAAGCCTGGCTTGTTTCACTCAGCTTCTTATGATACTGAGTTTAGGCATATAGTCAACAACCTTGATGCCACCATTGATGTTCCACCTACAGCTACAAAAAGGATTCATAATGCTCATCCCCTATCAAAGATTATTGGAGATCCTAAAGACCCTGTTAGAACAAGAAGCACCGTAAAGAATACAAAATATGGTGAAGTTGCTTTCATCTCTTATGTCTACAATCAAAAGAGGAACAATCACACAGACTTCAAACATTGTCTGTTTGCATGCTTTCTTTCTCAGATAGAACCAACTAGTGTTCCTCAAGCACTGGCTGATTCAAGTTGGCTGGAGGCAATGCAAGAAGAGATGTTGCAATTTAAGAATCAGCAGGTTTGGATTTTGGTTCCTCTTCCTGATGGTAAATATGCCATTGGGACAAAATGGATTCTGAAGAATAAAAGAGATGCCAGGGGTATTGTGGTGAAGAACAAAGCCAGACTAGTGGCTCAAGGGTTTAGACAAGAGGAAGGCATTGACTATGATGAGGTCTTTGCACCAGTGGCCAGAGTTGAAGCAATTCGAATATTTTTGGCCTATGCCTCTTATATGGGCTTTATGGTTTATCAGATGGATGTTAAAGGTGCTTTCTTATATGGTGAGATTGAAGAGGAGGTATATGTAACTCAACCCAAGGGATTTGAAGACCCTGATCATCCTGAGTATATGTACAAGGTTGTCAAAGCTCTCTATGGACTTCATCAAGCTCCTAGAGCTTGGTATGCTAGACTTTCCACATTTCTGCTGAAGAATGGCTACAGAAGAGGTGCCATTGACAAGACTTTATTCCTCAAGAAAAATTCTAGGGATATTATTCTTGTGCAGGTGTATGTGGATGATATTATCTTTGGTTCAACCAAAGAAGCATGGTGTAGAGAGTTTGAGGATTTTATGAAGGGAGAATTTCAAATGAGTGCCATGGGAGAACTCACTTTCTTTCTGGGTTTACAGGTTCAGCAGAAACCTGATGGTATTTTCATACATCAGGAGAAATATGTAAAAGATATGTTGTCCAAGTTTGCTATGGAGAATGTCAGGACTGCCACTACTCCATATGAGGCTCCCAAACCAAAGAACAATCTTGATCCTGATCTACCTGTGAATGTTCATTTATACAGGTCAATGATTGGTTCTTTGATGTATTTGACTGCCTCAAGACCTGATATTACATTTGCTGTGAGTGCATGTTCAAGGCACCAAGTCACTCCACTTACATCTCATATGAATGTTGTCAAAAAGATTTTTAAGTACCTAAAAGGCCAACCCAAATTAGGTCTTTGGTATCCCAAAGAGTCTCCATTTCAGCTAGCAGCTTATAGTGATAGTGACTATGCTGGTGCAAATTTGGATAGAAGATCCACAACTGGAGGTTGCCAATTCCTTGGAAGAAGACTGATTTCTTGGCAATGCAAGAAACAGACCATTGTTGCTACCTCTACTACTGAAGCAGAGTATGTTGCTGCTGCCAATTGTTGTGGACAGGTTCTATGGATTCAGAATCAATTGCTGGATTATGGGTATAACTTTATGAATACTACCATTTTCATTGACAATCAAAGTACCATTTGTATTTTTAAAAATCCAGTTTTTCATAATAGAACCAAACATATTGAAATCAGGCACCACTTTATAAGGGATGCTTATGAAAAACATTTGGTTAAAGTGGTCAAAATTCACACAGATGAAAATGTGGCAGATTTGTTAACTAAAGCATTTGATGGACCAAGGTTTCAATATTTGGTGGTCCATATTGGAATGCTTAACCCTTAACTGCAAAGTTTAAGGGGAGGCATAAGCCTCAGGGGAGGCATATGCCTCAGGGGAGGATTGTGAGTGTAAACTTTGTAGATTTGTATAAGTTGAATAATTTCTGAGGTTTTAACACTAACCCATTAACAATTTTGCAAGTTGTTTGGTGTATGTGCTTGTTTTATGTCTGTTTTGCAGATGTTCTGAGAATGTAAGTTTCATGTTAACAATGCCAAGAGCAGAAGTCAAAGGAATATGGTCAAAATGTTGAAACATGGTTTCTACTGATAAGTCGATTATGCTGAAGGTCTTACAAAGTTGATAAATTAAGAAGATCTTTTCATTCATTCATAGAAACAAGTTACAGCTTACATTCAAAGTTTCAACTGAATTACAATGATCATTCCTAAACATTTGGCTAATTAAGTACTACTAGCTTCTATCAGTTATTACAAAATACTTGAGGCTATGACAAGTACAATGATGAAGCTGAAGATGAAAATGGAAAAAGAAGAGGAGGAAGACTGTGAAGATGCTCATGAATCAAAGTCAAGAAAATACTCAAGAACTTTGTTCCATGGCAACATTCCTTAATCATCTACTTCAGCTTCTCCTTTCCCTTACGTATGATCTCAGCCTTCTTGCTCTGTCCAATATGTTCTTGATGTGGAAGACCAGGTCCTGGAGCAGGAAGATCCAACATCAAATTTTGTGATGTTGGGAGAGATGGATCCCTATTACTTGATCTTGGTTGGGATCTCTTTGGTGTGGAAGGAGGAAGAAAGGTTGGATCTTCATTTTCTTCCTCTGAGGAGTCTTCATCAGAGGTATAGATGAAGGGAGAGATATTATCTCTCTCAGCAGGAATGGGTACTTGGCTTGGTTCACCCTTCCTATGAGCATTCCATTGTCTTTCTTGTGCATCCCATCGTTTCTCCAGTGCTCTTTCAAAGTCAGAACCATCAAGCTCCCATGGATATGGTGGTAAAACTTCTTCTACTGATGGAGAAGAGGAATTTGGATCTGAGATTTCTGGGTGTGATGACATGGTTTTGGTCAAGAATTGGGGTTAATTGGAAAATTAGGGTTTGTAAGATGATTTGGGGTAAATTGGTGACTGAGATGTGATTTGGGGTGATTAAATAAGCAAAGTTTAGGCGTTACGATAATTAATGCGAGTTGGGTGGCACAGTAAAACCAAGATATTGACCGAAGATATTTTTACTTTTGGTTGATTCTGCTGATGTTGACCATTCTTCAGCAGATTTGACTTTCATTTCTGCTGAAGGGTAAATTTTCAAATTGGAAGTTTTTAAACTACTTGTCAGACTTGGTCAATAAGTTGTTCCGATAATTTTGACCACGATTGGGGAACTTCCAAATTTAACCCACTTTGCATATCTCTTCCTAAACATAATTATTCGCTTATCACTCCTTTTAAACCCATTATTTTCTGTGTAATTCATAACCGTCTCACGCACGATTATTCCAATGGCACAACTTGAATTGAAAGGAGACCATAACAAGTATGCTATTCTGAAAAAGGCAAAGGGACATGAAGAATTCGATTTAATGGTGGAGTTTCTACAAAGATCGAAGATTCATTATGCTCTGACTTGTAGTCCCAATTTGGTGTGTGAATCCTTGGTGAAGCAATTTTGGGCATCTGCTGCTAAGAGATCTGCTACAGAGATTGTAGCTGAAATAGATGGTGTAGAGTATGTGGTGACAGAAAGGTTGATTAGGACAAAGCTTCAGTTGGATGATGAAAATGGTGTGTATCATTCCAATACTGCAGAGATTCTTGCTGGGCTAAGAGAAGCTGGATATCAAAGTACTGATACATCCAAGTGGCACAAGAATCAATTTTGTCCTAAGTGGAGGTATTTGGTGCATCTGCTGCTTCAATGTATCAGCAACAAGTGTGGTGGATGGAACCAGTTCTCTCTGTAATTGGGTTGTGGTATTGTTTGTCTTTCTAAGGGTCAAACTTATAACTTTTCTAAGTTTATTTTTGATAATATGCTAGAAAATATAGATAAGCAACAGCATAAGTTCTTAATGTACCCTAGATTATTACAAATAATTTTAGACATAACCACTGAAGATAGAACCCATATACCTATTAAAAGTCTAGGTTCTAAGTTGTTTGCCTCAATGAAAACTAATTATACTGGGGAACATCATCCTATGTGGGAAGCTATGTTGCCACAAGGCAATGCCAATGTAGTTGAGGGTGATGATGCTGGTAATGTGCCTGCTCCTAATACTGCTGATGATGTTAATCCATCATCTTATGGTGTTGCTGCTGATGGTAATCCTTCAGTGGTAATGGAGGAAGAGCCAGCTACAACTGCTGAACCATTACCTGATTCTACTGACTTACCACCACCTACCCCTGTACATATGTCACCTAGTGCTACCATTTCACCAGCTCAAGATGCTCCAGATGAGCAAATTCATGAGTTTGAAGATAACTTTCAGACTCTTGAACCTGAGCTTACTAGACTACCTTCAACCAGTCCTTTGGGAGAGCAAATTAATGAAGGCTCTCCTAATGTTGTACATGAGTCTGTTTCTCCTGCTGGGTTCAATGAAGCTCCACATACCACTGAGCAATCTGGTGGTAGAGCAGAGGATCCTATTACTATCACTTTTGTATATGATTCCCTTAGCAGGTACATGAAAATGACTGAAGATCTCCAGAAAGAGCTTGCTGAGACCAAGACTACTCTTGGTGATGAAATTAAAAGTTTGAAAAGCAAGGTTCAAGATTTGGAGGCACAGCTGAGTAAGCAGAAGCAAAGTAAGGATGGATTGGATTCTGCTGAAGTTGCAAAGGAGGCAAATTTGGATTCACTTGAGATTCTAGCTGAAGTTGCTAGACAGTCTAATGTTGTTCCTCCTAAAGTTGCTGAAGTATCTCAATCTAAACCAAAGATACTAGTCCACAAAATAAGAAGTACAAGACAGTATTTGGCAAGGAAAGCTACTGAAACTTCAAAAGTGACTGGTGGTGATGATGATGTGCTGATGACGGAAGCTGTGGATATACTTCAGGAGAAACAATCAATAAGTGGGGTTGCTGGTGATCAATTTGCTGATAAAGGAAATACATCAGGAGAAGTATACTTTGTAGCAGGGAAAGAATATTTGAATTCTCCTATTCATCATTCATCTAAGAACCAACAAGTTTCTCATGATAGAAAGGTTCAAGATGTACATGATGAACCTATGGCAGATGTGAATGTTTCTCATGATGATATTGCTGCAGATAATGTCTCTCATGATGATTTGGATGAGCTTGTAACAGCTGAAGACAGAGCTGGACAAGAAAAACTATTTCAAGAATGGGAAGATTATAAGAAGAGTGCTAATCTAGCTGAGGAAGAACAAGCCAAGTTTGATGCAGAATTAGATACAGTCACTCAAAGATATGTTTCTACCTTACCCATTGAAAGACAAAGGGAATTGGATGCAGCTGTTCTAGAGTTTGATGAGTCAGATTGGCAGCAGATTGGACAACTAATGCTTGATAATCCTGATGTAGCTGCTGATATTATTGGTAAAAGGATAGAGGAGAAAGACTATGATTCTGAGATTGTGAAAGTGTTAAAGATGAGGAAGAAGGTAGCAGATGAGTTAAAAGCCAAAGCTAAAAGAGATAAACCTATGACTCAAGCACAGCAGAGAGATTATATGAGAACATATGTGAGAAGTCAAAGCAGCTCATTATTTAATTCTGCTTGGTCTAAAACAAAAGTGTGGGGACTTCCATATGAAAAACTGGTTGAGATTTATAATAGAATCAAGACTAGAAATGAACAGGCTGGAATGGGTGCTTCCAAGAATATTCCTCTCCTCAATGATGATGTTGTTTCATCTGTTAATATTCCTATTGTTGCTGAAAAGGTATCTTTACCTGATCCTTTTGCTGATGTACCACATTCTGCTGCTTCCTCTTGTGTGGATAAAGGTAAAGCAAAAGTGATGACATCAGATCCTCCAACTAGAAAGAGAACTAGGAGACAATTGGAGCAGGAAAGATTGGGTGAAGAGACTACTAGGAGGGTGGCTGAGGAACAAGAAGCTGAACAAAAAGCTGAGCTTGCAAGATTTCATGAACTGAAGGTAAGAGAAGTTGAAATTCAAGCTGCTAGAAATAAACAAATAAGGAAGGCTATGGATGAGCAATATGCCTCTGCTGCACTTGAATCTTCTCAAGATTCTACTGATGAACAATTGGATACTCCATCAGTGGAAACTGATGCTGCAGAAGGTGATTCTGCTGAAGCAGCAGTTCATGATGCTATTTATGTTCCTGGAAGAAGAGGCAAGAGAATGGCTAAAGTCAGATCATCACATTCAAAACAAAGTCTAATCAATGTGAATGCTTCTGATGCTTCATTTATAAGGGAAGGATCCTCTGATGATTGGCCTGAAGGAACTAGAGATGTTTTGGTTCATTGGGAGTTAAGTAAAGATGGTCAAGTGAATACCATTTACAGATTGAATAAAACTTTCATATCCTTTACATTTCTTCAACAGATTCTTCATCTTGTGAATCATCAGGATTTAGTCACTCTATATGAGTTGGTTATTCAGTACTATGCAACTCATACTCCTGAAGGGTCTGGATTGTATTTGTTGGGTGATCTTCAAGTGTTGTTTGATTCTTCTACTCCCACTGGTGCAAGCTATGCTATATGGAAGAACAATCAGAGATGGAAAGTTCATAGTTGGAAGTTCTATCCTATGCCTTATGTTCATGTATTGGAAACTACCACTGGTCTTAGGCTTATTATGGATCTTACCAAAAGATATCCTCTGAAGGTATCTCTGATGGAGAAAATGTTACAACAGAAGTGGGAGATTCCTCCTGATCCAGCTGGAAATACAAGATTGTTTGTTGAATCTTTGGTGAAGGTTTTCAAACAAAGGATTAAGACTTCCAGAGCAGCATCTGATTAGGGATATCATATTGTATATTTGTTTTATTTTATTTTAATTAAAAAAAAAAAAAAAAAAAAAAAAAAAAAAAAAAAAACTAACATCTTGTTGTATAGTATTTGTATGCAGGTTTGGTTATCAACTTACCTGATATTGACTATTTCATCATAAAGTTGGCTAGTCCAAAGGGTACAGCCTTGGTAAAGACACATCAAATCTGTTGATAGCTGTAATGGTTTGCTCAAAACCACAGGGTTTTCAACTCACCCATGCTTTATTGCTGAGTAGTTGAAATGGTTGTCAATTGACCATGGATTTTTCCTTTGTGGATTCTGAATAATTGGCTAGCCCACATGTATATGGCTTGTGGTAAAGGCAGTGGAAAACCATATTTGGTAATCAGTTAACCAAGATGATTTTCATCAAAATAATTGGCTAGTCCTGAGCAAACGGCTACAGGTAAAGACATCTCAAATCCGTTTATAGCTGATGATTTGCTAAAAATCATGTGGTTATCAGTGTACCTTAGAACACTTGGCTACTCCAGTAGTGATGGCTATTGGTAAAGAGACATCAAATCCATTATTTTCAATGATTCACCTCTCACAGGAGTTAACACACCTGGAAGTGATGAGAATAGTATGAAACTAATTTGTTTTGATGTACATTAAGTCATTTGTTGCTGCAAAGAATGGAGCTTTCAAGTATTTGCTGATCATAGAGATTCTGCTGAAGATGATTCTTTGCTGGTGCTATATTATTACAATCCTCTTGGTATGTTATTTTGAAGATCTATCAAGAATCTTGAACTTAATCAGGTCAAATTCAAGATTAGGGGAGGATTGTTGGGAATTCTGTGAAGTAAGAATTCTGCTGCTGTTTCTGCTGAAGGATACTACTGAAGAGTTAGTTCCTGCTGAAGCAGTATATCTGCTGAAGACATAGTTCAGCATTATTAGTTTCTGCGGATATAGTATTTCCGTATTTTATGTAATATAGTTTGGATATGCATGAGTTTATTTAGGAAGTGATAATGCATATCTTTTAGAAGTTTTAGAATATACGTTTCTTGTGAAACGGTTTTAGGGTTCCTTGTGTATAAAAGGAACACACGATTATGTATTGAATAACTTTTAGTGAATACTCTTATTAAAATTAAAAGATCCATAGAGGATCAAGAGTTCTTAGTATCAAGCTTGTGTTTTGTTTCCGCTTTATAAATACAAGTTGCAGAGATTGTCTATTAGTGTGTTATTGATTACAGTGACATTACTAACGATTCTAGAGTGCTTAAGAAGATCTATCAAGGTCTTATAGTTCAACAATTTTTGGAAAATTAAAATTATTTTTACAACTATTTAATTAATTACTATTAATTAATTACTAATTATTAATTACTTTTTAATTAACTAAATTATACTAAATTACAATTAATTGTGAAAATTAACTAGAAAAATGAAAATTAAATTTAGAAAAATCTAAAATATTATAAAACTAATTTTAGAACAGAAAATCTATTTTTCCTACTTTTTAATTAATTATTATTAATTAAAAACTAATTATTAATTAATTTAAATTAAATTAAATTATAAAAAGTACTGAATGACAAAAGAAAAATCTGAAAAAAATTACTAAAATCATTTTAAGTTATAAGAAGCCTAAGAAAAATTTAAAATTGAAGATTGCTTAAGAATAAGCAGAAAATAAACCAAAAGGGCTTAAATAGAAGCTATCACTTTGCTTATTTTTGTCTTTTTCTTGTTTTTCTTGTACAATCCTATTAAACAACTGAAAATATGAAACTTTTATGAAGGAACCTTCAATGGAACTTATTAATAAGTTGTATGCACTCAAAGAAGCATAACAGTTAAGCTTTTGTCTTCTTAATGGGGCATATAAGCTCAAATAAGCTGTCTAGAGTACTCAAGCTAGAAAATAAGCTGGAAACAGCTTAAAGGAACATAAATGAACTTTAAACAACAAGAAAATCCAACAGAACAAGCCAACATAAGCTAATAATCAATTCCTAAACACACTTAGAACATGACAGGCCTCAAACAAGGGTCTTTTGGACCTCTGTGGGGTCCACAAAGGTGAAAGGAGGTTCAAAAAGATGATTAACCCTTAAGGTTAACCTGGTCAACTTCCCAATAAGCTGGGGCTTATTGCTGATCTTTGATCACTTGGTGGATCTTGAAACTAGGCACAACAACTAAGGTGGTCAGTTTTGGGTTTTGGACAGGTCTCAAAGAAGGCTCAAATAAGGTAAGCAGTAATAAGCCCAAGTGTAAAATAAGCATAGGAGTCAAAAACTCTACTGAACAAATTTCTAAAAATCCAGAGTACTAAGTGTGGGGTCCACTGGGTGTGTCACAATAAGCTAAAGAAAATGGCCCAATGACCCTGGTGCAGGGGAGGTTGCACCCCCTGCAGCCTCAAATAAGCTCAAGCCCAAGCCACATAAAAATTCTAAGAAAACAAAATAGGCATAAATTCTTGTATTTTAGCTGGTACTCTTTACCCACAAAAAGTTTCAAGACCTTAACCTCAACACAAAAATCATAAAAATCATCACAAGAAATGAGTTTCTGCACTAGTATACAAGTTTTGACTTTTCACTTCTTCGAAGAACTTTGACTTATATGAGATTCAATCTAATCTAGCCTATTGTATATGCAATTATAAGTTGAAAAGTAACTAGAGTAAGCTAAAATAACAACCAAGGAGCACACATGATGATTTTGCTAACCTGAAACCTTAACAGTTACTGACAGGGGGGATTTAACCATGAATTTTGACTTTTAATGAACAAGTGGTGAATTATATGACTTAAGTGGACTAAACTAACCTACTGAGAGTTACCAAGACTAAGTATACTACAAAAGACAAGTTGTTCCTTAGCTAAAACACTTTATCCAAACACCCCCTTATAGACTATGATAATGAGATTTTCAAAGAGTGGGACTGAATTGGACCTAGAAAATGTTGCACAAACTCTTACAATCACACAGCAGGCTAAAATGAACCTTTAAATACCAAAATTAACAGCAAAACACCAATGATCTATATTATGCTAGATTAACAGTTAAATGTGAAAATTAAGTAACTAAAGATTCTGATGAACAAGCCTAGGATTTTAAGCAATATTATTACTAAAAATCAATAAATAAGAACAAACAAATAGGAAAGAGCAATATGTGAACAATGTAACTGTGAAAGGTACAAATGGAGAGTTTAGCTTACAAAGTGCTTTCCATGCTTACACCAAGAACCTGGACCACAGATCACTCCTAATGGCTCCCCACAGAACCCCTAAACCTTGTTTAATCCAGAGTTTCTCAACTTGTACCATCCTGCTTCATCTTCTTGTTTATATATATATATATATATATATATATATATATATATATATATATATATATATATATATATATATATATATATATATATATATATATATATATTTCTGTTTTTTTCTATTTTAACCTAAACTAGTTTTGATAGTTGCTGAGCTTATAAAAACTTATAATGAGCTTAAGTGAGTCTATTAGAACTGTGACACATGATTTTTAACAACTTTTAATTGATGTGAGAATTTCAAAGAAAAAGATGCAAATTGTGAATTTAACAAAGATAACTTGAAATTGAGTTCAAACAAAGTTATTATTACACATGAAACACTGATTACAACCTTTTTAAACTGAGTTTTATAACTAGGAAATTAAATTACATGAATTCGACCATAAATTAAGCTAAAAAACTACTACTTTCTTTCACACCTTATGCCTTCCTTTTATATTGAAAATTTAGGGTTCCCTGAGCTTATTGAGGCTTTCCCACTTCAATCCTAGCCCTTAGATAGCTTACACTTGATCCAGGCCTTTAATTCATTTGGCGCCCATTTGAAATTTGGCTTGTAGTTGTTGTAGATTGTGCCAGGGTGTGAGTATTGGACTGGGGTGTCTGTTTGATTAGCTAGGGGGAGGGTTTGAGTGTTGCAGTGAGGGTAGCAGGGTAGTGATGATGGTGAAGTTTGGAGGGTAGCAGGGTAGTGGAGGTTGATGTGGAAGAGGTGGTGGTCAAGGGTGATGTTTGACTCATTTTAATATTCAAAAGGTGGGGGTGGGCTGGTGAGTATCTTGGGCCAGGGAATGAAAGTGGGCTTGGGTTGTTTGTGTTTATTTTGTATTTGGATTTTTAGGGTGGTAGTTTGGTCCGTTTAGTTTGTAGTTTAAATAACACAAGGACCAAACTTGTAATATCCTGAAATTGAAGGACCTGAATTGCTTTTTCCAAAAGTTACCATAAGGGTAAAACATGCCAAGGTTGTATAGTACGAGGGTTGTAAATGTTGTTTTCCAATTTTGAAAACCCAGGGACTATATTTGCCATTTTGAAAAGTACAGGGACCAAACATGTAATTTTCCCAAAGTTTTCACCCAAGGATCAAATTTGATAACTTTTGACTTTTAAATGCCTTGGGTTGACTTTTCTTTCATTTTAAACCTTCAGGGACTAGTTTTGTCAATTTATGAAACTTGAGGGACTGAAACTGCCAATTATGCAAACTTTATTCATTTTTCATTTGTTTTTAAACATTTTACATCTAAAACATATAAAACACAGTTTTGGGATAATTTTTGTATTTTGGTGCATTTCTGAGTGTTTTTGGACGTTTTGGCAGTTCAGATACTATAAAAATGATGAGTATTTACACACCCATCAGGAACACTATTTGGCAAATAGCTAATGCCAACAATAGTTTCTGCAGAAACACCATCCTTTAACAGCCCATCGTCACCACTAAAAGGTAAACTGGTACTAACATATTGAGGTACCGACAAACATATTCCAAAATTTTATGGAATAGAGGATGATCACTAGTCCCTCATTTTTTACGGATTTCTTTTAGTATACCAAATTTTCATATGAAATAGATACCTGGATATGGCTACTAAATCAGCTTTAGACAATTTCTAGAAAAAAGACTTTTGGGCTAGGCGTTGCGGTTGCACGAAGTTCTTTATTAATTCCTGAAGAGAGACTGGTGGGAGTGGGGGTAAGGGAGTAAAACCTGGTGGTTCCAGCCGCGAAAGTGGCAGCTGCTGCTTGGTGCCAATGATGAGCATGGCGGGGTTGCTTTAAGTTGACGGTTAAGAGCATTGATTTTCTTAAGAAATTCCTTTAGATATTGAACGGCGTTTCCAAAATTTGAAGCCACATCCAACTGAAAAATCAAAACATTTATGGTGGTCATGAAGGGTTGGCTTAACACACATATTAGCATAATCACGAAATAATTCAGCTCAGAATAATTCACATACATGATCAAATAACCTCAGTGAGTTGATGAGCACGTATAACCTTTAAATATTACTACAGTTACTTGTATGTATCTGCAAAATTACAATGTAACCTCAGAAGGCGGCCTTTGAAATTGCAAAAACTAACAAAATATGTGAATTATAACTTGATATTTGCTACAATAAAAGTAAACATGGGCTTCTTGTTCGGCCTTTAGCACCGGATTATCCACATCTGCTTCTGTGTTGCCTATACATCAACATTTTTTGGTCACATGTCTCTTCTTCCAGGTCTGCCTTCAGAGAAACACCATCACTCAAGATTCCTTAAAGTAAGCCTACAAAAAGAGGGTATAATGTATAACCTAGTTAATAGTTAGTGATCACTATGCAGTTCTTACAGGTGTTTATATATGTATGAGTATGAGAAAATCACAGATTTTAAGCATGAAGGAATATACATATATGGTTTGTGGTCTAGAGTGCATTGCCATTTCCTTGCTTCTTCACAACTAAATCCTGAGATTCTGTATGCGGCATTCAACTTAAGCACTTGGTTGAAATATTGTGTGTCTTTAACATCCATGTTCGCTTGTATTGCGTCGACCTGAGTTATTGAACAATTATTTATAGCATAGTAAGTGTGTATTAAATACTTTAAACTGATAACAATTTGTTTTTAAATATTTACTAACCACACTTCTTTGCTAATGAATATGCAGCAAAAGCCCGTAGGTTCAGGATTTGGCACACTTAGGGTAACCCATTTTCAAATGACACCTCTAACTGTGGCATATTGAACACCTTCCTATGGATTAAGGGAGACCTTGCAGTAGATTGGAACTCATGGTTTTCTAAACGCTTGGAATGAATTTAACTCTTCTATCTATTGATTATACATTATTTAAGAGCTTATTTGCTTATCATTCTATAAAGCATATATAACAACAACAACAACAACAACAACAACAACAGGCTGGTACATGCTTATGGCAAGCATAAATAAATGTAATATAATTTCTTTAAAAGTCAAAGGGGGTGTTTGAATTAGCTTATTCAGTCGGGCGTATGGGCTTATACGAATTTCGAAAAACTTATAAGCCATCTTGTTGCAGCTTGTATAAAGTATTCGGTGCATATACGATCAACTTATTTACCAAAACAAACCACAAATTAAAAATGTAACAAAATTTAAGAATCTTACTTTGTTTTTCCAGGTTCGGCGTTTCTTAACCCCTTGCTACCATAACATCCAGATTTCTTATGACGTATCTTATCAAAGAATGCTGCATAGATTAATAATCTGTCAAACACTTTAAAAAACTGATCTTAAAATTGTCACAACTTCAAATCTCACAAGCATATCCAACAATATTAATAACAACTACATATATTACAATATATATTACAATATTAATAAGGTGACTTTGACTATAAACAGAAGATTAAAATAGAAGAGCTTACATGTCCTCTTCTTCCGCTTGTGACACAACATCATTTTCAACTGTAACTGCAACGTCACCTTCCGAAAGTCCTAAATTCTGTAGCTAAGAAACCGCGGACTGATGTTCTAATACAAACAAAAGAATTCTTAAAAAAAAACTTACATCTTATTCGAAGATAATTATCCAAACACTAATATGCTATATCGTGTTTTGCTACAACTTTAAGCTAATAAGCATTTCTTTTTCTAAATAAGCAATAGAAACTTCCTATGTGAGCACCAATAATCAGTTTGTAACACCTTAGTTTCAAAGAATAACAAAAATGAAGCTTACTTGTCGATATATTTTTTCTGGTTCAAACATTTCATCAAACAGTTGGTATGCATCAAATAAGTATTATAGTTATACGAATAAACTTGTGGCCTATAAAAAATAATAATAAACTTATGTAACGTACAAAAACAAAATCAAACTACAAAATAATTGAGATTTAAAATCATTGTGTTTCATAATTTTTTCTATTGTACACCTAGAATCAAATTGAAATACTATATGACTTTTTAACATCATGGTGTCATAATATAATATATAATTTATAACATGATTATCGAATCCCATTAAACATAGATCATAATCATCTTCTATGAACCCTAATCTCATATATGAAAAGTGTATGCTCCGATTCAACATAACCATACATAAAACATAAAATTTAGCATAATCAAATGAAAATGAAGGTATGTACTCCTGATGCATAAATTAGGGTTTTAATTAATGTTTGAATTATAACATATATAAAGTAAACATACCTGTATCATTTTGATAATGGTAAAATTCGTTGACCGAATAGCATGTTATAGGTTATGAATTTCATTACTTTTTCCTCCCAAATTAATCATTCAATTTGTATCTTCCAATTTTGTTTGCGATGATGTGAGGTGAATGTATAATAAAAAGAGAATCAGGCATTTGAAAGTTGTTCATATCTTGAATCAAAACTTAATTGACTTTCCTTATTTTTAGGGATTTTTGTTTAATTGATTTGATTTCGAATTTTTTTGCATTCTTTCTATTAGCAGGGAGGTTTTCAGGTGTCAATTTTTTAGAGTTTTGAAGTGATTTATTGCCTCTAAAAATAGTAATCACACTTGTGTTTTATATAGGTTAAGAAGTGAAAGAAAATAATAATAATTATATTTTTTATACCGTAAGTTTTTTGTCGGGATAGAGTTATTTTGAATGGAAAGAATAGATCTGTTGAAAGCCGAATACTTTATTTCGTGAGGCGTAATCGTGTTCAATTCAACTTTAAACCTCTCTCCGAAATCCCGGATTTATAGCTAAGTGTAATGGTGACCACTAAAAGAACAGATACATCACTGTCACATTAACTCTTTTTTCATGACCAACTTAATGTAATAAACACACTTCACACATAAACAACTCGATAGCATATGCGATGGATTCGGGGCTTTTTTTTTTTTTTTTTCATCTTCAACGCGTCTCTTTAACGAGGCGCATCACTTTGATTGGTGTGTAATGCTGGCCTATGCATAAGCCTAGGCGACTTGTCGACATCGAGATACCATTACACATGATCTAATAAAGCAAGTGACAAGTGTACGGTGAGTATTAAAAGCATGTTTCTTTGCCTAACCTTTTTATTCGTGAGATAAAGATCAAAATATCGAATTTACTAAACAACACCACTACCGTCCGCCACGTTAGCATCAACGTGTCACAACAAATAATTCATTGAGCTCTGTTATATATCAACCAATGCACGTAAACCCGAATCATTTAGCTACTAAATAAACTGCTCCAAAATTCAAAAGATGGATACACCAAAGGTATGCAATATGATATAGATTATTTAGCTTTTTATCTTCTTTTAGCCTCATGTGACCGTACTTATTTGTTTCTTATGAGATTAGGTTACTGAACAAGTGAACAAGGATGGACAAAAGGAAGTCAAGGTCGAAACTGTGGATTATAGATCGCCGGCAGGATCCAAAGACGAAGATAAGCCAGTGAAGGAGAAGATTGAAGTTACTCATGTGATCGATCCTAAGGGAGAAGAGCCGGCTTCTAATAAGCAATAGAATTAATGAGTTTTGGATGTTCATTAAATTGATTGTTTGATATAAAACAATCTGAATAAATTCTTTAGTTACGTTGTTATTACTAGTATGTATTTGTGAGGGTACTATTTTGAATGTAGTAACTTTTTCTAAATTACATTATATTTACTTTTACCCTTTTCATTTTTATAACTTTTTTCTCTTATCTTTTGTTAGATTATTTGTTCATCTAATTATTGTGGCCTAACTAAATGTAACTAGAATGTTTAAACTTTTTGATTACTTTTTCCGAAGTTAAATTAACATTTTGATGCAGATATGGCCATATTTGTAAATTTTAGACGAGTTTACATGAGAAATATTACCATGAAATTTATTAAGTTATTTGCGCCTAATGATAATTTCTTTTATGTAGAGATTAAAATCATTCATTTGAGTTAGGGATGTGTTAAAAGCACAATCATACGCTCAAACCTGAAACTATAATTTACACGAGTAATATTATATAAATCTCAATTGAGTTTGGGATGTACACTCTCGAACTAGAAAAGTTTTGTCTTTTCAAAGATGGATGGATCCACACTTCTGGCATTTGAAGTTGCAGTTGCAATTGGAGATTGGTGATCGCACTCTTGACGAACTCTTGGCCCTTACCACTCTCATTGGGGACACGTCTTCTGACTCAAACGCTCCTGAGGGTTGGCAATGGGGTCTTCATAATTCTGGAAGATTTTCAGTCCGGGTTCTTTTGGCATTGATCCAAAATTGCCTAAATGATCCGCTGTCTCGTGGTATCAAATTCCGGTGGAATAATTGGGTCCCCAAAAGGTGAATGTTTGTGTGCGGAGGGCTTCTCTTGACCGATTACCTACTCATATTAACCTTGCTTTTCGTGGTGTTCCAGTTAGCTCTTCTAACTGTTGTTTTTGTAATTCGGAGGTAGAAACTGTTGATCGTTGTTTTGTCAATTGCCCCTTTGTCAATCGAGTGTTGGCTAAGGTTGGCAGGTGGTGGAGGATATGTCTCTCGTCCTTTACCTTTTCTGAAATCATTGAATGGTCAAGATCTCCTACCGGTAGTTCTTTGGTGGCAAAAGCCTTTCGTATTGTGTTATGGGTCGTTATATATATGGTCGATATGGAAATGGAGAAATCGTGTGCTTCATGCATGCACTATCGACATCCAAGGCATCAATAATTGCTATTGATATGTTCCCCCGTGGCCCCGTGTTCAAAGAATGAAGTTATTGTGGATATCCAATAGGCGTTCGATCAGATGGATGTTGAAAGGTCCTCTTGGATTTCGTCCCCGTGCAACTGTTTTTATTTATCGATGGTCATGTAGTCTTTTTCTTCTACGGGTGGCTTGCTTTTGTTTTTCTTTTGGCTGTTTCTTGCTCCTTCTTGGAGCTCAGGTTATATTATATATACTAACCGTGGTTTGTGATGTGACACTAATTGTTTGCTTAATTTTTTTTTAAAGCTGTTATCTTGCTTTCTATTGGCTGGATGGTACTAATTAGCATCATTAATGAGCCCAAAAGTGTTAATAAATATGTGTGGCGAAAGCCCATTGACTACAAAACATCCCCAAGTTAACTGTTGATAGATTATCACTTCTAATCAACCTATAATGCAGAAAACCTGGCGAAAATTACTGCAGAGGCGTCTGCAGTAATCGTTTGCCTTTTTCAAGGCTGCTTTTTTTTTTTATTCCCTAGAAGGCCTCTTAATTCGTTGCAAAGTGTACGAGAAATACAATATGTACACGTGTCGCCTTCACGTCATTTTTAAAATAAAAAATTTAAAAAAAAAACGTATCTCACATATGATTTGCAGCGAAATACAATTAATAAGGGACCACAACATCTCTCACTCTCCACTTTAATAATAAAAAAAAAAATTGTACTTCCCATAAAGGGTGCAGCGAATTACCACCATAAAAAAAAAAAAAAAAAAAAATTGTATCTCTTAGAAAGGATGCAGCGAAATACAACAAATATATACCCCACATATCACTTTCAACTTTTTACAATTTACTTTTTCAACCCTAAACTTTTTAATATTTACAAGCTTTTTATATAATAAACTTTATTTGTCAAATATTTAGCAAATATATAGCAAATTCGTTAATAAAAAAAAATACCGTTGCGAAGAGCTCTAAATTACGAACAAAACGAGCCTAATATTGATATGCTTTTGACGTACGTACGATTTTATAAAAAATATTGAAGTTTGATATATATATATACATATATATATATATATATATATATATATATATATATATATATATACACTAATAATTTTGACGTACGTACGATTTTATTAATAAATTCGCTATATATTTGCTAAATATTTAACGAATAAAATTTGTTATATAAAAAATTCTAAAGATTAAAGAGTTTAGGTAGTATGTATGTATAATATTTTCTTTAAGAAAAAACTTTCATAACACACTTTTTGAGTCAAAGACGTACAATTCTATGAAAGAGGAGTATCGTTTTATAATAAAAACATAAACATTCATAAACCAAAAAATGATAAACTGTACAATTCTATGAAAGATGAATGCCCTTTTTTTGTTCCAATGAACCTTTACTTTTTTAGTAAAATTGTACTTTTTTTTTTTTTGTCCAATGAACCTTTACTTTCAAAAGTATACATAACAAAATTATTAGTATATATGTTTTTTATAACGAATAAAGTTTTTTTTAACATATCAATATATAGCGAACTCTTTAATCTTTATAATTTTATAATTTTTTAAACTTTATAATTGGGCTCGTTTAAGATTTTTTAAACTTTATTAATAAAACTTTATTCGTTAAAGATAAAATCGTACGTACGTCAAAAGCATATCAATATTGGGCTCGTTTTGTTCGTAATTTAGAGCTCTTCGCAACGGTATTTTTTTTTTTTATACGGTGGTAATTCGCTGCACCCTTTATGGGAAGTACAAATTTTTTTTATTATTAAAGTGAGAGAAACAGAGGTGAGAGATGTGGTGGGCCCTTATTAATTGTATTTCGCTGCAAATCATATGTGATATACGTTTTTTTTTTAATTCTTTATTTTAAAAATGACGAGAAGGCGACACGTGTACATATTGTATTTCTGGTACACTTTGCAGCGAATTAAGAGGCCTTATAGGGAATAAAAAAAAAACCAGCCTTGAAAAAGGCAAACGATTACTGCAGACGCCTCTGCAGTAATTTTCGCGAAAACCTGGGCTCTTAACAGTTGTAGCAGACCTAAAATTTGTACAACAAAATCACGACCATCCATTTGTTACATAAAGACTAATTGAGTATGGTAGCCATGTGCAATCCCTGTGGAGAAGTTTCTTGAACAACTGTTGATGTATATACATCCTCTTTAGTCCATGAAACATATACTATACTAATAAAAACAAACCTCTCATCTAACCAGTCAAAACAAAGTTTGAAGAAGAAAGAAACAAAAAAAAAAAAAAAAAAGGAGGGTGGGAAAAAGAAGACCACAGATCTTACCAACATATTTGAGGTAAGTTAGTTCTTAAAAACGTATTTGTAGCATTCTTCTTAATTGATGTAACTTAGTCACCAGCTTTTTCGTTCTTAATAGTTGCCTACCTGCTTCATGCATACTGAAACTGCAAAACAGTAAAAAAAGAATATAAAATAACAACATTAGTTATAGCATAATGGAATATAAAAAAAATGTTTTATGCAAATCAATGATGGATGATAGTTTGTTAAGAGATAATGAAAAAAATAAACATCACTACAAGAAAAAAGTCAAATAGTGACAAACAAAAAGTGTCAGAAAATGTCTAAAAAAGTGTCAGTAAATATATATTTTTTTCACCTTCACTTATAAAAAGTGTCAATAAAAGTCCAGGTGGTAAAACTATATAGTGACACAGTTTATTGACACTTAAAGAGTGTCAGGATTGGTTGTGTCTATTTTTGACACATAGTTGTGTCACTATAGGTTACCACTAGTAAAGTAAAGCAGCAGGTATATATGCTGCTATTAGCATTCCAAATTAACTAGAAAATACAATTCAACAAATCTGTTTATTCAACAACAAATTTGCTTATAGAAAATATAATTCAACAACAAATCTACTTATGTCAAGGTTTCTGAATTGATTGGGTGACTAAAGACCAATCTGCGGTTCTCCTTGTACTTTATTGATATAACGTTGTAGCCTTCATGTCGCTTAATTCCTCACGTTGCTTAATTGTTTCCTGTAAACATTGCACGTGAGTAAGATTTTCATCATCATGGGTTGAAAACAATAACTGGGTCAAAAACAATAAATAGCATGTCATTTGGGTCAAAAACAATAACAAGTCAGCGGGTTAAAATACTTAACATTCAAACCGACCCAACCCACCACTAGTAGTTTAAGGCTTATAAAAGCACATATAACACTGTTAAACTAAAGAACTACCTGATATAAGAAGACAATTTGCGTCGTATCGATTAAAGGGCTTCCAAGCATTTTAGGATAACCGCTTTTTTTCCTATAGAAACTATACATACGAAAACAGTAAAAAGGGTCAACCAGTTCAAACTTATAGGGAGGCATAATCGCTAAAATGGGCCATCAGTAACACTATCTGTCATTGACATCTCAGTACAGTAAAAGTAGGCAAAAATAAATAATTATCGACTGATTTGTTTGTATCAACACTAGAAAACAGTAGAAACTTTTGATCATGTACATTTTCCATAGTTGAAGGCTTGAAGCCTTATGCATTTTCCTCATATATTGATAAGTAACATGATATTCCATCCTGTACTTATGAGCAAACACTAATCCATATCCTAACGGAATCTTAAAAGGGCCAACAGATCAGTAACAGTTAAAAGGGCCAACAAAAGTAATAAATACTATATAACATCCAACACATAAAGACTTGACTCAAATACTTATCAAGGCTTTACAATCCTACTTAATAGTTGCAGACCAGTTAAATCATATCGAGTCATTCCCAAACTAAGTTCAAATTTATCCTAAAATGGTCGGGTCAAACTAAAGATTACCCCAAAATGCTTGGGTCCCTATATAAAACTGGTTATTAGATAAACTTAACAAAGTTAAAATAGAAGCAAAGTACAATTTTATTAAGACTCGTAACATACCCGTTTGACCCAAATTATATATAACTCCAATCAATGTAATTAAATGGGTATCGGGTCATTTGACAAAAAATACTATTTGTTGTTTAATAGAAAATTGCATGAAAGAACTGTGTCAATCTTGTATTCTTTTATAGTCAATTGAACAAATTTTATGAGGTGGAATCAAAGTGGTGATGTTCGTAGGATAAGAACAAAATTTGTATTTGAACTGTGCAGTTAGAGCAATAGGAAGAATGTTCCATACCACATTGTTAATCTAGCAATGTTCTTAGATTTTCAATTTGACCACTGAAAGGTTCTGAACTATAAATGTATTAAGAAAGACCACACGGACAAATAAAATACTCCAGATGTTTGACTCTCATGTACCGATCATGCATTTTTTGTTTTGATTCAAATGCTTATCAAGTATCAACTGCTTTAGTAGCTTTGGCGGATATGTGACTTAAGTAATAAGACTACATTTCCCACTGCATCTAGAAACTCCAACTAGCTTTCGTAGAAGCCTTCAGTTAGCATTAACCAAATATTAAAGAATCTAATGAATCTAACTTTCTGAATAAATTTGAATTCATAAGAAAATAAAAATATTATTTACAAATTTTGCTGCTCACATACGTCTACTGAACCAGCTAAGTCAATAAGAAAAATCAATTACCCTTTTTCGGTAGCGCCTTAATTAGTTCTTATAATGACAAAGGAAAGGTTCATACCAAATTAAAATATAAATAGATAAACTTAGTGAGGCATTAAACTCAGCGTATACACCTGGTTAGAACAGAACCTGTGTTGCATTTTGTAATTGCAACTGACAGTATGATAAAGTACATACCATCAACTCTAGAAAAAAGAAAGATAAATGGGTCGAATACAGCCACGAACATCCAAAAGAGATATCTTTACACTCTAGATGTTATTACAAATACGTAAACATACCTTGAAGTAGAGATTTGCCAATAGATGGATCACTTGCTTCATTCTATTGCTTCATCTCTTGCTTCAGATAAACACAAACTAGCAAAAATACGTGAAATGCAACTTTTATTGGTGTTTAGTCCATTCATCATTTTTTGCAAACAGGAGGGATGTTGGGACAGGTAAATGGTGCAGGTGAGGTGCAGGACAAAGGGCTTATTCAAGCTAAGCAATCAACCTCACAAATCCAAATTGAACACAAATCCCACTAGACAGATATATAAGCTGCTCTCATATCCAAATTACAATCAATAAGCTCAATTAGGCAACCAAATAATGATCTATACACATAGACTGATGAAACAAAAAGAAATGGTGCAGGGCATATAGAAACTTACTCTAGCAACTTTAACCTACTGAAAAGAGGATCAAATTATTTTTGTGATTTTTTCTGTTTTGCATACTAACAAACCACCTAGTAAAGAAGCTATTTCTATTTTTTATTTATTTTTATAGAGCTAGTTAAGAAGCAAATAAGCAGGAGAGTTGGGCTTGGAAGCTGCTGATGCAGTGGTGTAAAATGGGGTAAAAATGATATTTGACTATATAAACGTACTAGTACCAGAATGTGAATATGCAAAAATATCTTACAGAAGACTAAATGGAAGCATAAATGATGAGGCGAAAAGTGATCCGTTTTTAGGGGGTCATTTAAGCCCGAATTCGAATTTATTTGATCAAATATTGCCCTAAATCGTTCCTTTTGTGATTTTAGGTACTTTGGGAGTGAAATCTGGAAAATGAAGCAATTCGAACGTTTTTGGAGCATAAAAGTGAAGAAAACACCAAAGTCTTAATTTTCCATGCTGGGAACAGTAGGTGACGGCGTCAAGAGCAACTTCCTGACGGCGTCAAGAGCAAAATTCTATGACGGTCCAGTAGAGATTTGACGGCGTCATGAAGGTAGGGCGTCAAGAGTAAAAGTCATGACGGCCTGGAAAAGATTAAGTCTTGACGGCGTCAAATGTAGATCAAGGCAGTCCGAGATTAGTTTTAGCGGCGAGGTGACGGCGTCACAAGATTTGTCTTGACGCCGTCAGACCCCTTTTCCTATATATAGTTTTCTAATTTTTCACATTTAAGAGAGAAGTTTTGAGAGAAGTTTTGGGAGAAACCCTAAGTACGATTTTGGTGTAACTTTACAGGTTTTTCAAGGGTTCCAACCCCTTGATACCTTGCATGTGTAATCAAGATAAGTGTTCCTTTAATTCAATCAATATGTCTATGTGTTAGTTGTCTATATCTTGTTCTTGTCTTAATTCCATCATGCTAGGCTAGATCTATCTTGTGTTTGCTTAGATCTAATGAAACCTAGATGTTGATTATGTGTTGATTACTTGTTTATTCTTGTCTTGGATGAATGATTTATATGTTAGGCTTAAGAAAACTGGCAGATCTCCAATTGGTAACATGCTTGAACGTCTTAAGAAACATGAACCGACGCGCACTAGGTCTTTATTGGTTGTATTTAATGCATGAGCCACTGTTTACAATCCCTATAGTTGTGCTGGGCATGGTGTAGGAGGAGATAAGAGCTCATAGAATTGGGGAGTTAAGTGTGTCACCCCATGAATGGTATTAAGGAATACGATCCGTCATCCATGCAATTATAACAAGTAATTAACGTGTAAAAGATGTCTATGGAGTAGTGAAATCTAAGTAAACACATTTTCTTCAATTACTGCTCACAACTTTAGTATAAATTAGTTTATTTTCATTTTTAGTATTTTATTTTGATTGCATCTTAGTATTGGGTTAGTTGAGTAGCAACTAATTCCGCCTAAATCCTTAAAACCTGAGATTTTAAATTGCTTTCTAAAAAATATAAAAATACAAAAAGAATCTTCCCTCACCTTTAGAACTAGTATTTAGGTTTTCTAATCCTAGCGACACTATTCCTAGCTGAACGATCAATCCCCCGGTACTTGTCACTAGACTATACTACAACGATCAGGTACACTGCCTGGTGGGGATTGTAAGCTTCTCAAGATCCCTTGAGAGGTAAAGCCTGGTGCGAATCCCACTCATCAAGTTTTTGGCGCCGCAGCCTGGGGAATAGTTATTGTCTAGGTTAGAATTTCTTTGTATTAGGTCTACTTGCTAGATTCCTTTCTAGTAAGATTTTATTTTTATTTTTAGTTTTTCTTTAGTCTATCTTATTTCTTTGTGCCTTTGTTCGTAACTCTTCACCACCCAACATCATGGACAACGGAAACATCTTTGAACCCATCATCCCACCACAACAAAACCCACCATTAGAACCCCTTAGGCCCCGAACCTTAGGAGAGTATTCCCGACCTAGCCACCAAGGCTACCGAAACACCATTGAGCTCACCGGAGCCAATGTGACCCCCTTGCGATCCGACACCATCCGGTTGGTGCAAAGCGGATGTGCATTCCATGGACTTCGTTCCGAAGATCCAAACCAACATCTTATGGACTTCCTCAAAATCGTAGATTCCATAGACCTAGATGTTGCAACTAGAGAGACAACCCGATTACGCCTGTTCCAATTCTCTCTACGGGATCAAGCTAGTCAATGGCTTGAGCATTTACCCGTGGGATCCATCACCACATGGGATGATCTCACCACTCGTTTCCTTGCTCAATTTTTCCCACCGGGGAGAACTACTAAGCTTAGGAATGACATTTTGATGTTCCAACAACGTCAAAATGAATCTCTTTATGAAGCATGGACTCGTTTCAAGGACTTACTCCAAAAAGTCCCTCATCATGGCATAGATCTTTGGCTCCAAGTCCAAATTTTTTATGACCATATCGACATCTCCACGAGGCGAGCCATTGACCAATCGGCCGGTGGTAAGCTACGTGATCTTAGTGCGGAACAATCATGGGAACTCATAGAAGATCTTGCTCTCTATGACAACGAAAGTTGGAATGATCCCCGTGATTTGAACAAAACGGTCAAGGCAATATCTTTGCCTTCGAACAACTCTAGCACTCCCGACTGTAGGATCATGGAACTTGAGGACCAAGTCAAGTTTCTCATGAAATCTTACGAAGCTCCTAAGCCTTCAAGTCAAGTAAACAAAATCACTTCTTCATGCGAATTATGTAGTGGTCCCCATGACACTCGTGATTGTGTGGAACTCCCCGGAACAGCTTTTGCGGACTACGCATCCAAGCGTACCGATGAAGCGGGAGATAAGTGGTACACTTTCAAGCCTGAGCCAAACACTTACGGTGATTCATACAACCCCTCTTGGAAAAATCACCCAAACCTTAGGTGGAAACAAAATCAACCCAATTCTTCCAATCCGCCTAATCGTTACCAACCAAGCGGTCCACCATCCAACCGTACTTTCAACAACAATCCTTCTAACAACTATGGTAGTACCAACAATCTTGAAGGATTGATGTCAAAGTTCATGGCATCTCAAGAAGCTCGCATAGCTAGGTTTGAAACCGAATTCAACCAACAACAAACGGAGATGACCAACAAGATTGACAACTTGTTGAAAGCCCTCAACAACGAAGCGTTAATCACACCTAGGAAGGACACTAGGGACACCAATAGTGGAATCCAAATTAAGGATCCCTCATCATCCAAACATGTCCACTTTGTCAATGTTGTCACTATTAAGCCGATAGATAAGGAGATAGAAGAGAGTGACAAGGGTGAAGTTAGAGTAGAAGCCAAGACTAAGGATGAGAGTAGGGAAGTTGAGGTTAATAAGGATGAGGAATTAGAGGAGGTAGAGCCTATAGAAAAATACTTTGATAAGTTGCCCACCGAGGAAGAACGGGAGTACCATAAGGATTTATTCGATAGTCCCGAGAGACCATATATCTTCGGCACACCCCTTATCAAAATGGGAGACCCCTCTAACATTAACATCCCATGCAATATCGGGCACATGCATATATGGAAAGCTTACATCGACCCTAGATCCCCTATTAACATCATGACTAGGACTTATTACAATTGGGTGATGAAGAAACAACTTAATTTTAGGATGATGCCCAATAAGAATCTAATAAGTAATTTTGCAGGAAGAGTGAAGGGATTGCATGTGATTATAGGGAATCTCACCTATGAGATCGATTTTATGATAGTGGAAGACATTCGTCCGGTGATTGATGCTTGCCTAAGCCAAATATTATTTGCAAAGCCATTTGTTGAAGCCACTAGGATGAGTTATGATCCGACTTTAGGGATAGTTAGATTCAAGGAAGAGAATGATGAGGTTGCCTATCAAATGCCCTACAAGATTGAGCAATACCGCCTTTTCTCTAATTTCGAAAAAGAACACAAGCAAGCGGCTTATTATAGGAATGAGGAGGATAGACGTAGAGGAGTAGAATATGTAAAGAATAGGATGCTTGGTTTCTATAAAGAATGCTTACAACTAGGTCCGGAATACAAAACTGGTTTAGAAGACGACCTAGAGAGTGAAACCAATGATGAGATCACGTAGTAACCCATGACCTTGAGTCTAGCTACAAGACTCGTAAATAAAGAAAAGCGCTTCTTGGGAGGCAACCCATGTTTTGTGTGATTTTATTTTGTTTGTTTGTTATTTGCTTCCGTATGCATGCTTTATTTTTATTGTTGGTAGATCATGTTTCTAAACTAAATAGTGGAAATACTTTACTTTGTTGTTTAGCCTAGTCTTAACTCCATCTAAAAGTATTTTTGCAAAAGATAAGTGTAAGGGGAAACCCCAAATATGTTTTCAAGAAACAAACCGATCATGATTCTCCACAATATTAAATGAACATGTATATTCGTATTTGTTAGAGTCAAATGCTTGTATTGAGTCATAATGAAGTTTTGCAGGATTTTCCAGGAAGTAGGACCAAGTTTTTCCAGATATTTTCCGGAAACTTAACATAAGAATTTCTGCAGGTCAATTCTGACGGCGTCAGGAGTTTACTCTTGACGGCGTCAGGTGTAAAAATCTGGAAATTTTACCGGTTTTGTTTTTCTAACGGAGTCTTATGGTTTTTGTGAATTATTAAGTTTTATAATCTCCAGGAGATCTGCAAACTTCATTCCACAAGCATTATATCTTATCTTGTTTTCTATGATTTAGTAACTTATATAGGATGCCGCCGATTTTACGCGAGGTTGTCTTGTCTATTTTATCAGGTTTTACAGGTTATGTATGACAAGAAGATGATTTATATTCTGGAAGGGAAGCTTTGATTGTTCATTTTCTTGGAGGAAGATTTAACCTGGCCACCTATTATCCATACCGAGCGAATCAGGGGAGTATTTGATTTCATTCTCTTTACTTTTTCACTTTTACATTCTTTACTTGAACATTGGGGACAATGTTCATCTTAAGTGTAAGGGGAGGGTAAAAAGATGATACCTTACATATGCACTTTCGCTTGAGTTTGTTTTGTTTAATGGTAGATGTGTAATAAAACTATGAGAAATACTTGTTAGTGCAAATTTATCGCCAAATTTAAAATTTTTTACAACATTTAGGAGTGAAACTTTAGCCATAGCAAGCGTTTCATTGATAGGAGATTGTATGACTAGCACATAACCGTATATTCAGAAAAATTTTCCACCCAAATATGTGAGGTTCGCCTTTAGATTTGATAGGAAAAGCATTTACTATTAGTGCTTATGAGTGTACCGGTAGCATTTAGATTCTAGAACTTGCGTTAGTGATGCATCCCGAGACCGCTAGTGAGAATACATTCGTGTAGTAGGATTTACTACATGATAAGAGGCATTAGGATCACCCTTGTGTTAAACCCATATTATAATTACTTGAACATTTAAGTCATATTACTTGGCTAGTTAAGTCAACTAATTTTTCCCACACCCTTAGCGTTGTACTCATTTTTAGTACACGAAACCCCTAGTACACCCCTCCGAGCCTATCTTTTAGTTTCTAACTTTAAGCATTTTACTTAAAGGAAGACTTTGTTACACCCCACTTAAATGTACAACCAAATCGCCTTAGCCTTTCGTGTATGCGCTCATTTTTAGTGCATTATTGTTATTTGTTAAACCCTAAGTTAACTTTCTAATTGATTACATGGTTGCTAAGTCGAGTCATATCCTTGTACATATTGTTTTGGGACGATTGGGACTCATGTGTAAAGTACTTATTTTATGAAGTAATGGGGAAGAACATCATATATTATCCCCATATGTACGTTAATCTTAAAAGTGCTCCAAGTGTTTTGATTTTCTTAATTCGAGTCATTAGATTAGTTAATTGTAAAGTATGTAAAAATTCAAGTGTAAGGGGAACGTTCATTCCATATGATGTATTATTTTGGATGGTAGGGTAAGAGTGTATGCAAAAAAAAAATTAAAAAAAAAAATAATAATAATCAAGAAAAAAAAAAGAAAAAAAGAAAAGAAAAAAACATACGGACTACCATCCCTTTTCATTCTATGTTCATTTTATGTTTTTGTTATTTTTCATTTATTAGCTTAAGTCGAGTCTAGTCTTGGCTTAGCAACGCCATATTGTACATGTAATTAACCAAGATTGTTAACTCGCCACCAGTAAAAACTTCCTTTATCCAACAAAACCGTGTATTTCATATCTCTACACATAACATTACAACCCTTTAAAAGACCTCTTTGATAGTTTATCCTAGGTGCTTACGCCATGTGGTGGAGGTTTGATCCTTTCCCAAGCCTATGGTAATCTATTTTGCTATGACAGGTAGTGAGAGATATCTTCCGTTTCCATATTGTAATTTATACTTTATTACACACGAGAGATGTGAGTATCTAAACACTATTTGTGAGGTGCTAGTGTATGACCTCCGTGCTTGTCTATTGGACTTTAGTGGAACGATTATTTGTTGTAATTACTTTTATATTAGTGTTAAATGACCCCTAACTTGTATTTTGACTAGAATAAAAGCGCATTTGCTTGAGGACAAGCAAATCTCAAGTGTAAGGGTATATGGTGAGGCTAAAAATGATCCGTTTTTAGGGGGTCATTTAAGCCCGAATTCGAATTTATTTGATCAAATATTGCCCTAAATCGTTCCTTTTGTAATTTTAGGTACTTTGGGAGTGAAATCTGGAAAAGGAAGCAATTCGGACGTTTTTGGAGCATAAAAGTGAAGAAAACGCCAAAGTCTTAATTTTCCATGCTGGGAACAGTAGGTGACGGCGTCAAGAGCAACTTCCTGACGGCGTCAAGAGCAAAATTCCATGACGGTCCAGTAGAGATTTGACGGCGTCATGAAGGTAGGGCGTCAAGAGTAAAAGTCATGACGGCGTCAAATGTAGATCAAGGCAGTCCGAGATTAGTTTTGGCGGCGAGGTGACGGCGTCACAAGATTTGTCTTGACGCCGTGATTAAGCCTAAACCACCAACTTAAATTGACCAAAGAATGGTCAACAAACTTAACTAGCCTAGATCAATACTCCGGGTAATATAGGGTATCACCGGGTCGTTAAATCCCGTTGAGGTGTGAAATGTAACTTTAGCGTGCTTTGTGATCGGGTGTTATTCACAGAAAGGGTTTGTTGTGAGAATTATTTGGAGATATTTAACAAAAATAGCTTAGGAAAGCTATGTGAATGATTACGGGAACTGAGATCGAGAAGAAATCACCTAAAACTTAAAACCGTACGTTTGCCGAAGACGTGGACAAACGTACAAAAACGTGAATACGGTGATCTGGAAAGGCTACTGGTATGAAAATTACTTTTTACAAACCTAATGATGAGAGAAAATTTTTGGAAATTTAAAACTAATTTTTACACTAATTTAATAATTACTAATAATTAAATACTATTTTTCTAATTACTTTTAATTAACTAAATTAACCTAAATTATAAATAATTATGAAATTAACTTGGAAAAATGAAAATTAAACTTAGAAAAATCTAAAATACTATAAAACTAATTTTAGAAATGAAAATATATTTTTAAGACTATTTAATTAATTATTACTAATTATTAACTAATTATTAATTACTTTTTAATTATTTAAAATAAAGTAAATTCTAATTAATTATTAAATTACACTAAAAAAGTAAAAATAAAATTTGGAAAACTTAAAAATAACTAAAAACTAATTTTAAAATTTAAATTATATTTTTCTGATTTACTAATTAATTATTATTAATTATTAACTATTTAATAATTACTAAAAACTACTTTTAATTAAGAAAAATACTAAATGATAAAAGAAAAATCTGAAAAAATTACAGAAATAGTTTTTACACACCAGAAGCCTAGGAAAATTGTAAAAATGGAATTTGCTTATAAATAAGCTGATGAATAAGCCAAATGGCTTAAATAGAAGCTATCACTTCTATTAAGTTGGGCTTATTTGAGATTTTCTTTTTTCCAAACTGCTTATTACGACTTATTAGACAACTTTTGTGAAGTGAGATTGACTGTGGTCAAGGAAATAAGCACTTCAAGTGCTTATTACCTTAACAGTTGACTTTTATTGACCAGAAGTGGAAATAAGCTCAAATAAGCTAAAGTGGGGTCCACTCTGGTGAAAACAGATACCAACAAGTACAATGAACAAATTAAAGCAAGTAGCAAACAAATAAGCTGACAGATTAAGCCATAAGCTCAGAATAAGCACTTGGCTTATTTGATTCTGAGGCAGAAAAAGGGACAAGCTTTTGGGGTCAAACAAAGTGGGGTCCACTGGTCTTATGGTCAAATAAGTGGTCAACCCTTGATCCTGGGTAGGAAGGGGGTTGTATGGAACCAAGAATGAGGTGTGGGACCCACTAGGTCAGTCACAAAACACCACCAAAGGTTGATGAGTGAACTGAGTCTGCTGAGACAGGACAACTAGTTTGCCCTGCAGGTTACTTCCAAGGCCATTTTGGTCATTAAGAAAAATTCACAAAAATGTAACAAACTTGGAAATCACAAATACTACTGGTAGAGTAAACACACAACAATTTTCAGACCTTAAATCCAAATACAAAAATCAGTTTAATTCATGCCATTTTGGCAAAAATCTGAGATTGGTCTTTTTGACTTTTTAAGAAAAACTTAAGTTTTTACTTTTGGGAACTTTGAATGCTGTTTTAATGACTTAGAATGATATGTTAAGCTGTATGAAAGATAACTTAAGTAAAAAATCCAACTTGTGAAATGGTTTGATGGATTTGGACTTCAAAACTCACCACAGTTAACTGTGGTGAGTACTTCCTTGTGATTTTGACTTTTTGTGATGTTTGGTACCAAGTAAAAGGTTTCCTCGACCTAATATTCAACCAAACAACATTTTTAAACACAGACTTGTGCAATAAGACAGATGGAGGACCACAAACAAGCTACAACCAAACACTCCTTTAACAGATTTTAATTAAGAAAATGTGACTAAAACAAGTCCATAAAACTACCTACTGAGTCTAACCAATCTAATTACTGATGATAAACAATAATTAAGTAATTTAAAAACAATAACAAGCAACTAAACTACTAAGAGAGTAGAAATCAAAAGAAAGGCTTACATAAGCCTTCCAAGCAAACTGATAAGGACCAAAGAACCAATTGAACCAATCCTAATGCCCTCCCATGAGGTACCTAACCCACAGCCATCCTTAATACACTGTGCTCCAAGCTCATTCACCCATTGCCTTCCATTTTTTATTTTATTTTTATTTTTCTTGATTTTTATTAGTAATTTTGCAAAATGAGTTTAAGGTACTGATGAAAGCCTGAAAGGCTTTCAAAAAGTTGTTATCTGAGTTTGTGAGAGCTTATGAGTAGCTTAAACATACATTAGATGCCTTAATTAGAACTTGGGAATTTAAAATGAAACTTGAAAAGTGAAAATGAGAATCAAACTTCAAAACAGATTTTCATTGATAATAAAAGTTACAATACATTAAAATTAAACTGAAAAACATTTAAAAACTAAAAGATTACACACTAAGGCTCATGTAAGAGCTACCATATATATAACGAAATATCAAACTAAGACTAAGTCTTCCACATGGGTTCCTGGTCCACAATAAGAGTTCCAATTGCTTTTTCGTTGACCATAGACCAAATCCTCACCATTTAATTGAAATATTGATCAATCTTGACCCTTGATTGAAATTTCCCGCCAAATATGAAACGGCCAAGTATTAGTGGGACGGGTGAGAGTTGTTGTGGGCATTTATGGTGGTGGGTTTGTTAGGTAGGGAGTATTAATTGTGGAGGCTAAAAGTTGGAAAAAGGTGAGGAGGGGGGGGGGGGGTGAGTCACCCTGGTTTTGCGCGGTCTTGTTGGGGAAGAAAGAGGTCAAAGGGTTGTTTGACCCTTGTTGACTGTTTGACCCAGGCTTTTATTAGCAAAAAGGAAGTTGGGTTGGGTTGTGTGGGCTTGGGGGATCATGGACCAGGGATATGGATTGGATGGGGTTTTGGTTTTGGGTTTATTTCCAAAAGGGTCTGGTTGGTTAGTTAGCACACAAGGACCAATTTTGCAATTCCTTCAAAGTTGAGGGGCTGGAGTGAATTATTTCCCAAAGTGCTTCCAAGGACCAAACATGATATTCATCCAAAGTTCCAAAACCATTTTTCCATTTTTTCAACTTTCAAAATTTCCCAGGGACCTATTTTGCCATTTTTGGATTTTCAGGGACTAAACATGTAATTTTGGAAAACTTGCAACCCAAGTGTAATTTTTATGATTTTTAACTTTTAAAACCTTGGGTAGACTTTTCCTTTCAAAATAAATGCATATGGACTAAAATTGACAAGTTTTGAAACTCGGGGGACTGAAACTGCCAATACTGCAAACTTTGTACGTTTTTTCTTTGTTTTTGCACATTTTGCATTTAAAACACATAAAACACAATCCCTGGGATAATTTAAGTATTTTGATATCTTTTTGATTGTTTTTGTGCGTTTTGGCAGTTTAAATATATCAAAAACGATGAGTGTTTGAGCACTCATCACGCCGTCAGACCCCTTTTCCTGTATATAGTTTTCTAATTTTTCACATTTAAGAGAGAAGTTTTGAGAGAAGTTTTGGGAGAAACCCTAAGTACGATTTTGGTGTAACTTTACAGGTTTTTCAAGGGTTCCAACCCCTTGATACCTTGCATGTGTAATCAAGATAAGTATTCCTTTAATTCAATCAATATGTCTATGTGTTGGTTGTCTATATCTTGTTCTTGTCTTAATTCGATCATGCTAGGCTAGATCTATCTTGTGTTTGCTTAGATCTAATGAAACCTAGATGTTGATTATGTGTTGATTATTTGTTTATTCTTGTCTTGGATGAATGATTTATATGTTAGGCTTAAGAAAACTGGCAGATCTCCAATTGGTAACATGCTTGAACGTCTTAAGAAACATGAACCGACGCGCACTAGGTCTTTATTGGTTGTATTTAATGCATGAGCCACTGTTTACAATCCCTATAGTTTTGTTGGGCATGGTGTAGGAGGAGATAAGAGCTCATAGAATTGGGGAGTTAAGTGTGCCACCCCATGAATGGTATTAAGGAATACGATCCGTCATCCATGCAATTATAACAAGTAATTAACGTGTAAAAGATGTCTAGGGAGTAGTGAAATCTAAGTAAACACATTTTCTCCAATTACTGCTCACAACTTTAGTATAAATTAGTTTATTTTCATTTTTAGTATTTTATTTTGATTGCATCTTAGTATTGGGTTAGTTGAGTAGCAACTAATTCCGCCCAAATCCTTAAAACCCGAGATTTTAAATTGCTTTCTAAAAAATATAAAAATACAAAAAGAATCTTCCCTCACCTTTAGAACTAGTATTTAGGTTTTCTAATCCTAGCGACACTATTCCTAACTGAACGATCAATCCCCCGGTACTTGTCACTATACTATACTACAACGATCAGGTACACTGCCTGGCGGGGGTTGTAAGCTTCTCAAGATCCCTTGAGAGGTAAAGCCTGGTGCGATTCCCACTCATCAATAAACAACTACCAAACACCGCAAATCTAGATTCTAACCTAAGATTAATCCTAAGCTGTTGTAAACTACCCAACTTAACCTACTGATGCAAATACTTAAAATCTACTTGAAACTGATTGAAATCAACCTAAACTCACTTCTATTACCAGATTAAAGCTTGGTAGTCAGATAATAACAACAATCACAACAATAACAATAAGATCAAGCTCAAATTTCCTTGCTCTTAATCTAGTATAAGCAAATTTAAAACAGTCAAAGCAGAAAACCATATAATATGCACGTCTTCAATAAAATTAATTTCTAATCCTCATCAACTTTACACAAGTCTTTGGGCAACCTCTATATAAATTTCTACCAGATAGATAATAAAAGGCATTAGCGACATGGCTACTGGCTAAATTAAAACTACACCTTCTATGTTAACAAAGACACCTTCTTGAGCAGCAAGAACAAGATCCTCTAAAAGCTTCCCATTTCCATTAAAAATACACCTATCATTCACATCAGATCACAAATTCAATATCCACAAGTGTCTTAATAACAATTTAGAACTTGTGAAGATGAACAAGAAACACGTCATTTGTAAAGACTGAAACCCAAAATCACTGTGGATACTATTAGAATGTGCTTGTCATGTGTGTAGGATGCAGTTTATTTGACTATTGTGCCTTCACGTGATGGATAATAGCTTTATACTGTTTGTGTAAAGTGAAACTGATCATGATTATGAGATTATCCCGTTATTTAAAGGCCAAATAGTCAATTCAGGAGGTAGGAAACTCATTATGATAGCTTAAAACGTTTATGTTTATTGAAAAAAAACGTAATGAAAGAGATAGTGCATGGATATAATCAGGTCTATTAGTGATTGGAAAGCTGCCAAAAAGTGTTTGGCGATCCTAATTATTAAAGACTTATAGAGACAATATAAACAGGATCAGTTAATTCGGATAAGCATCTTCAAAATTATCTATTGTATCAAACACAATAACTAAATAAGTACTTCTTTATATAATACACAATCCTAAACACCCTGTTAGAGTAACCGCAACAAAACCAATCCTGATTATGTCACTAAATAAGGCTCATTCAGCCTGTGAACCATTAAGTAATCCAAATATATCACTCCCATATCCATCACTATCTCTTAAGCCACTTTCTAAATCACAGCCCCAAACACCCTTTAGTACCCCATTATTATCTCAAAACTGCAAATAATAACCCCCCCCCCCCAACCCCCCCCCCCCCCCCCCCCAATTAATAGGTTTGCTAGTCCATCAACATTCCAAGTAATAAACAACAAACAGTATTTCAACAACATCTTGGGACGGCATAAACGTGCATAGAATTCTATACAACAATCAATCCCCACTAACCGCTTGCACCTACCTATGGCTAGTTTTGCCAAACATAGCACGCATTCAAGTAACTATTTAACTAGCATATTATGTTTAAACACACCTATCCGAGTAATTACACCAATCAGTAGACGTAAACCAAATAAGCCATCAAAAGGTGAGCTTATGAAGCATAAGCCGTAAACCAAATAAGATATAAGCCGGCTATATAAGCCGAAACAAACACCCCCTGAAATCTCACTCGATAAACACTTAAACGTGCATAGAATTCTATCAGACATATGGCTAGTTTTGCCAAACATAGCACGTGTACGAGTAACTAACAACAAAATAGCTTAATAAATCCTATCAGAATGAGCTTATGAAGCTGAGCTTAATCCGTAAGTCATTAATTTCACAATAATTACCCTAACGATGAGCTTAACAAATAAGCTCAACTTCATAAGCTTAACAGATATCACAATAATCGTCATTAATTTCACAATAATGACCTAACGGTGATGATGAGCTTCGATTAAACCATACGGTGAGCTTCGATTTGGGAAAGTTTTGCTTCGATTTTTTTTTGGGGAAAAGGATTTGGTAAAGTGATTTGGGGAAAGTGAGAGTGAGGGGAAAACGATTTGGGGATAAAAGGAAAAATAAGATAATTAAAGAGTTAATAAAAGGTCATCATTCTGTAATAATTTAGAGTTAATAAAATGTCAAATCAAATAATTAGAGTTAATAAAACGTCAAATCAAATAGTTTTATTAAATATTAGAAGTAGTAAAGTTTATAAAATTTGTTAAAAATTTTGAAGGGTAAAAGCCTGTGTTTTAGAAACCGGCTTTTTAATTGACCCGGCCGAGCCATCGGGTCAGTCACGGTTCAATTGGGTTGTTCGCTCAAGCCGAAACCTAACCGAACCGGTTCGGTATAGATGGTTTAGGTGTGTTTTTTTTCCATTGGCTTAAACCGAACCGAGCCAAACCGAATCCAAAAACCAAAAATATGTAAACTGTAACAATTCACATTTTCAGGTTAATTACTATTCCCGGAAAATTTCACTATTCACTTTTACTATTCATTTTTCCCAAAATTTTCCCGAAATTTGATTTTTGTTTCTTGGCCTCGAGTGATAAATCATTTCCATGGCAAATTAAAAGTTTGACACTCATCAGATCATTTTCGTGAAAGTTAATAAGGAATTACACGTTTTAGGGTAAAACGTCATTCAAAAATTCTACGCACAACGAAACTCGACCGCGTTAAGTGACCCCGCATCAGAAAAATGTTTGACACACTCATGATTTATTTGAGAATTAATCATGACTGAGAAAAACATGACCAAAATAAGCCTCGGCCGTGAAAAACTGAAATTTTCAGTTTTTAAGCGTTTTTACTCAGCCGTAACCTTAGCCTATACCTGCACCGCGTTTCTAATACGATTTGAGTTTTCAAATTATTAGAAAAAGTCAACATATTTTTCCCTCCTCCTTTGACCAAAAATCATTCCTTGATTTTATAAGTCATTCCTTGATTTTTAGGCTTACGGTTTGATGTCTAAAAGACATTTAATACCAACCGACACTAGACTGAACCCAGTCTAGACATTATAAGTCATTTTAAATCATTTTTATCCTATTAGAAAAGTAACATTTTACTTTTCTCAATTTTACGCAATACGTACATTTTACGTATTACGCGTTTTAGACCCGTGTTTCCAGTTTAAGCAGGGTTTTACCACCCCAATGGAACCTACCACTCATTTTATATTTTATTATCGAGTATTTTAACAAGTTTAACCATTCTTCCAAGTTTCGTATTTTTACGATACCCGGTTTTACGTTTCGTGGCTTAACCATTTACGGTTAGCATTTTACGGAGCCAAAACTAACTCAATAACTTGGATAATATCATCAAAAGTCCACACTTCCTCCCCAAGTATTCCCAACTGACTTAGGAGGGGGGATTCAGCCCATAGGTGGCTTGATCTCATGCTAGGAGGTCTTAGATTTCATCCATGTGTTATACTTGGTCTCCAAGTGTTGACTAGTCCTTGTAACTAACCTCCTTAAGCTCCTATAAAAGCCCTCCTCCCCTCTTCTTGTACGCCACAAATACCACACACAACACACCATCTCTTTAGCTAATTACTTCCAATTTTATGCAAGAAATCAAGAGCATAACAACACATAAACACTAGTTTGGTTTTGATTCATCAAAACTACTTCCAATCTTTAGAACTTTGGTGATTTCTCTTGAGTTTGAATCCACTCAAGTCACCTCAACTTTCATCATCTTTCTTTCAAGAATACAAGTGTAGAAAGATTGCTTGAAGTAAAGTAGGGTGAAGCTAAAGTCTATCAAAGTCCTTTTCCTTACATGCTACTTACCTTTCTTTGTAGAAAGCCAAAGTTGTAAGCAAACTCTAATACACTTCCTTGCTTAAATATCATATTCATGCTATTTACATATCATTGATGCTATATATTGTCTTGTTGTCATGTCCATGATGTATAAAAATGAGTAAAACAAGTTATTACAAATGATTGTTAACTTATGTTATTTAAACAAGTAAACTAGTGACTTTTATGGAGAACCACGACCAAAATAATACAACTATGATATTTGACATTTACTTACTATTAAAGAGGACTTAATAAGGAAAACATAGCAATTTGAATCACCCAAAACGAGTACCCGAGTCAAAAATTATGACCATTTGAAGTTAGCAAAACCAAAACGCCGAAACTGCCGATACCTACTGTTTTGCATTCTGCCATTTTGGAAGTTACCCTTCTGGTCCGATTCATCAAAAAGTTAAAACACGAAAGTTGTCCGGAACGACGTTTTCGTTCAGGAACAAAGAAGCTCGAGCCCTAAAAACGCTTTCCGAGTGATAATTTCTTCAAATTCTTAACAGCCCATTTTTAGACCAAAGTCATTGTATATAGGTTATGGTTTATAAAGACCAAAGAGGTCTTATGACCTAGAATCAAGACCACAACCATGGCTAGAGCCAAGGTTGAGTCTTAAGACCATGGAACAATGACCAAAGGTCATAGCAAGGCCATGACGAAATGACCATGTAACCTTACTTAGGCGTAAACATGAACCAAAGTATTGGCGATAACTTGAACAAGCAATTTGGATCTACTTCATCTAAAAGAACCATGAGATATTACAAAGAAAAATGGTCATACAAGTTATAAGAAACTTCCCCTACTAACAATCTTCATGTAATAATAAACTTTCCTAAGTAATTTTCGGATCAAAACTTATATATATATATATATACTTTATCAACTACTACAATAGTAGGGAGCCTCATGTGAGGAGTTCATTATGTAAGCCGTCGAGTTAAGTTGTGGATTTACGAATTAAAGTGTCCTGGCTCATCGAACGTTTACTACATGACTTCTGAATTATGTCGGCCCGAACGGTAGTAAACGATATATAAACTATACATGTTTCAAGAACCATTTCTTTTCATATACTTACACTAAACAAAGTACCACATCATGGACTAAGTGCAAGACATATATTGGCATGTTTATATTTCCTTAGACATTATTCCAAACCTAAGTTACAACAATTATTCTAGGTTGCTCGTAGAAGTTCTTACGGCATATCCATCATTCTCATTGTACATCATCCAACTCAAGGTAAGTTCATAGCCCCACTTTCTATTGTTTAACTGTTTTACAAACCCTTGGGGGGAATACATGCTATTATTTTTCTACTCGAACACAATGCTTTCTACTGTATGCTATTCGACTATGTTTTATTATCACTAAGTAACATCCTTGCCAAACCAAGATCCCTTATTATGAACCATTTAATCACTTGCGAGTGAGCGCGAATATTATGAATAGGCCTATTGGGATTGACGAATCCCATTTGTTTTGACTAAGTTCAAACAAATGCATTAATATTTGAGACATTAGGTATAACGGCAAAGTACCTACCGGGATAAATCTGCCGATCGATATTGGTACACGTTAACGTTTTGGTGTCATAAGCTTAGTGAATTAATAACCTTTCCGGGCATATAACAACGTAGCCCATCTTTGTTTTCTAACTATGAGTGTGAGTCTATAGCTCACACTACGATAATTGTTTCAACGATATAACTACCAACATATTGTGTTCAAACATTAAACAAACTCTATGAATATCACTCAACCTTTGTGTTGACCTCTCAAGCATGTATTTCAGGTTCATGACGATTAAGGATGGCACGGAAGGGCACGGATACTCAAGAGGGCTATAAATTTTATTATCATTCAAAAACTCATTTAAATGTAAACTGTAAACATGGAACCATTTGGGACCTCATTTTGTAATCTCTGATATTTATATAATTTGAATGATAAATCTTTTAAAACGACTCAATTGGAGTTCGTTTTCTATTATTGTGACTATTGTGCCGTCGAGTAACACCCAGTTTAAATTCCGCTGCATCCATGAATTGGGGGTGTTACATAAAGCAGAAAACCAAACCGAGTAAGGTTGGTTCGGTTTGGGTTAGACCGGTTCGTTTCGGTTTTCAGTTGATTTAATACACTTAAAATCTAACAATCTCGTAAACAAAAACGAGCCTCGTATTTACATTTTACAACTAGTACAGATACAAGTTAGACTTTTCATAACATTTTTTTAATAAAAACTACACTTTTGCGCACACTTTTTAAAAAGTGTGGGTAAAAGTAAGACTATTACTTACACTTTTCAAAAGGTGTGAGTAGAACTACACTTTTTTCTCAGACTCTACGTAAAGTGTGTGTGTAAATTAGACTTTTGCTCACACTTTTTAAAAAGTGTGGGTAAAAGTAAGACTATTACTAACACTTTCCAAAAAGTGTGAGTAAAACTACATTTTTTCTCACACTCTACGTAAAGTGTGTGTATAAATTAGACTTTTGCTCACACTTTTTAAAAAGTGTGGGTAGAAGTAAGACTATTACTTACAATTTTTTAAAATTGTGTGTATAAATTAGACTTTTGCTCACACTTTTCTAAAAGTGTAGGCATACACAGACTTTTGCTTACATTTTACGTAAAGTGTGGGTAAAAGTTAAACTTTTGCTTACACTTTTTTTTAAAAGTGTAAGTAAACATGTACTTTCACTTACACTTTTTTTGTGTGTCACATGAAACTCCCATTACACGTTTACTTATTTTAATTTTTAAATTGCCTAATCATTCATCAATTTTCAACAAATTATAGGAAACCACATTGACACCTTCGACACTACTCCTACTAGATACTCACATGGCATACAGAAGGGTACTTGGGAACACACGAGCACATTACTTAATGCAACAAAACATTATTTGGACTTTTTTTTTTTTTTTACTACATTCATAGAACAATTTCTTTGACCAAAAAGAACAAAAAAATAACTATATATTTTAAAGTTAACCAAAAAAAATACATACATATATACAGTTTACAACACAAGTGTAGCAAATAAAATGTGACACCGCAGCATCGCGCGTTCTATATATATATATATATATATATATATATATATATATATATATATATATATATATATATATATATATATATATATATACCGTTGGTCCTTAAATTTTCCTAAAAGTGTCGCAGAGGCCCAAACTGGGAAACATCGTCGCCCTGCGTCCCTTTTTCAAGTTTTACAGGCCGATTGCGTTCTTTGACCGTTATCAGCTGGTCAACACCATTCCTTTCCGTTAAGTTTTGTTTTTAACACTAGGGGATAATCGTCATTTCGCTCAAAATTCTGTATTGTGTGTTTGTTGGATGCTAGTTCTGTTTGACCTAGGAAAGTCAAAGTTGATGCTGCATATGCACAATGCTAGTTCTGTTTAACAGTCGCATGACATAAGTTAAAACATCTTGAATGTATTAAACATTAAAGTGAAGACTAAACATGCATTGAAACATTTTGGTTCCACAGTCATTCAATTTTTTGGTGTATGTTGACTTGTGAAAGTCAAACTGATTAAATCCAAACAACCGCTAAACTGCATATGCAGCTGCAAACTTGCAATTGAAACCAAAAACTCGAAACATCAAGATGAAATTTATCATCATAACTGAATGTTTCTAAACATTCATCATTTTTTGTCTCCTTACTATATATTTTTTTTCTAATTTCCTAACTGCAGCAACCTCTTTCCAATGCTCCTTTGCCGCTGCAGCATGCCTTCCTTGTTCCACTTCATCATGGCTTTCTTCTGCTGCCTCCTTTCTTTTTCTTGCTCATTTTCTTCTTCCTGCTCCTTTTCATCTTCCTCCTTAAAATCTTGTTCCAACGCAGCTTCTAGTTCATAATAGAAGTTTTCATCACCTTTAACTTTGAGCGATTGTTGTTGGTTAGATATAGGGGTTTCTGCTACCACATCTGCTTCATCTCTTGGTCTTTTTCTCATTTCCTTGTTTTCGATAACTGCATCTGCATCTCTTGCTCTTTTGTTTCTGGACAACATGCTTACAAGTGAATGTGATTGATGTTGGAGGTTGATGATATAAGATTGGTATACATCAACATGTTTATGGAACGAATATATACACAAATAATGGGGAAAACGAAAAGTCAGTATTAAATTTTAGAAGCATTTTTTGGACTCTTCGATTTCCCCATTATTTGTTGGAAATATGAATAATTTTTTATTTTCATTGTGATGCAGTATTAAATTTTGATGCATTTGACTTTATCAAGTCAAGCACCATTATAGATATCGAGGTTCATGAACATTGTAACAATGCTATTTATATACTTGCAGGCTGACAAAGTATTCTAACAATGCTATATACAGACCACAGTAGGAGTGTTTGGCATAGCAATGCTATGTACAGACTACAGTAGTAGTGTTTGACATAGCAACTGTAGTAGGTCATTATTAGGAGTGTTTGTCAAAATGTAGTCAAACAAGTCAGAAACAAGTAAAATAAGTGAAATAATTCACGCACATATAATCCAACCCATAACATTAAAGCATTAGAAAATTGCCACACAAGTGGACTTTATAAGTTTTCCTTTAAAAGGACTTAGAAAATTGTCACATATGTGGACTTTGATGTCTGCCTTTAGAAGGACTTAGAGAAGTGCCACAACTGTGGACTTTGATGTTTGCCACTTATGTGAACTTGCATTACAGACTTTGATAACAAGCATTGTACTTAAACACATAGTTGCCATGAATTTAAAACATGCTTATAGGAAAGCCCATTGACTGTCATTTGCTTGGCTGGATTGAGTTGGTATATGAGCAGGTATTCCATCTTGGACACTTGAACTACCACCAGCTTGAAAGGCTACATTTCAACCTTGGACACTTGAAGTAGGAACAGCTTCAGCAGCCACCCTACCATAATCCCTGATATTTAAATCAATCAAACAGATAACTCTGTAAATCTAATTGTGATATTGACCTAAAGGTATCATCAACTGGATACCCTGGATCTCTTCTTACTTTCCATGTTTTGATATAGCTTACATGTGAAATGACGATTATGCCCTAGTGCTAAAAACAAAACTTAATGGAAAGGAATGGCGTTGACCAGCTGATAACGATCACAGGACACAATCGGCCTGTAAAACTTGTAAAAGGGACGCAGGACAACGATTTTTCCCAGTTTAGGGCCCTTGCGAAACTTTTGGGAAAGTTTAGGGACCAACGGTGTATTTTTGTCCACCATTTATTTGGTGGTGTTAATAATAATTGCTGCTTCAAAAAAAAACAAAAACAAAAAACAAAAAACGAAAAAAAAAAAATCATAAATATATTGACATGTTTAAGCACAATAATAAATATTATTAGTATAAATAAGTAAAGAAACACATAATTATCTTTTCTAATCCTGGATCTTCAATCTATAGAGATGTGATCAATGTATCAAACCTTAAAATAATAAGAAAACATTTATAACTTCGTTCCTTAGCATTATGATGGCTGAAAAACTGAAGAAATACAAAATATGAGAGAAATAAGTTCGTTCGTAAAATATGATTTTATTATATCACACAAAAGCAAAAGATAAGTTACAATAGTAGCAATAATATGAAATTATGATTTATTATTTTCACACAAGAAGCAAAAGATAAGTTAGAAACAGTAGTAATAATCAGAAAATACAAATGGAAACGAAATAAGAGATTTCAGGATTGTAGAAAAACTTAAGTAGAACGTCTCCTTTTGAATTGGTTTATAACATATAGAAACGGAGCCAATTAAGAATTTCAAGAACTGCTCAACTCTTTACAACAATGATAATCAATTGCAAACTTGCATTTTGAATGCTTGAAAATCTACTTGTACTGCAATGTCATGTCAAACCTTGCGCATTTCCCATCACTCGCAAGACCTTGAACAAACGAGTTCGTTCAAGAGTGTGGGTGAGCTTTTATGTTCTGAGTGCCTCTAAAGTCTGAACTTCATATTGATGTACTTGTTAATATTGTTTTGTAGTTATCACAAAAGGGTGTTTCCCGATGAAACATCATCGGAGCACATGCAACATGCATAGAAGGAAATCATGACAACTATGATACATTTATAGGCCATTAACCCTTTAAATCTAACTCACAAATATCGCAAAAATAGTCAGTAATATGGTTCTCAACTAGGAAGTATCTTATGTGATAGGGATGCTTATCGTACCCGTTCCAAATTGTTCTAGGTGATAAGCGCGGAAATTCAATGTGTATAATTAAAATTGCAAATCTTACATGAATATACATCTGCATTAATAAACCACTCACATGCCTTGCACTATTTGCTTTTTTTTTTTTTTTTTTTTTTTTTTTTTGGTTTTGTAAGTTTAAGGAGGTGATTTGCGTGAGCATCATGAATGATTTCTTTGGGTATTAACCCACAAGTAACAACAATACAATAACCACATCGGTCACACCAGTAGACTGTGGTTATCGTTTAGCAACAATGCCACCACCAACTAATTACGAGTGTTAATTTGTTTCTCATGTGAAAACAGAAAACAAGCTGTCATTACTTGCTAATGATCTTATGGTTAATAAGTCAGTCATCCTTTTGTTCAATACAAGTTGATAAGGACATGGATAAAATCTTCCTTGTATCATCGCTTAGTTTCTCGATCTAGAAATGATGTGACAACCGAAATAATTTGTCACAGAGACATAATTTATCTTAGGCGTGGCCACTCAAAAATCCATCCATCTCATCAAGTGGCTGAGGAGGTGCAAAATTGGTGTAGATTATGATAATATGATGTGGGTTAGTTCTAACGGTGGGTGATGGAGAGGTAGGAAGAAATAGAAAATGGGATGTGGTTAGGATGGAGTGGGAGCCAGCATTAGACGGGACGGTGCATGTTAAAGATGAAATATTATCCTTAACTTGATTTACGGAGGGATGGAAAGTGAAAGGCGTTTGACTTTTCAGGATGATATCTGTAAAAAGAATATCGGCACGGGACGATTAGTGTCAAATTCGACAAACCATGTAGATATTTTGCAATTACTCTTGAGTAAATAATTTATATACCAAGGCTACCACCAATGAGTTAGTCGATCATGTGGTCATTGAGGGTCAATGAGGGTTGTCACCATTGCGAGCTAAAGGTTGTTGTGGGTCGACAAGTGTTTTTTTTTTACCAAGATCGGGGTAACGACCAACTTCTTGTGCTTGTCTGTGTGTGTGTTAATTTGATTAAAATGTATTTTTGTAGGCTATGCTTTCTGTAATGTAGATCGTTTTACTGTACTTTAAATGTCGCATGTAGGTTACATGAGAAAGAAAGCTAAGATGTTACAGATATTGAGGGTCACTGTCGGATAGTCTAAAGGGGGTGGCAATGGTGATGCAAATAAAAAAGTGGCAAACACATGTTCAACCAATCAAATGCCAACAACACAATTTATAATTCACCATGACTTTCTTTCAATTTTTAGTGGCAATGGTAATGCAAAATCAACCAATCATATCTTTTTTATTTTCTTATATATAAATATACTAAACAATTATATAAAAACATTAAATTTTATTAATAAATCAAAGAAAATTACAAAATGCTTAGGAAAAATAAAATTATAAAACCACTATTCATCAAGGTATGGCAAGTCTTGAACCGCTACGTGCTCTGTAAGATCATATCGGAGACGGTTATGGATATCTTCGTCGAGCAACTCCTGTATAACATTATCATCAAAAACTGGCGCGATCGGCGGATTCATTATATGAACCGGTGATATTGCCATCCCATCATCTTTTAAAATCATATTATTCAATATAATACACGTATAAACGATTTTTCGAATTTTTTGGACGGACATAGGCCGGAGAAGACGACTTAGAATAAACCATTTTCCCTTTAGACGACCAAAAGCTCGTTCGACATCCTTTCTTGTTGACTCTTGTAGCATTTTGAATTTCTTTTCTTTTGGGTCAGTAGGATACGGATATGCTTTAACAAATGTTGAATACCTAGGATAAATTCCATCGGTAAGATAGTATCCACGTTTGTAAAGCCGTCCACCCAAAACAAATGAACTGTTTGGTGCCGTTCCATTTCTCTCACTAACATACAACGAAGACTGATTCAAAACATTTATATCGTTATTTGAACTGGGAGGACCAAAAAAACGAATTCCAAATCCATAAATCATTTGAAGCCGTCGCCTCAAGCATAATAGTCGGGTATTGGTGATCACCTCTCTTATATTGGCCTCTCAAATACTTAGGACAATTTCGCCAAACGAAATGTGTAAAAATCAATGCTACCAAGCATACCAGGAATGTGATGTTTTTCTTCATATGCCTCGAATATGCGTGGAACGTCATGGGTTGTCGGCCTACGTAAGAACTCTCGCCCATATAACTTTATAATAGCATCACAAAAGTTATCAAGGCATTCACCTACAACATATTAAATAACACATATTCATATATATATATATATATATATATATATATATATATATATATATATATATATATATATATATATATATATATATAGGGTGGCGTTATTGTGGTGTACACTCTTAAAATAGAAAACAATAGGCACACTTGTGTATCGTTGGATCAATTATTGTGGATGAGATTTACATTTATTTAGAACAATTAATTGATAATGGCAATATCGTAAATAAATGAAATACCATGACAATTTTTATATGCTCTAATTGGCTGTATCTTAAAGTTGGTCAACCTAATTCCATGTATTACGCTTCTCATTTACTAGTATTCATTTGTTTGTGATACAATAATTAGTTTTAGACTTTAGTACACATTGGTATTGATACACGCTAATATATTGTTCTCAATTGCCTCTTTATAGTTTATCCGATTTAATATTTTAATATTTCACACATTGATACAAAATTAAAGAGTGGCACACATACAACAATATTTTAAAAACCAAACTGATTTATTTTCTTTGCTATTCATGGTAGTTATCAACGTTATACAATATCAATTTATCGTGACATACTATTTTTTTTAAAATTTATTTATGACGTAATAAATTTATCGTGACACATCAATTTTTGATAAATGTAGTGACACACCAATTTTTAATAAACCAAATTAATTTATCCTTATTTAATAAACCAAACTAATTTATCATTATTAAATTTATCGTGACACACTAAATTATTTATGACACATTAAAATTTATATTGGCACACCAATTTTTGATACATATATAGTGACACATCATTTTTTTTATAGATATATGTATAAATATTTTGATACATATATACTGACACACTAAAATTTTAATATATTTGATACATATATAGTAACACACAATTTTTTTAAACATACAATTACGCAAATTTCCTTGACACATATTACAGTGACACCAATTTTTGATACAAATATAGTGGCACACCATACATATATAATGACACACTAAAATTTTAGTATATTTGTAGTCGCACTAAATTTTTTGATACATTTATAGTGACACATTAAAAATTTAATACATTTTTAGTGACACACTACACAATTTTAATACATTTATATTTTATAGTGACACAATATGTTTTATCACACAATTTCCTTGACATATACAAACAAATACACAAGTACACAACCCGAGAGCACATCGAAATTTTATAATCCGAGAAGTTTGAGAATGATGGTGGTCTCTAAAACAACTCATACACCAACCAAGACCGAGAGATCTTATAAACATAGGCGGAGCTACATAAGGACCGGGAATGGTCCCAGCCCCCTTAGGCCTAAGCCCGTTAATGTATTTATTTGCGATTTTATGTGAAAAAAAAAATCTTTTTCATCTTGGCTCTCCCATCTAATATTTTTCCGGAAAAATTTTTGTTTCGGCCCTCACACAAAATTTTTTCTAGCTCCGCCACTGCTTATAAATGATATGTGGTCTTCAAAATGATTAATAAACGAGTGGGATTCATAAGCTAACCATCGACTATTGTTACATAACGTTTATCAATGGTCACATATATTAAAATAACCAACTTTTAGGACCCAGTACCAGTTTTAACTAGTTAAGGTAGACTAAATTCAATTAATGATAAATAATACTCATTCATGAGTATATAAATAAATTTAACATATTGGAACATAGCCGTAACACGAGGTTAGTGGATTTGGTCAGAAAATTTATTTTCGAAACAGTGAGAATAGTTTTAAAACAAAACTTGTTATGAGAGAGAGAGAGAGTTCTATTAAAGGCTAGGAGAAAGTTAAATACCGAGAATACCCTTAAAGACATTACTTAATTAATTCACCTAATTTATTTTCATCTTGATCTATCAAGTTTGATCTAACGGTCCACAAGTGTACCTATTGTTTTTTATTTTAAAGGTGTACACCACATGAACGCAAATATATATATATATATATATATATATATATATATATATATATATATATATATATATATATATATATATATGAAATATTTATAATTGATAAAAAAAATTATAACCTGACGTTCTTCGTGCCATGTTTAAGTAGTCATCAAATCTATCCGGCGGTTCACCGGTAACGAGTTGGCGAATGGTCGATGTACATTTTTGTAATGCCGTAAAACTTTTTTTCCCAACGCGTCATATACCGGTTGAAACCACTCGATTTGCTCTTCAATTTCACCAACAATTCGTAAATACAATGATTTACTCATACGAAAACGCTCGCGAAACTTATCGTCGTTAAATTTTGGTTCTTCAACAAAATAATAATTGTTTAGAGTTTCTAATGCTCTTTCACGAAAACGGGTTATATAACCACGTATTTCCTTAGAACTTGCCATGTCTTCAAGTGCCTCGTATCCGGCTAACAAAGTTTCAAACGTACTACCGGATTCCCATAGATCGGATGATTCGGTTGGAATAAAAATTTCGTCCGATGATGAAGATGATGCATAAACCATGGCTAGTAGTGTGTGATTAGATGGTAAATATTTTGTGATTTGGTTGTATTTATAAAATTACAAGATCAAGTTACTATTTAAAGGGAACAATTTTATTTTTATTATTTTTTTAAGCCTCAAACAGCTACAACATTTAAAAAGGAACAATTTTTTTTTTTTTTTTTTTTTTTTTTTTTTTTTTTTAATGCGTCAAACGGCTATAACATTTAAAAGGGAACAAAATAATTATTATTATTATTTTTTTTTTGAAAAATGCCTCAAACGGCTATAAATAATAAAAAGGGAAGTGATTAATTTTTTTTTTTTTTTTTAGGAAATAGCCTCAAATGGCTCAATGTATTTATTGCCAACGTTCCACTTTTTTGGTTGATGTGCATGCCGAATCGGCATGGCATGGTCTTGCACCATGACTTTTCGTTGATGCCGCATGAGTGGCAATGATTGATGCCGATCGGCATATCATGCCTAGCCTCTATGACTTTTGTCATTGCCACCTCCTAATGGCTGTTTGATTACTTCTTGGTGAATTAGTTAAGAGCCAAGTTCTGAATCGGTCAAAGATTTTGATAGATTTCTTTTAGCATCTTGATTATTAAATATACTTATGAGTGATTTTGCATAAGTGGGACCCTAAACCATTAAGCAGCTACCTACTCTTTCTTTTGGTCTTATGTTCATTTGTTTTTATTTATTTATTTATTTATTCCTGTAACAATTTGTAACTTTTAAGTCTTTTTATTTTATAGACTTTATAACATAGGCCTAATGACATTAGAGTAACATATACATATTGAGTTAATCGTAGGCCTATATCGATGTTACAAGAATAAATATATACAATTAAATCATAAATTTAGACTAGTAAATTTTTAATTCATTCAATAAATACTTGTCATAATCAAGTTTTATAATAGAAATTTAAAGGGATTTTCTTTTTTCTTTTTTTTTTCTAGGAGTAGAAATTTAAATTGGTAACTTTTTTGTTATTAGAGTCAGTAGCGAAGCTTGGAATTTTTAAATGGGGGGTCGGGACCTAATTTTTTTTCTTCTTAAGGCTATATTTCAGGTATACCGAAATTTTCGGGGGGTCGAAACCGAATATACCGAAATTTTTCTACACGAAAACTATATACCCCCTACATCGCAAAAAAAATTTTGGAAGCTGCGCCACTGATTAGAGTCACTAGTTCAGAACACTTGTCAAACATTTTTTTTTTCTGCATCAGTGTCATTCAAAGCCGTTGATTATTCAGGCTTTTAAATCAATTAGCACTAAATCGTTATGTTTTATTAAAGAGTCGAGTTAATTGCAAAAATCGTCCCTAAGGTTTGCTCAAATTGCAGATTTCGTCCCTAATAGTTTAAAATTGCAAAAATCGTCCCAAAATCAAACCTTTTGGCAAATTTTGGTCCCTAGCTTTAACTACCGTTAAGTACATTCCGTTAGAATTTGCACCGTTAGTCCTTTTCCACCGTGTACTTTGCACCGTTAGTCCTTTTTCACCGTGTATTTGCACAGTTAGTCCTTTTTACGTTTTTTTCCGTTTTTTTCATTTTCGTCCGTTTTTTTTTACGTTTACGCCCGTTTTTTTACGTTTTCTTCCCTTTTTTTTACGTTTTCTTCCGTTTTTTTACGTTTTCACCCGGTTTTGTCCGTTTTTTTACGTTTTCGTCCGTTTTTTTACCTTTTCGTCCGTTTTTTTTAAGTTTTCTTCCGTTTTTTTTACGTTTTCACCCGGTTTTTTTACGTTTTCGTCCGTTTTTTTTTTACGTTTTCTTCCGTTTTTTTTACGTTTTCACCCGGTTTTTTTACGTTTTTTTACGTTTTCGTCCGTTTTTTTACGTTTTCGTTCGTTTTTTTTTACCTTTTCGTCCGTTTTTTTACGTTTACGACCGTTTTTTTTACGTTTTCGTCAGTTTTTTTTACGTTTTCACCCGGTTGTTTACGTTTTCGTTCGTTTTTTTACGTTTTCGTCCATTTTTTACCTTTTCGTCCGTTTTTTTACGTTTTCGTCTGTTTTTTTACGTTTTCGTCCATTTTTTTACGTTTTTGTCCGTTTTTTTACCTTTTCGTCCATTTTTTTACGTTTACGCCCGTTTTTTTACGTTTTCTTCCGTTTTTTTTACGTTTTCTTCCGGTTTTTTACGTTTTTTTACGTTTTCGTCTGTTTTTTTACGTTTTCGTCCATTTTTTTACCTTTTCGTCCGTTTTTTTACCTTTTCGTCCGTTTTTTTTACGTTTACGCCCGTTTTTTTACGTTTTCTTCCGTTTTTTTTACGTTTTCATCCGTTTTTTTTACGTTTACGCCCGTTTTTTACGTTTTCACCCGGTTTTATACGTAAAAAAAACGGACGAAAGGGTAAAAAAACGGACGAAAACGTAAAAAAAACAGACGAAAACGTAAAAAAACGGACGAAAACGTAAAAAAAACCGGGTGAAAACGTAAAAAAACGGAAGAAAACGTAAAAAAAACGGACGAAAACGTAAAAAAAACGTAAAAAACCGGGTGAAAACGTAAAAAAACGGACGAAAACGTAAAAAAACGTAAAAAACGTAAAAAAACGGAAGAAAAAACGGACGAAAAGGTAAAAAAAACGGACGAAAACGTAAAAAAACAGACGAAAACGTAAAAAAACGGACGAAAAGGTAAAAAACGGACGAAAAGGTAAAAAAACGGACGAAAACGTAAAAAAACGAACGAAAACGTAAAAAAACGTAAACAACCGGGTGAAAACGTAAAAAAACGGAAGAAACGTAAAAAAAACTGACGAAAACGTAAAAAAAACGGTCGTAAACGTAAAAAAACGGACGAAAAGGTAAAAAAACGGACGAAAACGTAAAAAAACGGACGAAAACGTAAAAAAAACGTAAAAAAACCGGGTGAAAACGTAAAAAAACGGAAGAAAACGTAAAAAAAACGGATGAAAACGTAAAAAACCGGGTGAAAACGTAAAAAAACGGAAGAAAACTTAAAAAAACGGACGAAAAGGTAAAAAAAACGGACGAAAACGTAAAAAAACGGACAAAACCGGGTGAAAACGTAAAAAAACGGAAGAAAACGTAAAAAAAACGGAAGAAAACGTAAAAAAAAACGGGCGTAAACGTAAAAAAACGGACGAAAACGAAAAAAACGGAAAAAAACGTAAAAAGGACTAACTGTGCAAATACACGGTGAAAAAGGACTAACGGTGCAAAGTACACGGTGGAAAAGGACTAACGGTGCAAATTCTAACGGAATGTACTTAACGGTAGTTAAAGCTAGGGACCAAAATTTGCCAAAAGGTTTGATTTTGGGACGATTTTTGCAATTTTAAACTATTAGGGACGAAATCTGCAATTTGAGCAAACCTTAGGGACGATTTTTGCAATTAACTCTTAAAGAGTCCCTTATCTTTTACATGGTTCCTTCCAAAAGAGATTGTATATGATTTGTTTTATATTCGTTAACTCAATACTAGATTTGATATGATTTGTTTTATATTCGTTAACTCAATACTAGATTTGAGAACAGAACTTATGCATGTGCATAGTTTCTGCCATTTAGAAGAAAACAAAGAATCTTGAAAAAGATTCACTGGTGTTATGTCCATTATTACCATTGTGAATAACACGTGATGGTTACACTTGTGGTGTAAAATGGAAGACGATAAGTCGATAAGTGGTACCATTTGTTTAGGGGAACGGTTGGGCACGGGAAAGGGCGATACAGGACTACCGCGGGGACTTGTTGATGGCTCTAGCTACTTAATTGCTGTTTAAACAAAAACATAAAGGAATCATAGTAATCAGATGGAAAGCGAATGCTCTTAGAAGTTGAAAGATATATATGTCACGCTTTTCGTATAATCTAATATTTGTGGTCCAGAAAGCATTTGGAAAAACAATATGGTGAATGCGTTATATATAACCCTTACATATTCGATAATTAGACCTCCTTTCGGCCGGATAAAAGTTATCGCATTCTATATGTGAGATTGTTCGGCTAAAACCCATTTAACATGTTGATATTGATATATGAAACTGTACCCGACTAAAGTCATAGAACTCGATCGATATGGAATGCTGTATCACTTAGCCAGAATATATATGTGGTGAAAGTGCAAAACATCATGCAAGTTTAGCCGACGACATTGGTAGACGAGTTTATAAAACCATACTAGGCAAATGATTGTAAAATGATACATACTTTCTTATAATTCCATATCATTACTATTAGTTATACTTTGGGACCTAAAAATATATTTAGCTTAATAATTTTTAAAGTATTTCGTAACCAACTTTAGTTTTTGCTACTGTATATCTAAACTTTTGAATTTTGACATTTGTATTTATTTTATTCATATGTAATAAGTAGTTTACCCTTCGTTGTTAATAGATTAATTAAAAAATTAAGATAAAATAGTCATCAAATACATAAAAAAGTCATAACTAAAAAGTTTAGGTATATAATAGCAAAAACAATAAAAAAAATTAACAAATAAATGAATGGCTACACAACACTTAAAAAATGACAAGTTAAATATATGTTCAGATAATCATCCTTAATACTTTCAACTTCAAATTTAAAACCGAGTCAAGTTTACCATTTTATTTAAAAAGCTAAGATTCTAAAAAATCAATGATTGTGTATACGAGTTTCATGAAACTCATGTGCTCTCACTATTATATATGGACTGTATGGATTATATAGTATGAGTTCGTGACCCTAGCAAAGACTTGCTTATTCTACGATTCAATAAAGTTGAGACTTAGGACCCGCTTGTTTGAGGGGATGGGCCACAACAATAATGAAAAGGTAAATTGATGCCCTTAGATTCATTCCATACTAAAATGGTGACTCTTGTTAAAAAAAATTTGTCTTCTACTCCTTTTAGTTGTTCTAACCCATTATCATGTATTTATTGTATATTTCAAAATTAATAATTTGAATTTAATATATATTTTAAATTTTAAAACAAATATTATTTCAATCAAATAATCATTTTCTCTCTTATCTTTTTCTTTCAAATCCAATTCTAAACCAAACTTGCCCTTAGAGAATCTCAATTAAACCCAAACACTTCACCACTAAAATATCCTTTTGAGTTATATGTTATGTGTTTTCATAGCTTGTGCTTGTGTTTGTGTTTGTGTTTAATAAAATATTATATATATTAAAACTGATGGACAACATCTGAACACTTGAAAGTTGAAACTTCATTTATTCGATACTAATATATAAAAATTAAATTCCAATAACTTAACCGATGAACTATCTAAAGTTCTAAACAATATGTTTTTATGTCAATCAAATTAGTCCCAAATGCCAACTTCCATGAACCCATTCTCAGTAGCACAACCCCTAAACATCCCAACACAATTGAACCCATAAGCCACCTCACCAGTTTTCGACACCGCGATCAAGCCAGCTTTCCCTTCATCTAACCTTTCTTTGATCACAAAATCCACTGCTGCTTGCAACCCCAACCCTTTGTACTCCATAACCGCGCCAACTTCACGTGCAAGAGTTCCTCTTATAATAGCTTCACCTTCACCAGTGCACGAGACACCACATAGGTCACATGCATACGTCCCGGCACCTATAAGGGGTGAGTCACCAATTCGGCCTGTTCTTTTGTTTAGGAGGCCCCCTGTTGAAGTTGCAGCAGCACAATGGCCTTGGCTATCGACTACTACACACCCTACTGTCTCGGGTGCGTAGATGTTTATTGGGAGACCGTTCATTTTTATCGGACTTTCGACTTGTGTTCCACATGACTCGTAACTAGCCTTTGGGATTCTGTAGTCGAACTGTTTGCCACAACAAAAGAAATTTGTTTTGGTTAGGAAACAAAAGATATTGAAACTTTATCGCATATAATTGTAAGTATCAATGTTTATTTGCAAAGCTGGGTTGGTTTCTAAATAGTTGGTTTGCAAAAATGGTGAGGTTTTTATTAGTTCATATTTTATTAGGAATACCTCATGTGAATGGAAATGGAGTTGAATCTCAAAATCATTATTTGGATGTATGCTACCCTTTAGTTTTTGATATTAGGAATTCATACTCTTAATTACCAAATCATATCTTGTAATAAATACTAATAAATAAAGGATAAACTAAATCAAATATTCAATTTGTGATGTTTGAATATTACTCCATCCGTGTCAAAATATTTGTTCTGTTTTAATTTTAAAGTCTTCTTTTTCGATGTTAACCTTAATTTTTATTTTTATTTTTTTGTTATATAATAATTAATGTGAAACATATGAACAGATAAATGTAGTTTCATTGGTATCATTTTATTATAACAAAAAAAAACAAAAAAAAAAAAAAGATTGAAGGGTGTAGTAAATATCCCATAGTTATTCTCTCTTTAATAGTCATAAATAACTTACATTTTTGTTTTATATACATAACAAATTATAATGATAAATCAATAAGTTACAATGTATAAAATTGGAAATTATTAAGGGATGGAGCAAAACTTAACTTTTTAGTGAGATTTAATTCATTCCACGTTGTCGAAATGCAAAAATGGCCATTAAAAAGTCAAAAAGAAAAAACAAAATAGCCTTTTTGAATACCAACTTAAATAACACAATTCCATTTCTGCAAAACCAATTTATTACCAAAATCATGTTTCATTTTTTTTGGACATACTTACCACAATGGAATCGGCTTCTTTTGCTAATTTTAGCATCTCAACATTGTCCTGAGTAATGAAGTAGTCATTCTCAACCGTCTCTACTCCCTTAAAATAAAAATAAAAACATTTAATATTCAATCTCATAGTTAGCAAATTTTTATGAATTATATGATAATGTAGTAACTAGATAATACGTACCATTTGTCTCGCAAACTTTTCTGCTCCCGAAAAAGCGAGATATGAATGCGGGGACTTGTCCATGACTAAACGGGCTAATGAGATCGGATTCTTAACGGTGGTGAGTCCTGAAACAGCACCACATCGCCTTCCCGATCCATCCATGATACTAGCTTCCATTTCCACTGTTCCATTCTCAGTCAGTGCTGACCCACGACCAGAATTGAAAAGTGGATCTGATTCCAACTCCCGAACCTACATTCAAGGCATGTCCACCAATTCATTATCATAAACTAAATAATGCACCAATATAGAAAAAACAAATCATGCACATCATGAAATCTAAAAATTATGGAAAAAGTGCTTACAACGAGCTCAACGACATCAATGGCAGATACAGAAGAACGAAGAGCTTCGATACCTAGATTGAGGCAACGAGTGAGAAGTTGTTTCGCTTGTTCTTGTCGTTCGGTAGGAAGGTTAGGGTCGACTCCGGCCCCACCATGCACGGCTATAGCCCAACCAGCCATTTGTGTTTTTGTTTGTGTTTTGTGTATGCTAAATGAATTTCTTGAGGGTATATGGTTGCAACTTGCAAGTTTGTGTGTTCTACGAATGAGGTCAAGTGTAATCTGAAAGGTGGTGAGATGGGGGTATTTATAGGGGGTTTTGGATGTCAAAAGTAGTTCGACATTAAATTGGATTAATTTGTGGTAATATTCCGTATTTAATTGTTTATTTCCAACGAGATACTATTAGAATATTAAATGGAAATAGCTGGCAAAGACTAATTGTGGAAATGCAAGAAAGCTAAAAGTCTAATTTCATTCTTATCATGCTGACTCTAAATTCTTGATTAAGTACAATCAACCAGATTCCGCTGATATGAGAATTTGTGTATAATTATTGCTAAGGAAGAGGTAAAGACATCTTATTGCTAAGTTTATCATAAAATAAATAAATAAATAAATAAGATTTAGCTTTCTAATAATTTTCTAGTTACACATATAATGATGGCATAATGAATGATAACTGTTAAAATTATCATTTAAAAACATAAATACGTTGTATGCCGAAAAATAATTAATACTTTTCTCCGTTATAAATTACTTGTCTACTTTTCATTTTTATGTTGTCACAAATTAATTATTCATTACGAAAAATACATATAAAAAGCTTATAGAGATTATCATATTATCCTTGCTCCAAGATATCATTACAAATATAATAAAATCATTAATCAATTTAGTATATTATTTTTCGAATGACAATTATTTTAAACGAAAAGAGTAGTATATAGTATATGAGTTATACGGAAAAATTCAAATGCATACATTTATTTTGATGCATATTAAGGGACAAATCCACACCATCTATCTAGTTCAATCTAATTGCGGGATTAACCTGAGATTAAATCCTAAAAACCTAAGTCCATATTTTTTTTTTCTTTTTGTATTTTATATTATTAATTATATATATTTTTTGGCTTTTTTTACCAATTCACCTTCCTTTTTGTTTTTCTTTTTTTTTAGCTTTTTATGCGATTAGTGTTTTTATTTTTTATTATTATTTTTTTTTTGCTTTTTTACAACTCAATTCTTTTTTTTCGTCTTTTTTCTAATTCAATTTTTTTTCTTTCTAATTCATTTTTTTTGGCTTTCATACGCTTTTGGCCGTTTTTACGTTTTCGTCTCTTTTTAAACGTTTTCGTCTGTTTTTGTCCATTTTTATACGTTTTCGTTCGTTTTCAGACGTTTTTGCACGTTTTCATACGTTTTCGTCCGTTTTTTACGTTTTCGTCCATTTTAAACGTTCTCGTCTGTTTTAAAACATTTTTGTCTGTTTTCATATGTATTCGTCTATTTTCATATGTTTTCGTCCGTTTTCTTATGTTTTCGACCGTTTACGTCCGTTTTTATACGTTTTTGTATGTTTTCTTACGTTTTAGTTCATTTTCGTCCGTTTTCATACATTTTCGTCCGTTTTCATCTTTTTTCTTTCATTTTCGTCCATTTTTCATACGTTTTCGTCCGTATTTAGACGTGTTTTTACGTTTTCGTCCGTTTTTCGCCCATTTTCTTACGTTTTCATTTGTTTCATACGTTTCCGTCTATTATTAATACATTTTCGTCCGTTTTCAAACGTGTTTTTTACGCTTTCATACTTTTTTGTCCGTTTTCTTACGTTTTGTTAATATCACAAGTGTTTCGGCCTTTATCTATTGGTGGTGATGGAGGAACCTGTGATAAGACAGGTGATATGACAAGTGCTATTACCTGTGATATCACATGTGATGTTACATAGGATATCACCTGTGATATCACATGTGTTTGAGCTTCTTCAGTTTATTTTATGGATATGTTGTGCTTTCTTCAACTGTAATTGCAATTTTTGACTGGGCCGTTTTCTGCAACCGAACATCCAAATGAGGAAGAGATGAAGCATTTTGTAAAAGAACGAAGAAATACAAGGATTATGGAAGTAACTAGAAAAGTGCATGTCATATAATATAGTTTAACTAAGAAGCATTTTAAATTATCATCAACTTAAAAAATTACAACTAATACAACTTTAATATGAAGCAATCAGATAAACAAAACACATCAAACAAGTTTGAATATCATTTTTTTTTTTTTTTTTTTTTTTTTTTTTTTTTTTTTTTTTTTTTTTTGCTATTTTCAACAACTTATAACCTACCACATGAAAATATAAAGATATCTCCATTTATATTCATTTTGATAACTTGCAAGTTCGTACTACTTTACATTTTGTAATATCACAAGTGTGTCGGCTTCCTTCTATTTGTTAAATCAGTGTTGGTGATGGAGGAACCTATGATATGACATGTGCTATCACCGATATCACATGTAATATGACAATGGATATCACCGGTGATATCACAAGTGTTTGAGCTTCTTCAGCTTATTTTATGGATATGTTGTGCTTTCTTCAACCACAATTGCAATTTTTGACTGGGTCATTTTTTGCAACCGAACATCCGAATGAGCAAGAGATGAAGCATTTTTGTGAAAGAACAAAGAAATACAAGGATTATTGAACTAACTAGAAAAGTGCATGTCATATAATATAGTTTAACTAAGAAGCATTTTAAATTATCATCAACTTAAAAAATTACCACTAATACAACTTTAATATGAAGCAATCAGATAAACAAAACACATCAAACGAGTTTTGAATATCATTTTTTTTTTTGCTATTTTCAACAACTTATAACCTATCACATGAAAATCAAAAGAATTCACCTAAAGAGGCTTTAACACTTTATTTCTACTAATAATATAATATCACAAGTAATAGATAACTTTAATTATATTTTTTAAAAAATATGTGCTTATTCATTGCGATTAAAGACACAAAAACTATCTTGTAACTGAAAATTATAAAAGTATTAGAAGATACATTGGTGATAATATATAAAAAATATTCAGAGAAATGAAATATCTCAGGTGAATTAAAAGTTAAAAAAACATACTTGTTATATATCACAGAAGATAATATATAAAAAATATTTAGAGAAATGAAATATCTCAGGTGAATTAAAAGTTAAAAAAGCATACTTGTTATATATCACAGAATATCACTTGTGATATTCTGAATATTACATAATATCATTTGTGATATTCAGAATATCATTTGTTATATTCAGAATATCACTTGTGAAAATTTTGAATATTACAGAATATCACTTGTGATGTTCAGAAACGTATAAAAACGTCTGAAAATGGTTGAAAACGGACGAAAACGTAAGAAAACGGACGAATATATATAAGAACGGATGAAAACATATGAAAACATAAAAACACGTATGAAAACAGGCGAAATCGTATGAAAAATGGACGAAAATGAAAGAAAACGGATGAGAACATATGAAAACGAGCGAAATCGTATGAAAAATGGACGAAAATGAAAAATTAAAAGTTAAAAAAGCATACTTGTTATATATCACAGAATATCACTTGTGATATTCTGAATATTACATAATATCATTTGTGATATTCAGAATATCATTTGTTATATTCAGAATATCACTTGTGAAAATTTTGAATATTACAGAATATCACTTGTGATGTTCAGAAACGTATAAAAACGTCTGAAAATGGTTGAAAACGGACGAAAACGTAAGAAAACGGACGAATATGTATAAGAACGGATGAAAACATATGAAAGCGTAAAAGCACGTATGAAAACAAGCGAAATCGTATGAAAAATGGACGAAAATGAAAGAAAACGGACGAGAACATATGAAAACGAGCGAAATCGTATGAAAAATGGACGAAAATGAAAGAAAACGGACGAGAACATATGAAAACGAATGAAAACGTAAGAAAACGAATGAAAACGTAAGAAAACGGACGAAAACGAGCGAAAACGTAAGAAAACAGACAAAAACTTAAGAAAGCGTAAAAACACGTCTGAAAACGGACGAAAACGTATGAAAAATGGACGAAAACGAAAGAGAACGGATGAAAACGGATGAAAGCGTATGAAACGAACAAAAACGTAAGAAAATAAACGAAAACGTATGAAAACGGATGTAAACGTAAAAAAAGGAATGAAAACGTATGCAAACAAACGAAAATGTATGAAAGCGAAGAAAATAAAAAGTGATTTAAAAAAAAAGTGAATTAGAAAAAACGTGAATTAAAAAAAAGAAAAAAACGTAAATTATGAAAAACTAAATTAAAAAAAATGCAAAAAAAGAAAAGAAATAAATATGAAAGGCAAAAAGACAAAGAAAGTGAAAAAAAATATGGGCTTAGGTTTAAATATTAAATCTTCGGTTAATCACCACAATTAGATCAAACTAGATGGATGATGGAGATTTGTCTCTTAGTATGCACCAATATAAGAGCATCCAAAATAAAGTGCCTCATTAGATATATTATAGCTTTACAAGTTAACATGAAAATGGGAAAGAAATTAGGTTTTCGTTAAAAATAATTTAAAAAGTAGAATGGGGACGAAACCTTTGGCAAGGACACCAATGTCCTTGCCAAAAGCCATAAAACGACAAAAAGTCATGGTTTTATAATTGACTGGGAAGAAACAGGTATTGATTTTCCACGCAACCCTTGTCCTCACTAAATGGTTGACCCAATTTCATATTTGCCCCAAATTTAACTAAGAAATTATGATTTTAGATAAATACTTTTGGCGAAGACATGTCTTCATAATAATAATAATAATAATAATAATAATAATAATAACAAAAAAAAAACACAAAACAAAACAAAAAAAACTTATGTTAAATTGATTAAAAATGATTCAAATAAAGTAAAAATGATCGAGTACATGTTGATTTTGACCTATTGATGGAGCTATAAATGTACGTGTCGTTAATTTAATTAGTTATAATTTATTGCTAGTAATTTAGGGCTCGTTTGGTTAGTGGGTTTTGAAGGGTTTAGATTGATAGATACTTAAAATCAATTGTTTGGTGCATTTTAGTTGGATTCAAACAAGGGTTTTCTAACAATTTTCAAACCCCCGCCATCTTTGTAGGTTTCATTCGAATCCATCAATTATTGGGTGTATTTTATTACATAAAATTTCTCCACCACATATTTCCTCATCTTTTATTCACTTTTTCATTTTTTTAATTTAAAGTTATAAACTTTTTTTTTTTTATTTAAAATAATATTTTATTTATCTTATAATATATTTTTTCTCTCTAAATCCAAATACAAATCCTAATCTAAATCTAAATCCAATTCTAATCCTAAACTCATCTTCAAACCAAACGGACCCTTAGATGTTATCCCCAAATTTATTTGCTTTCTTTCTGATCGTCGAATTATTATCAATGTAACACCATTCCAAATGATGCATAACTATGGTTCGAATATATTAAATAATGAAATTTCATATGTGCATACGTATATGGAGGGCTATATGTGTACACAGGCGCATATAAAAACTAAGATGATAAGGATCCATGGTGGTGATTGGTTGGATGATAGGTTATTATATAAGATTAAGATTAGACTGCAAAGTGTTCCTTATGTGATGAGATTGGAATTAGTCCAACATTATATTTTCAAATTACTACAACCATATATGAACCAACCAGGCAACCATGCATGCATGCAAACATATATCCTAATTTGAATTCTCATATGCATGTATCACGTTTGCACAAACACACCCACCACCCTCTACACGTACGTACGTTGCCCTTTCAAGCTACCGTAGGACGTAATTTGTACACTAGAAGGAACACGTAGGATATGATTAATCATTAACTAAATTGGTGCTAATTAAGTTTTGTCTTGAATTTAACCTATCTCGGTAAATTTTACTTTGGTCACTAAAGATTTAAGGGTTTTGCTAATCTCTGCTCAGTGGACACGAATTAATCTGTTAAAAAAAAAAAAAAAAAAAAAAAATATTAATTCATTCAAGTGAAAATCATGTTCAAATATAGTAATTTACAAGTTCATTTAATGTGTATTTAATGCATTTTTTAGTTAATTAAGAAAATTTGTGTTCATTAACTACACTTTAACCTTTGTTCAATGGTCACTTGTTAGCAAAATCCAAGTTAGAGTTAAGATCAAATAAAAAGAAAAATTAAAATAAAAATGATAAGAATAAACAATAACCGCTTATTTTATATGCATATACAAAAATAAGGGAGGTGATTGGCACACTCCTAAATTTTATTGGGACACTTCATTGTACAAGTACTTAAAGCAGGTTATTCTTAATATACAATTGTTTGTTGCATATACCGGAGTGTCCCAATAAATTTTAAGAGTGTGCAAATCATTTCCCCAAAAATAAATACATCTTTCCTTAAAATTCTTTCTCATATTTGAAATGTGTGACTAGAAATTCTTGTTATTTTTTTTATTTTAGTTTTTCTTCTTACTGAATACATCATGTTAGTATGAAAATTTAAGGTTAAACGTTACAAAAGGTTCTATGTAAGATAATACACATGACCCAAGTATCTAATTATTCTTTTTAATAATTTGGTCATTATAATGTCAAACTTAACGACCGAAACTCTGGTCAAGTTAAGTAGAACACGTTGGAAACTTTAATCATTTTACTAGCGATTTCAAACATGTATGGCCAAATTAAATTAAAGGTCAAATGAAATATAATTATCATTATTTTCGTTCAATCTAATTATATGCAAAGCTAGTAGCAGTATATACGAAAAAAATTACGTTTAGGAAAAATTACAAAAAATATAAGTTGATAACTCAAACCTCTTGCATAAAGGTTTGTAACTATCATCAATAAATTTGGAAGGTCTCAAATTGAATTGCAAACAGTTTTGAAATGATCACGTCAACTTTTTTAAATGACAGACTTTTCTTCAGTTTGAGTTTGTGTGTTATTGAGCTCAAAACCCGTAGGTTAATCGATTTTTTCGAAAACAATAGCTACTAAGAAGCTTCTACTGATTGTTCTTTGTCTGAAATTTAAAAGAACGGATGGGCGTCAGTTAATGCAGTTGGTCGTTTGACGGTATATAATCGCCGATAGGCTTGCGGGATTTTTGGCTTTTTCCTCTTTTTCAAGATGTTTTAGATATGCTTTGTTTGGGCCTAGTTGGGTTTTTTTTTTTTTTTTTTTTTTTTTTACTATGTAGCTTATTTTTTTTGTTGGCCTGTTTTAGTAGCTGGATCATTGCACACTTCGTGGCCCCAAAAAAAAAGAAGGAAAACCATATTGGGTTTTTGTAGCTGGTAATGGCCCAAAGTCAGCCCAGAAAAAAAGACTGGGTTTTTGTAGCTGGATCCCAAAGTCAGCTCAGAAAAAAAAGAAGTAAAAGATTGTTTGGCACAATTTCATATATCCGACGCTACATTACTATATATATAATGTGATGACGGATATGGGCCGATTTGCAAAACAAGGTCTTGTTTTGTGCGCTAATCCTAGCTTCGGGTGTCACAACTCACAATTAAGAAAGTATCCAACTTACCGTCTAATTTTCAACTGAAGCAACAAGCAGTTTTCTCCTAAATCTTAATGTGACGTGCCATGTTCCGAAATGGTGTAGATCTTGTTATGCTTGCTTTCCGCTATAATTTGTTTGGAAACAACATCAAATCCAGTAAGAATCAAACAAGAACTCGCTTCAGTATTTGGCTTATTACCTGCTGTATTCTTAGTGTGATATCTTGCTCCTCCCCAAGAAGCGCTCTTCCTTCTTTTTCATGTTATGAAAGTGTCAATTTGATTCACTTTCACAGTTTAAGATGTCTTTTTAAAGTGTTGCAATTTGCATAAACAACTTCTACATGTCCAAACGTAAGTTGGGGCTCATGACCCATGTCCTAGCGCTGATCCGTGCTATTAACATGGAACGTACTTCCATTTCCATCACGAACCTCATATATAAGCAATTGACAATGTGAGATTGTCCACAACATTCACAATTTCACATTACAAGACCAAGCTTTTCAGTTACTAGTACAAGTCTCTTAACACGAAAAAGAACACATAATGGTACTATAAACAACCATCAAAGACATTAAATCACTTTATTCACCCAATTAAGGTTTAACTATTTGAGTTGAATCATGTCTTGCATCCTCTACAATTACCTTGGCTGAAAAAGAAATTTAAATAAATACTTTCGGTATACAAGAAACAAAGAAATGTATCAAACCAAAGAAAGATTGTGCATGGACTACAACAACTACACGCTAACTTGGAGGAAGTTTGCATTTAAAGATCGTCCGATGATCATCTAATCTGACTTCTTTGCTTTCTTGGTTGGCTTCTGGTACATAATGATTTGGCTCAAGATTGTACCGTTTGTCAATATGCCAATGACAGAGCCCATAACAACTTGACAATAAAATAGGTAAGTGTTAATTGCAGATTATTAAAATATTTTCCGAGTAATGAAAAGCAGTTGTTTTATCGATAAATGAGAATGATACCACTAGTTGGAGCTTTTTCTTGAAGGCTGGTAAAAACCCTTACTGCAAAACCACAAACAAATAGCGTAAGATATTAAAATTAACATTTTTCATAGATTTGGTTATAAAAAAGAATGAACTCACCTATAGAGCCAGCTGAATTCATGAATGAAGTCAAGAAGCTAAGCTCCCCGGTGCTTTTGTTCTGCTCAAGCATAACACATATGTCACCCAAAAAAAAGTGTGAAATTATCAACACTTAAGATGTAAGACATGGATGATAAATAGTATTATAGACCACACTAAAGAATGGTATGTTCAAGTTTGTTCCACTCACTTGTATACAACAACAACAAACAACAACCAATCCCGCCGGAGCAGGGTATAGGGACATTCACTTATATACAAATTGTACATAGTTATGTTTTGTTCTTGGCTGTACGAATGTTTTTCTGATGACATTTCAATAATCAAGTGATCTGGCCTGATAATACATAACACGACGTATAGTAAATATCATGTTTATCCTATAATTGAACTTCCTCGAAACAATAATCTAAAAACAGTACATAACCTAGCCTAATCGCTGCAAACAGAGGAATTTATAAATTTGTGAAAAGTCATACCAAAATTCCTAGTACATGCATAAAGGCCCCATTATCAGCGTATATTTCATTAAGTTTTATGTTCTATAACTTAATGCACATTTCGTGAACAAACATGTTGCTTTGATTGGTTTTTATGAAATTTATAGGTTGGATGTGGAACTGGGAGAAAAGGGTCAAAATAAGAAAATTAAGCATTTTAGAGTTCAATTAAGCTTGTGACCACTCAATGTTCGGAACCCTATAAAATGCTTCATTTTCTTCATATTTGGACCGTTTTCCTCTAGTTAAACATCTGACCTATAAATTTCAAAACCCAACCAAAGGAGCATTTTGTTCACAAAGAAAAGAAGATGCATATTAACAAGTGAAAACACATTTGAGTTTAAGAAATATGCGTCGTATTTTCGCTAATCAAATGTGCTTGTATTTATGGGCTATGTACGCCTTACCACCACCGGTTACCTGCTTTGCAAGGACAACCTTGGTTAACAAAGGTCCACATGGTCCTCTACTTTTGGAAGTAAACAGGTCATAGATCAAGCTTAAATTTAAAAAAATATATATATATTAAATGGGCTCGTTCAATACCAATGCAAACTGAATGTGAATATCTTGAACTGACCCTAGTTGTCAATTAACGACACAAACATGTTCTAGCATTTTGATATGAAAAGGGATCTGGATTATAGTCCCAAGACCCCCTCTTTTTTTTTTCTTTTTTGGTAACCATGATTTCCGACCGTTTGGCCTAGGGCTGAGCATCGGCCTAAAACCGACCCGACCCGAACCGACAAAACCATGATGTCGTGTCGGTTCGGTTTTTGTCGGTTCGGTCGGTTCTGTCGGTCCGGTTCGGTTTTGAACCTTTGATGCTCAGCCCTAGTTTGGCCGACTAATTCACGGGGTTTGAACCGCCACACAGACTCAAACCAGGTAAAGCCCTCCCTTTTCAGGAGGTTGGCGTGGCCATTTAAGGTTGTTTGCACCTAGCAGGAATTAAACTTGAGACCTCACACATTTTAGAGTGATAGTCACAAGCCCTTTTGCCACTAGGGCACCCCCTTAAGTGATTGAGACCCACTCTTTTATAATCAGCATATTCAGGAGTTGGTCATCTGACGAGTAAAAGAATATGGGTTCAGATCCTTTTTCAAATACACCCTTTTCCTAACCATTTATCAGTCCATCATGTAATTTATCTCAAGACAGCTATCGAAAAGCCTAGGTTTAGATATTTGATAGCACTTGATATTCTTCTCGTATCCGTCGATAGGTTGTTGAGGCAGCAGTTGCATTGTTTCGTTTTCATTAACTCAAAATCTATTTCTCCGTATTGACCGGTAACCCAGTAGTTCAAGAGTGTTGGGACAGGTTGTCATCACATTTCCTTTCCAGCTCTAGAACCTTCACATGTCATCCTTGAAAAGAAGAGTGAAAGTAATGATGAAATTTGATAAATTTCTTCATTTTTTAATTTTCAGTATCAATTGTGGCAAAATTCTGAATTCTTTCAACTTATCATGTTAAAGGATGACACTGAAATAGAGCCGAAGAAAAATAAAATGAAGACGACATATCATTCCCAACACTACCAAGCATTCAGGTTAACCAGCCATCACGGAGAAATGGGTCTCAGGGCTTAATGAACTAATGAAGAGAAAGATGGGTCACAACCTCCTCAACAACCTATCAAATCATACTGGGGTGGAAACATGAGCATCAGGGGTCATACGTCTTGGGAAGCCCAAGCCTTTTAAATCATGTGATGGCAAGAAAGATGAATTCGAAAAGAGATGAAAAACGCATCAAGCCATCAAGTCATGAATCATATGACATGGGATGGCATCCTACGCAGTTACAAAACTCATGGGCCTCAAGAGCATATAATATAGTATTGAAAGTTGGTTCAACCCATGGTGTGATTAGTATATTTGTAGGAGAGAACTAACGACAATTACTTTCCAGTTTCTTTTAAGTTTCAATACATTACTTCCCTCAAAAAACCAAAATTTGAGCCTAAATTTAAGGGGTTTCATTTCTTGCGCGCCTTTTTAAAAGCCCAAATTGATTTTTTATCTTTCTGATTTTTGGCTCAAGATATTATAAAGCATATAATGATAGTGAATGTTGTATTAGGTCAAGGTAGAAACAGTTTATGTGGACATAAGAATAGTTGTTATCCTGGTTATAACATTATAAAGAAGCAAGAAATGAAAGGCCTTAACCTTGAAATAATCAAAAGCCTCGTAAGATAAATGGTAATTTCAAATAAAAAATAAAAACAATGGTTGAAACAATGTAAATATGAGGTTGTTTATGGATAGTTAAAGTATAGGGAAGTGTTTGAACAAATCACATGTTATAACGACATCGCTCTTTTGAGTTGAGGAGCGAGTGTTATAATAGTTACTCGAGTTAAAATTTAAAAGGTCAAAGCTAATAACTTATACACAAAAGCTTAAGATACTTTATAAACTACAGTTTGCTAGTCCTACACATTTTGGCGATCAGTTATGTATAAACTTGGATTACAAAATGGTTACAGGTAGCCAACTTGGAGTTATCTTATTTATTCTTTTCAGGTAAATGTTCAACAAATCATTAACTGTATACAATATGCTGATAACCTTGAGACTCTACGGTATATTATGTAATAATTCCAATGTGACACGAATATGAAATAACAAGCAGTTTAGATTACTAGTTCAATCATGAGAACTTTATAGAGGAGAAAAAAGTTCATTTCCTAAGGGCACGGGGTTAGGTTTCATTATCCATCGATACTTTTTCATAGTTTAAGTTCACATTAACTGCATGAGACTTATTTAGGAGGCATATTATGAAAATGACAGTAACTGTTGACCCTGTTCCTAATACTATGAAAATTATAGAACTAAAGTGCAGAAATTAAAAATAAAATTTCAACAAGCAGTAACTTACTTTGAAGTTTTCATAAATTTGAGGAACCCTCGCAAAGAAAAAGATTGCATGCTGAGATGCCTGCAATAAACAATTTCTTCAAGTTATTTGCAAAAGACAGAATGATAGCAAAATTCTGCCGAATTGACAGAGTTTTCAACTTACATATAAGGCTTCAAAAAGAAGAGGATCAATTTTCCCGGCTAAGATTGTTGGTGCTAGGCCACAATATCTATCATATTCTCATTAAGGAGATGCATATATTATACACCTTTCAAATGAAAGACTCGCATGACACACGTCTTATAGTGGTAAATGTGAATAATGCTTTAATCCTCAAGCTTTCACCCATTTGGTGGTTCAACCTTAGAAGAAAATTGGCAATACATTTATCCTTCAACTTTTCATTCAAAAATATATGCTTTGATCATCAAACTTCATAATATGATTGCAGGAAAAATAAAAGAGCCAATTAAGGTAAGATGCCAACTCATCGAAAACTGACCTATCAAACATGTTACGCATACAAGATATATATGTTTGAATGAGACAAAAAATAGCGTAGGGACAAAAACATAAAGGATAACAACAATATTGCCAAAAATAATGTGAGGGTCAAACCAACAAATGGATAAAAGTTTATAACTAAACGGCTAAACCATTATTATTAATCCTATATTATAACCCAAATATTCCAAGTAGGATACAGTAATGCACGGATCCATGTCGAGTTACCCACAGGCGGAGAGAAGTAATAGATAGTTGCCACCAAAATTATCGCTACAATAACCAACAAAATAGAATAAAACTTTTACATCGACATAAAGACAAATATTCAAATTTGATGTTCGTTATACCTTGAATGAGAAGAAAGGCCAACTCCCCATAAGCTGAAAATGGAAGGCCTTTGTGAAGACAATATGCCAAAGCAATGGTATAACCAATTACTTCCATTTCAAATGCCACAACGCTAAGACCTCTTACACTCTTATGTTGCACGATTTTCATTATCTGCAGAAGATGCATATATCCAAATTAAAGTCTTAGGGGGTGTTCGAATATTCGCTTTGGAAGTGATAATGTGATACTTAATTATCAAAATCAAAACAATCATTTGTAACAAAAAAAGGCTGTAACAGATACCGTTTGTATGTACTTCTGTTTTTAGAAGCTGTAGCAAACCAGATGTTTCATTATTTACAAGATTCTATTATATAAAATCCGTAGGAAATAAATCTGACCACAAATGACATATTTGTGAAATCAGAGTACAACCTGACATACTTTAAATTAGCTTTGTTGTCATTGGTGCACATCTAGTATCACCACTGGAGAGTCTAGACTCACTCAATAGTAAGTTTCATAAAAATCAATAGCTCTAACATTGACTTCTCAGTTCTCACTTCAAATTTTATTGTCCACTACCAAATATGGTTGGAGTAAACCTTTTATGAGGTTATTGCAGCTTGAGCTTTTATAATAAGCTAGCTTATAAAATAAGTTTTGTTTCTCACACAAGCTTATAGAAGCTTCTATAAGCTATAAGCTTCCATAATTTCAAGTTAATGGAAATGAGATTTTAGATACTGTAGAGTGTAGAGCTTAAATGAGTTAAATTACTTAAACACCATTCAATATATTATAAGTTCTACTAATTCGCCAAACACTATTATGAAAATAAAAACTACCCCTTTCAACTTATAATATAGGTTCCATCTAATTTCCCCAAACACTCCCATGGTATAAAAATTTAAGCAAGTTTACCACATTGCCCCTACTAGAAATTTATTATTACAAAATTTAAAGAATGCCTTATTTATTTTTATTTTTATTTTAGAACTGCAACTATTGTTTAACTTTTAAGGATTAAAAGCAACACAATTAGAGAAAAGGGTGTACCATAATAAGAACATAGAAAAAAATATGAAAATGTAGGAAACATATCGGCTTATTTGCATATCTAAGCAAAAAAGCGGCCAAAATGAAATTCCAAACACGCACAAAGCAGTAGTATGATGCTGTGCGTGTTTTTTAATGTTTGATATACGCCAATCTCACAAAGTGAGTCACGATGGGAACCTTCTTCTCCGTGTAAATACCACGCCACCCCATTTTTTCAAGGGATAAGCGCTCGGCCTATGGCGCTTTTGCCTTAATTAATTAGTTAAGGTTAAAACTGCGATTCTGCAAACCGTGTGTTTTTGTTTTATTTTGAGAACTCAAAAATTGGGTAATGATGGTTTAAGACCTTTTGGCCGACTAATCCACGGGGTGCTAACTAAATCGTGTTAAGCCCATCCTTTTTGGTTTGCACCTAACAAAAACATTTTACCTAGGATTTATTGTTGGTCCTTCAATTTATATATACTGCGTTTTTGCCCATAGTACTAATATAATCAAACGTGCGGCCAAATAAAACCTTGTTTACTTATCAATTTAGTAACAATAAGAAAATTAAGTAAATAAAAGAAAGCTTAGAGGAATTAACCTGAGGGAGTTTAACGGTGGTTGAAGCAGCAACAATAGCGTAACCAAGAAGTTTGGAAATCAAAGGAAGTATACAGTCTTTTTCAGGGAATTTTCCGTCACTTAAAGATCCAAATACACAGCTGAAATCCATTCCCATGAACTCCATTTGCACCATTTTTATCAAATCTAATTTGGGGAGATCGCCCCGCTGGTTTTTTAAGAATTCCGATGAAATTTGGAAGGAAGATTTGTAGAGTAGATGGGTAGTTGATCTTTGAAGTTAAGTCGTGTACTCGTGTTTATTGGGTTTTTTTTTTTTTGTTGGGCCGGGTTTTTTTTAAATGTTTTGTAGATTTTGTTGGGCCATTAACAATCACTAAAACTCGAGCTGAGTCGAGCTTTGAATTTCAAGCTCGACATTGGCTCGTATTCTCCTTGAGCTCGATTATTTTCACATTTAAAGCTTGAACTCGATGAAAAATCGATAAATCAAGCTCGATTCGATATTAAGACAATTACGTAACTACATGTATATAATAAGGTAAAAGTGTAATATCATTGAAGCTCAATAAGGGTTCGCGAGCCTCACAAGCCGGGTATTTTTGAGCTTGAACTCGACTCTTGTATCGACGATTTCGAGTAGTTTATGAGTCGATCTCAAATAACTCGCGAGTTGCCTCGGCTCGTTTACACCCCTGTTAATATGCCTCACAATTTTTCTTCTTTTTTTAATTCTTTTTAAAGAGTCAATATCTTAACATGGATGTCAAGATCCCGTTGAGTTACATTTTGAGTTGGTTACGTTAATTTGAAACTAACAAGAAATTCAAGCTACGAAACCTAATAACTTGTTAACATAGAAAATAAGAGCTCATAAACTAAGAATTCCACCACTAAAATCATATGTGAATCGTGACTTGAGACAATTTAAACATTTGAGTTAAAAGGGGCTAACTGGTATTGTGCTTAGTTCACATGAGAGTTTTGATTAAGATCAACTCACAATTAGACGTTAGAAAACAATGACAATTAGTGGTAACATACTTGAATACGGGGGCGAAGCAGTCACTTTCTGGCTATTTGTCTTCATATCCATTTTAAGCAAACCAACAAATCGAGTCAGAAACTACACAACTCGCTACCAAGAATTACCCAACTTGAGACAAATCGCTGATAAGAATCACTTGAACATAAAACTCGAATATGCTAAAAAACATTCAATAGCAAGATAATACAAACATTCCAAGCACCAAACAAGAAAATCAAACCAACCAAAACATGATAGTACAAACGATAAGAAAATATAACAACGAAATAAGCTCAAACATGTAAATATCAAAGAGAGCAATTCGAACCAATTAAAACCACACAACCAACTAAAAATACGAGAATGCCTAGTCCCTAAGATGTAACATTGGCTCTTGATACCAATTGTAAGATACTCATAATATTAACTAGTATGGTTATGTGATTATGGTTCGAATTAAAAGAGAAGTAGAGAGAGGAAGAGAAGAGTTGGGAGGGATTCCTAGAGAGAGAATGAGAGAAAAGGAGAAAAATTAGATTGATAGAATGGAAGCTCCAACCCTGTCACTACGAGCTAACTAATGCTAAATGATACTCGGGGTGACCGAGTCTTTCAGATGAATATTTATATTCCTAACAAGTTTGTTTTAGTCAATTGGAAAGAATGGTGTTGATTCTTCCCTTCCATTGTTGAAACTTTCTTCCTCGTTATATAGTTTAAGTCTGTGACCATTGACTATAAAACTTTTATCGTCATGTCCATACAATTCAACATATCCGGATGGATATTGGTGTTTCACAGTATAAGGTCCAACCCAGCGGCTTGTAAGTTTTGGTTGTTTGATTTTGAATTTTGATTGAAAAAGTAGGACTTTATCTCCTTTCTTGAATTCTTTTCTTATTTTTAATTTTCGATCATGCCAAACTTTAGTTTTTTCTTTATAAAGACGAGAGTTTTCATAAGCATAAAAGCGTAGTTCGTCTAATTCATGAAGTTGAAACATCCATTTTTCACCGGCTTCTATAAGATCTAGGTTACAATTTTTAAGTTCCCAATATCCACGGTGTTCTAATTCAAATGGTAGGTGGCATGCTTTACCATATATGAGTTTGTATGGTGTTGTTCCAGTTGGAGTTTTATAGCAGTTCTAAATGCCCATAGAGCATCATCTAATTTCCTTGACCAAATAGCTGGATTTTCTTTAACTGTTTTTTCAAGTATTCTTTTAAGAGCTCTGTTAGTATTTTCAACTTGACCACTATTTTGAGGGTGATATGATGTAGAGAACCAATGGTTAACTCCATATCTTTTCATAGCTTTTTCCATTAATTTATTGCTAAAATGAGTTCCTCTGTCGCTAATTAGAGCTTTAGGTATTCCAAATCGATAGAATAGTTTCTTAAGAAATATTATACTACCTCCGTCCCAAAATTATTGTCCCCTATTGACTTTTTCGGTCTTTACCTTTCAACTTTGACTTTAAGTATTTTTGTTTATATTACATAATACTTGATACAAAATCTATGAACGAATTGAGTTTTCAATGTATTTTCGTTTGGTATAATTTTTATCAAAAATTGCATAACACAAACAAAAATATTTATAGTCAAAGTTGAGAAAGAAACACCGAAAAATTCAATAGAGGACAATACTTTTGGGACGGAGGGAGTAACAACTTTGGCATCATTAATTTGAAGAGCTTGGGCTTCTGCCCATTTTGAGACATAGTCAACAGCGACTAGGATCTATTCGAATTTTAATGATTTAGGAAATGGTCCCATAAAGTCTATACCCCAGATGTCAAAAATTTCGCAGACTTGAATGTAATTCATAAGCATTTCATCTCTTTTAGAAATGTTTCTAGTTTTCTGACATGATTCGCAAAGGCGAACTAAAGTATGTGCTTCTTTTAGAATTGTTGGCCAATATCGAATGCTTTTTTAGCGGTAGCGTTAGCACCATAATGTCCACCGGTGGGTCCATGGTGACATTTATCAAGAATAGCACGAGTTTCAGGTCCAGAGACACATCTACGGATTATTCCGGCAGGACAGATTTTGAATAAGTATGGTTCATCCTAAAAATATTTTTTTATATCTGAGAAGAATTTTCTTTTCTCTTGATGAGTCATTCCTTTTCTTAGTATGTCCTCCGCCAGATAGTTTGCAATGTCTGCGAACCAAGGCATGTCTGGAGAACTAATTGAATTAAAGGTTTCGTCTGGAAAATTATCATTTATTTCAATTTCTATTTCTTCATCCTCATTTTCTAAACGAGACAAATGATCGGCGGCTACGTTTTCAACACCCTTCTTGTCTTTGATTTCTATATCGAATTCTTGCAAAAGCATAATCCAACGAATAAGACGTGGTTTAGCATCTTGCTTTTTAAACAGATATCTGAGAGCGGAATGATCTGTATAGACCACAGTTTTGGATAGAACTAGATATGCTCGAAATTTATCGAATGCAAACACAACGGCCATGAGTTCTTTTTCAGTAACCGTGTAGTTTTGTTGAGCAGCATTGAGTGTTTTGCTAGCAAAGTAGATAGGATGGAAATGTCTACCATCTTTCTGTCCTAAGACAGCTCCGACGGCAAAATTGCTTGCATCGCACATTAATTCAAATGGTAAGTTCCAATTTGGACTTATTATAATCGGCGTACATGTGAGTTTCTCTTTGAGAGTTTCGAAAGCTTTTTGACATTCGTCATCGAATTCAAAGGTAATATCCTTTTCTAGAAGTTTAGTTAAAGGTCGAGCGATTTTTGAGAAATCTTTAATAAATCGTCGATAGAATCTGGCATGTCCTAAAAAGCTTCTAAAGCCTTTCACATTAGTAGGTGGTGGAAGTTTCGAGATTACATCAACTTTTGCTTTGTCAAATTCAAGTCCTGCTCCTGACACTTTATGTCCGAGCACAATACCTGCTTTGACCATGAAGTGACATTTTTCCCAATTAAGCACAAGATTTGTGTCTTCACAACGTTGAAGCATTTTATCTAGATTACTTAGGCATTTATCGAAAGAATTTCTAAAGACTACAAAATCATCCATGAAAACTTCCACGGATTCTTCAATCATATCATGAAATATTGCTATCATACACCTTTGAAAAGTAGCAGGTGCGTTACATAAGCCAAAGGGCATACATCGATACGCAAAGGTTTCGAAAGGACAACTAAATGTTGTTTTCTCTTGATCCCTTTGATCGATTGGTATTTGGAAATATCCGGAGAATCCATCTAGAAAACAGAAATATTCATTTCCCGCTAGTCTTTCTAACATTTGGTCCATGAATGGGAGAGGAAAATGATCTTTTGCTGTGGCTTCATTTATTTTTCTGTAGTCAATACATACGCGCCAACCAGTGACAGTTCTAGTCGTGACAAGTTCATCATTTTCATTAGTCACTACTGTTATACCACCTTTCTTGGGTACACAATGAATAGGACTTACCCATGGGCTATCTGCTATAGGGTAGATGATTCCTTAGTCAAGGAGTTTGACAACTTCCTTCTTGACAACTTCTTTCATATTCGGATTGAGTCTTCTTTGCTTTTGAACCACTGGTTTCTTATCATCCATTAACTGAATTTTGTGTTTACAGAAGGATGAACAAATCCCAGGTATGTCACTAATTTTCCAAGCAAAGGCTCTTTTATGGTTTTTTAGAACTGAAATTAATTTTCCTTTTTTTCTTTCATAGAGTTTGGATGAAATTATGACTGGAAGTAACGATTCTCCTTCCAAGAAAGCATATTCCAGATGGTTTGGTAATGGTTTGAGAATGAGATTAGTAGGTGGTTCTTCGACAGAGTTTTTAATTCTAAGTTCATTGTCAGGGTTTATTTTCTCAAATGATAATTCTTCTTCATTATCTTCCTCGTCATCGGAACTTTCATTTTTATCTTCGAGGGTCATAGCCATAAATTGATCATATTCAGCCATAACTTCGTGTTCAAGAAGTGTTCCATCGACTGAGTACAGTAATTGATTAAATTCATCTAGTAGTTCATCGAAATCTTCTTCAAGAATTTCATCGATAACATCAATTCTAAAGCATGTGTCATCGTTAGAGTAAGAGTGTTTCATAGACTTGTCTATGGAGAAAATCATTCTTTCTTTTCCAACTCCAAGATTGAGTTGTTTCTGTTTAACTCGAATCATAGCATCGGCTGTATGGAGAAAAGGTCTTCCTAAGATTAGGGGTACTTTTCTATCTTCTTCCATTTCTTTGTATTGAGCATCCATTTTAATTGCCATGACATCCATTCATGCCATAATTTTATTAGTATCAGAATTGTTGCGGCCTTCATCAGCGAAAGCAACAGTTTTACGAAGAGAAGTTTTTGGTTTTTGTTCTTTTGCCCAATCTAGCTTAAGTAAGACTTTGTCTTCAAGGAGTTGATATGCTTGATTTGGTGTTTTATAGAGGAATATACCACCGGCCGCAGCATTTAAAGCTTCTTGAGTTATTTCATCAAGACCGTGGTAAAAGATTTTGATTATATTGCCTTTTGTCAGACCATGTCCATGACAGTTTCTTAGCAATTCTTTCATTCGAAGCCAGGCTTTGGTTAGATTTTCATTTTCGCGTTGTGAGAATCCTCGGATTTCTCCGAGAAGTTTATCAAATAGAGCTGGAGGAAAATATCTACTAACGAAAGCAGTACGAAGTTCGTCCCATGATTCTGTGGTTCCTTCATTGAGTTCAACAAGCCAATTTTTAGCTTCTCCTATTAGAGATAGAGGAAACATCATGAGTCTTACTGCTTCAGTTTCAGTAGCTCCGTATTTGAACATATCGCATACGCTTTGGAATTCATGAATGTGTTTGTGAGGATCAGTTTTAATTCGACCATCAAATTGGTTTCCCTTGACAAGAGTCAGGTGATTCCCTTTGATTGCAAATTCGTTTGCGGTTTCAGAAATGGTAATAGCTGGTCCAGGTGTAGGTGCAACGATACGATCGTTGGCCCACATTGGTTCATTATCAGCGTCATCCATTTGATCGTAAATTTGGATTAATTTAACGTAAAATATGAAGTTTGAGATATCGTCAACAGGTGTGTAGTGAACACGAGGTTGTTCGGGTCTTTCGTCTTTTTTAGAAATAGGAACTCTTTTGTTATTACGTTTTCTTTTGTTTAAAGTTCTTTCAGGTTCTGATAGAGGTGAAATGGGTTCAGTTTCAGCTGAGCGAGTGTGCATTCAAGGATAGAGAGCGAAATTTAAATCAATTTGATAAATTTCGTTTTCTGAGTAAGTGAGTGCGGCATACACTATATAGTGTGCGACGTACTTGTGTGTAATGGCAATGTGCGGCGTACTTAGTTAAGTGTAAGTACGGCGGTGTTGTTTTTACCGAGAGGATTAATCTCAAAAGATAGTGAAAAAGATGATTCTTTTTGGTTTTTTATAAAAGGATTTGTGATGTTTACGAAAAACGTTATGGATTGAAGTAAGTGCGTCGTACTTGGTGACAAGTACGGCGGTCTATGTGTGCTCTGTGTAAAAGTGCGGTGTACAAGTGTGTAAGTGCGACGTGCTTTCTGCAATAGAAGAAGTAGAGTGATCTGGTTTTGGAGAGATTTTTGGTATTGTTTACTAATTTTACTTCGAAAATACTTAAGGAACAGATTTAAGTGCCCGGCAGCGGCGCCAAAAACTTTGATGTGTAAGGAAAGCTTTAAATTTATAATACTAGTTTCACCGATTTTAATAAACCAAACACACGGATAAAGTATAACCCCCGTTGGTAGTATTAGATTAAGGTAAGACTAGGTCGTATCCACAGGGACTTAGTTCGTTCAGTTTAAGTATAACAATTAGTAAAAGAAGACAAGTAACGATTATAGGAATAAAAGGAATTCAAATAACAAGACAAATGATTGTTTGGATAGCTTAGATAATCTAGTGACAGTGTTTATGTTTGATCTCAGTTTGATAAAGGAGCACAACTCATAAGAGAGCTATTTTCATCAAAAGAGCAATTTCATAACTCGTAGGTTCAATTCAAGATTTATATCTACCCATTAAGTGATTTCTCTCGAAATAGTATTTCATATCAAGTCTAGATTATTGTTGATTCTTCTAAGTGGATTTCTCCTTTCAAAGACCAGTAACGCAAACAAGTTCCTAAAATTGCATTTAACACGTTGGTTCTTTCGACCTATCCCAACATATTATATTCAACCAGTTTCAATTAATAAATGTGATAAGACTAGAAATGAAATAGTTCGCAATATAAACTTGAAATTGGTAGAGATCAAAACATAATCATAAGTCGCTTTATTATATTCACATATCCAAGCAATCACAAGAGGTTTAGCCTCTCATGGCTAATGAGTTCATAATAACAGAAGTGCGTAAATGATAAACAAGAGACATATGTGACACCCCGAAAACCGGATCAGCGGAAGCATACAAGTCTGGGGGTGCCACCCGATTGTTATCAAAACAAGAGGTACAAAGAACGGTTTTACACAAACCATTTTAGAAGAAAATTTATAATCGAAAACATTCAATTTACATTAGTTAAAAATAGTGCGGAAGCTATAGTTCAAAAAATAGATTTAAAATAGTCCCAAACGGTTTTCGGAGTCTTCTATAACCAAGCCATGCCCTTCGCCAAGCTCCTCCAAGTAAAAATATGCAGCGGCAGTATCTAACACCTGAGATAAACATGCTAAAAGTCAACACAAAGGTTGAGTGAATCCATAGGTTTAAAGTAAAGTAGTTGAGCACAAGATTTTAATCAGGTGATATAAGCAACAAATGCAAATACCGGGTAATCAAAAGTAACACCCAATATGTAGAGGCATCCGAGTGCATACATATGGTTGATGATGCTAAGCGCATGACACACAAAACGTTAACCAAACCAATCATCAGTAACTCTGTACTGGAATCAACAATAACCGCAGAATTTCATAATATAACAGTGGCCCCAAGGCCGGGAACTGCCAAACACCCGACAAAATCGAAAATAGTACACCCGCGTTGCCAAGCCCTTGGTCAACCGGGCGGAATTGTCAGTCCTATAGGTCTATAAACTAAGTTCGCGCTCACTCGCAAGTGACTAATGGCTCATGATCGGAGGGTCTTAATAGTGGCAAATTAAGTTACTTAGCACATCGTCAGGAATGTATATCATTTAGGAAAAGCATTCCAAAAATATTTGTGCTCAGAAAACATTTAAAGCATGTATCTCACTCCAAGTAGTTTGCAAAGCATTTAAGATAAATAAAAATGGGGCTATGAACTCACCTGAGTATGCAGTAATGCAAGATATAATGACTAACACCAACTATTCAACACAATGGCATCAAAAGTAGGAGAGCACGACGGTCATCAAGTTAAGTATAAGCATAACAGCATCAAGAAAGTATAAGTACAACGGAACTGGATCGGCACAACCTAACGAGTAACATGTTTTAGAAATACTTCTCAAGTAATATGTAAAGTAGCGTTCGTCGAATACTCATGTTATTATAAAAAGGTTTAGTTTTCAACAGCGATAAAAGTAGTAAACATTTGTAATCTCGTGTGGACGTTAAAGAAATAGTAAGATGATAAAAGTCGGCGAAAACACAATAAAATAATTAGAAAAAGAACGAAGAAGAGTAAAAACGTGTAGAAGTCATAAAATATACAATCAAACAACAACTCACACCAAAACAAATGGAATCGAAAATGAACGAATAAACGACATTGAATGAATACATGACTATAAATAGGTCGATGAATGAGTTGGATGTTTTACCCCGAATCCCAAAAGTATAACTTGTGTAAGATTGGATAAAGTCGAATTATATATATTTATAAGTTTAGAAATGTTGAAAGGTTTAATAAATTTTGACGTAACATGTTTATTTGTAGTACGTTCCCGAGTTAATGTGAATAATTGTAAACAAGTTTTATTATAAGTTTTTACAAGTTTTAAGCAAGTTCTATATTGTTATTATTCACGTGTATATTAGTTTTGGCTTATCGGATAATTTGTGTTCGTTCGGGTCCAAATGCATTAAGTTCGATGAGCTTAATACACCCTTCCGTCCCTTGTATCAAATCATACAATAATCCTTACACTAATATCGAAAATCCAATAACGTTTACAATGATTATCTAATTAACTAATCTATTACAAAAATTTTACAAATACAATGAATTGGTGTCAAATCCCCGATATACTCATATGGCATCCAACGTCATCGAATCAAAAAATAAAACAAAGAATAAGTTAGTAATGAGGTCGATAAATTATAACGCACGCAAGATAATACTCGACTCACAACAGTTTATGTCTAAATCCATTATACCCACAGTAGATTCATACTTATTAATACTTTGGGCTTCGGCCCAAAGTTAACCAAACACACTTTACTTGTTGGGCTCAGGCCCAGTACCATACACAAACGCATCCAAAATTTTGATTTAGGACACAAGAGTTTCTCCTTTGAAATCAAAATTTTAACCATCCTTAATAAGTTTACCACACAAGCTGTTAAATAAAGTAACTTTGAACAAACGTACCCCTAAATAAGCTAGGAAAATAAGTTTAAGTCAAACGAACATCCTCAACAAAACCAAATAAACCAATATTAATCAAACCGAGACCCATGATTTCTTTACCCACCCCGAGATCAAACAAGCACAAATCGACAAGCTGTGACTCCCTTGAGTCACGACTCACTGCTATTCGACTAACCACTATTCGGCCAAGATAAATAACCAAACAAATGAGTACATCACTAATATAAACACCACACAAACATAAAACAACAGGAAAAATTAAAGTGATTACGCATGAGTCAACCCAGAATCGAACAAGTAGCCACGAGTCAAGTGACTCAGTGGCGAGTCGAGTTGACTCAGAGTGAGTCGAATGAGTTCTGTTGTAAAATAGTTATATCCACACGAGTTATTATAGAAAATGTTTGTTTTATCAGTTTCAAGCACAAAATCATTTGGAGTTTTAATTATCCGATTAGGGTTTTGTACAAAAATAAAAATAATAAGAAAATAGGGCGTGCGAGCTTACCAAACGTAGGAGAGAATAAGAGAAAATAGAGGTGGTGGCGCGGCGGAGGTGTGGTAGTGAGCAGCTTCACGGTGGCAAGCCAAAGCAATCAAACCCTAGTGCTAAACCCTTGCTGCAAAACCCTTTCGCTGTCATCCTTTTACTCATCTTGACATGACAGTGATGGTGACATAAGGTGGTGGCGTACTATGGCGGCTGAGATGGCCACGGGGATGGCAGTTCGACAAGAGAGAAAGGAGAGTGATGGTGTGAGATGGAAGATGATGGTGGTGTGATGGTTGTGTGATGGTGATAATAGTTGTGTTGGAGATGGCAGCCAGAGGTTGATGGCCGGAGGAGGAGGGGCGGCTGGATAAGCTAGAGAGAGGAGAAGGTATGTGTCTTGAACCCTAGAAATGAGTTTCCTATGATAAGATCCTCTTTTATACCAATCATAAAAATTTATAAAATGTCAAATACTACTTGCAAAGTTTCGAAAAGATGAGGGGCGGCTGTGTAAATAAACTACAGGGTCGCTTCTGACATTTCGATCAACTCTTATAAAAGTTAGGCTCGGGTCTCATTTGAGGTAGCAAACGATCGTTTCAAATCACGGAATTTTCGCCATTGAGTTTAAAACAACTTTTCTGATAAAAAAAATAAATATAAATACGTGTAGCTTTCTCGAAGCCAATTTAATTCAAAATATTTGGCAAATGCGATATGATTCGAATTTTTTTCTAGGTTGTGCCGGCTTGATAAAAAAAATAATAAATAAATAACACTCATGTTTAACAAGATATCCACTGTTTTTCAAACCCAAACAAGTTCAAAGAATTTCAAAAGTTAAGGAAAATAAAAAATAACAGTTTTGGCTCGTAAAATAGGTTTATGAAAAAGTAACGGGTATTACAGCACATACCCCTAAAAGGAATCGCTCCCTCGCGATTAATATTAGTGATTAGGCGAGGGTAATAGCGGCGGATTTGGGTCTCGCTAGATTGCTCTAAGGGTTCCTTTTTGCTTGCGGAAGGGTATTTAGGTGATCTGCCATAAGTTGTCTCCTTCAAACATTTTGGTGAGGCACAGCGGTTCTCGAGGTGGCTTAATAAAGGGAAAACAATTTAACTGTTGACTACTCAATATTTCAAAATTTTGCTAGCGGGTCTTCTCCTAGATTTCTCACGGTCTGAACTTAATATAGGGTCTATACTCCAATGACACAAAATCCTAATCCAATACACGTAAGGCGGTAAAGAAAACGGTAGAGTGACTAACCTTCAAGATTTCGTTGTGAAATTGTGCGTCTTCCCTCCTAAGAGGAATGGATAAAATTTTGTTTGAAACTTTATTTCGGTAAGTGTTTGTACTAATTTGACCAAAATCACTTTCAAGTATAACACATTTATTTGTTAGAAATTAATAGTTAGATAAGATGATACATTTTCAAAAGACTAAAATATTTGTAAAATGGGGTTTTAATCATGGTATGGAGAAGGAAACTTTTCACAAAAATTGATGTTTAACATTTCTCAACAAAAGTTTAATAAAATTTGACTAGAAGCGTTTTAAATAAAGCGGGTAATTTATTAAAATATTGCTATGGGTTCCAAAGTTGATATAAAAGCATTTTAAGAAAAGTCTTAAAAGTAAGAACAACAAAGTAGAAGGGGAGTCGAGCAGGTCCACCTATGCTTCTAAACATCGAAAAATTCTAGTTGACAGTGCTAAGCGGGGTTCAACATTCAATATCAGGGGAAGCTCAAAATGGTAAGATTAACTTGCTTAAACGGTACTAAAAGGTATCCTGATAGAAATTGTGGTACATGGTGGGCTGAAAAGAGTAATTCAATGCTAAGGGGTATCATGACTTAAACAGTGGCACTAGTGACCCGAGAGGCTTGAATCAAATCCAACACTATGTTGAGAAAAGTCCTTTCTTGTCCACAAGGTGAGGTCGAGTATCAATATTTGCTAGACAAGCTAAGATCTCTTAGTATTCTGGTGCAGAAGTCGGGTCACATAATAGAAATGAGCCTTTGAGCATGTGTTGTCTAGAACTCCTAGAAGATAAGATATCATAAGTGTGAGGGTATTGATGATGAGTGCTCAAACACTCATCATTTTTTGTCAAATCTAAGCTGCAAAACATTTAAAAATACTCAAAAAGGCATCAAAATACTGAAAATATCACAGGGATTGTGTTTTATATGTCTTAGATGCAAAATGAGTAAAAAAAGATGAAAAACAAACAAAGTTTGCATAACTGGCAGTTTCAGTCCCCCAACTTTAAAAATTTGTCAAAATTGGTCCCTATGCATTTATTTTGAATGATAAGTCAACCCAAGTCTTTTGAAAGTCAAATATTATAAAAAATTATTTTTGGGTATAAAGTTTCAAAAGTTTACATGTTTGGTCCCTCAAGTTTCAAAGTTGGCAAATTTGGTCCCTAGGAATTTTAAAAAAATGGAAAATTGTAATAATTGTCCTTGGATTATCAAAGTTGGCAGGAAAGGACCTTGAATCTACTTTGGGAAACTTACAACATCAGCCCTCAAAGTTTCAGCATATTACAAAATTGGTCCTTGTAAATCCTTAAAACCAAACCGGACCACCCTTTTTATTTATTCCCTAAGCCAAATCCAATCTAACCCAACCTAAGCCCAACCTAAGTGATTGGCCCTAAACAGTCAACTTATATTGACCAAGGAATGGTCAACAAAGTCAAATAGCCTAGAGTCAATCTCCGGGTAATATAGAGTATCACCAGGTCGTTAAGTCCCGATGAGGTGTGAATTGTGCTTCAGCGTGCTTGTGATCGGGCGATTTTTCACAGAAAAGGGTCGTGATGAGAATTATTTGAGAATTATGAAATAAAATAGCTTAGGAAAGCTATATGATTGATTACTTGAATTTAGATTAAGAAGAATTTAGCTAAAACCTAAAAAACGTACGTTTTGCTGAAAACGGGAACGAACGTACGTAACAAAAAGTGAATTTGATTATCTAAAAAGGCTACGGGTATAAAAATGATATTTTTACAAACCTAATGATTAAAGAAAATTATTGGAAAATTAAAATTAATTTTTACACTATTTATATAATTATTATTAATTAAATCCTAATTTCCTATTTACTTTTAATTAATTTAATTAACCTAAAATACAAATGATTATGAATTTAACCTAGAAAAATAAAATTTTAACTTAGAAAAATCTAAAATACTATAAAACTAATTTTAAAACTGAAAATATATTTTTAAGACTTTTTAATTAATTATTATTAACTATTAACTAATTATTAATTACTTTTTAATTATTTAAATTACCATAAATTCTAATTAATTATGAAATTACACTAGAAAATTGAAAATAAAAATTGAAAAAATTTAAAATAACTAAAAACTAATTTTAAAACTAAATTTGTATTTTTCTGATTTTCTAATTAATTATTATTAATTATTAACTATTTATTAATTATTAAAAACTAATTTAAATTATAAAAACTACCAAATGATGAAAGAAAAATCTGAGAAAATTACTAAAATTATTTTTAACTATCAGAAGCCTAGGAAAAATATAAAAATGAGATTTGCTTATGAATAAGTTGATGAAATAAGCCAATTGACTTAAATAGAAGCTATCACTTCTAATAAGTTGGGCTTTTTGGGATTTTTCTGTTTCAAACTTGCTTATGAAATGATTTTGAAAACTTTAACAAAGGGAGTTTATGATGAAACTCAGAAATAAGCAAAATGATGAGCTTATTAACTTGAGAGTTAAGCTATTTAGCTTATTAGGACTTTGATTGTGATAAAAAAGCTACTAAATGAGATTGTTCACACAAATAAGCTACAAACAGATAGAGTACTACTCAAAATAAGACAAATGAAACCAATAATCACAAGAAATAAGCAGTAAATAAGCAATAAGCAATCCAAATGTCAAACAGTCCAAAACAGGTCTCGAAGGTCACTTTTGAAGGCCTGTGGGGTCCACTAGGGACTTTGGAAGTCCAAACAATGAGTTAAGCCAATAAGCTGAGCTTATTGGCTTTTCAAAAAGATAAGGTTTGATCACTGGGTCTCACAGGTGAGGTCAAGAGGGGACATGGTATATGGTCACAAAAGCTGGGTGATCAGCTTTGGTCAGGAAGTGGTCAACCTTAATGGTGCAAGCAGCCCTGGCAAATAAGCTATAAACTACAAAATAAGCACAGAGCTTGAAAGCCTGGCTTATTGGCTTTCTATAAAGCCAAAAATCAAGTCCTGGGTCCCACTATGTAACAGGATACAGGCCTGTGGGGTCCACTAGCTTGGTCACAATAAGCCAAAGAAAAGGACTAAAAATCCTGGTGCAGGGCAGGGTCCTTTCCCTGCACCCTAAAATAAGCTGATGCACAGCTCATGAAAAAAATCTGAAAAATAAGCAGGACATAGATTCATGGAGTTCAGCTAACACACTTTACCCACAACAAGTTTCAATTGCCAAATCCAAACACAAAATTCTATAAAATTCTCACAAGAAATGAGATTTTTCACAAAATGCAATTTTGACTTTTTCGAATTTTGTATCTCAGTTGACTTATGTGAACTTTGATTCCCTAAAATTGGCAGAAAATGATGCTATTGGCTACAATGGACCTAGATTAAGTAGGTTTAACAAGTTTCAAAGCTAAAATGATGATTAAACTAACTAAGGTCCTAACAGTTATTGAAAATGGAAGATTTAAAAGTGATTTTGACTTTTGTGAATGTTACTACCAAAGTCTAGGTAGTTTTAAGTTCTGAGTATGAGGTTTGAATCACAATTGAGCAATGACACCACCTACAACACTCTAACAAAGTCAAAACCAAACACTCCTTATATCCACAGATTATTACTAGACTTGATTTAAATAAGACCAAACCACAAACTACTGATCACAACTAATCTAATAAGTGATATACAAGCAAAATACACAGTAATAAGCAACAAACACCACTAATACACTTAAAAGAGTAAATATCAAAAGTTGAAGCTTACAAGAGCCATCCTGTCAAAATGAGTAAACCATGCACCAAGGACCAACCTAATGCTCCCTTGAGCTCTAAACCAAACTTCTTTGTCCAATTCTGCTACTGCATTCCTCTTCTTCAACTTATTTCCATGAATTTTTATTTTATTTTGATTTTTTTTTATATTTTTCACTATTTTTATGAAAACTTAGCTTCTGATTAATATGGAAGCTTACACAGCTTCTAAAAACTTATTGTCTGAGTTTATGAGACTATGCAAACATTTGATAAGCACTAGTGAAGTTAAAACAGCAACCTTGAAATTCTTAAATTAGACTTGAAATTTATAAATGAGGATTAAACTTAAAACTGAAATTTCATTGACTAAAAACTGATTACAATACATAATCTGGACATAAAAATAACTAAACTAAAGTAATACATGACCCATATGGCTTCTACAAGCTGCTACTTATACTACGATTCAATAATAATCCCTATACTCTCCCACATGGCTTTCTTTTGAAAATTAGCACTCCCCTTGGCTTCTCCTTTGACTCTTGACTAAATCCTCACCATCTAAATAGACTTTTTTGCATTTGAACCGTTGATTGAGTTTTTGCCGCCAAAATCAAAAATGGGCAAGTGTTAGTGGGATAGGTGAGGGCATTGATTGTAGATGGTGGAGGTTGGTTGGGTAGTTGAGTATCATTTATTGTGAGTGGTTTATTTGGTGAAAAGGTGGAGGGGGGGGAGACAGAAAGGAGGGAAACCAGGGGAGATGTGGGGAAGACGGTCTTGTTTGACCGTGTGTTTGACCGGCTTTGACTGTTTGACCCTGGGGGGTTCATATTAAAAAGGGAGTTGGGCCTGGGGTGAGGTGATGGGCCGGATGTGGTGATTGGATTGGATTGGGTTTTGGTTTTGGATTTTTGGATTTAAGATATCATAAAGGGTCAGGTTTGGTGGTATCCTTTTACAAGGATCAATTGTGTAATTTGACCAAACTTTGAGGGTTGATGTTGCATATTCCATAAAGCTATCCAAAGGACCAATATTGCCAAGTACTAACAATCCAAGAATCAATTTTGCAATTTTCCACTTTTCAAAATTCCCAGGGACTATTTTTGCCAGATTCAAAATTTTAGGGACCAAACATGTCAACTTTTGAAACTTATGACCCAAGTATTATGTTTTGTAATATTTGACTTTCAAAAGGCTTGGGTTGACTTCTCTTTCAAAATAAATACATAGGGACTATTTTTGACAAGTTTTGAAACTTGGGGGACTGAAATTGCCAATATTGCAAACTTTGATCAATTTTCATTTGTTTTTGCTCATTTTGTATTTAAAACATATAAAACACAATCCCTGGGATAATTTAAGTATTTTGATGACTTTTTGATTGTTTTTGTATGTTTTGCAGTTCAGATTTGATCAAAAATGATGAGTGTTTGAGCACTCATCAATCTCCCACACTAAACTATTGCTAGTCCCTAACAATCTTTTTAGAAAACATAATGGATTTGAATCTCTTTACCAAAAGCCATTACTTCTGGAGTAGCCAAATGTTTCAGTTCAAGTAAGAACCATTGTACACCGATAACCATGTGATTTTGAGCAAACCACCAGCTTTCAACGGTTTTGATTTATCTTTACCAGAAGCCGTTTGCTTCTGGACTAGCCAACTCTTGATGGACACAGCCAACATATTGGTGAGCTGATTACCAATTATGGCTTTCCACTGCCTTTACCACAAGCCATAATCTTGCGGGCTAGCCAACTCTTTCACTTTTTAGGATATGGCGAGTTGAGATACCATACAATTTTGGGCAAATTGCAAGCCGTCAACGGATTTGAGTTATCTTTACCAAGAGCCGTTTGCTCCTAGATTAGCCAATCCCATTGTCGGTTAGACATGGCGGACTGATAACCACAAATTTTTTTTGAAATAAAGTGAAAAAATTTTGAAAATTTTGGCCAAAAATAGGTGTACTAGAAGATATAATGTGATAAAATTCGCTAGAATTCCCCCCCCCCCCCCCACACTTAGAATTGAATATTGTCCTCAATATTCAAAGTCCCGGCTATTATGCCGACTCTTTAAACGGAAAAAGGCAAGATTCGAAGCTAACTGTGGAAATACCATTTTTCACTTTATTTCTATACATACACACATTTTTTTTTTGAGGAATATACATATATACATTTCAAACAGCAGGGGACGGCCACTCCCCCACACTTAGTTGGTAGAAAGTAGAAAGAAATCAGAGATATGGGTGAAAACCCATATTGTGCTATTGATTTTGTTCATCGAGTCGCTAGCTTGACTCGATCCCCGAATTCAATTGTCCTTGGGGAAAGTTTGGAGATCCGGGACAACCATGGATGGTATATCCTCTCCAAAGTAATGTTTCAACCGATGTCCATTCACTTTGAAATTCGGACCGTCATTTTGAGATAACTCGACAGTGCCATAAGGATAAACCTTTGCGATAGTGAATGGACCAGTCCAACGGGTTTTTAGCTTTCCCGAGAAGATCTTGAGTCTAGAGTTGAAAAGAAGGACTCGATCACCAACGTTAAAAATGCGGTTCTTGATTTTGGAGTGATGAATCTTCTTTGTCTTTTCCTTATAGATCAAAGAGTTCTCGTAAGCTTTATTACGATGTTCGTTTAATTCATTCAGTTGAACTTTCCTATGATCACCCGCAGTTTTGAGGTCAAAATTTGCAAGCTTGAGAGCCCAATAGGCTTTGTGCTCAAGCTCAATCGATAGATGGCACGCTTTTCCATACACAAGCTTGTAAGGCGTACACCCGATGGGTGTTTTGTAAGCTGTACGAAAAGCCCAGAGTGCATCATCTAATTTATCCGACCACGATGCACGATTTTCACCTACAGTTCTTTCCAAAATCCTCTTAATGCCCCGATTGGAAACTTCTACTTGTCCACTTGTTTGAGGGTGGTACGCAGTAGAAAGACGATGAGTTATACCATACTTTTGCATGACTTTATCAAATTTGTCATTACAGAAATGCGTACCACGATCACTAATAATAGCACGTGGAGTTCCAAATCGGGCAAAAAGAGCTTTCAAAAATTTCACAACTACTCGGGCATCATTTGTGGGTAAATCTTTCGCTTCAACCCATTTTGACAAGTAGTCAACAGCCACGAGTATATACTTATTTCCATGAGATGATGGAATTGGCCCCATAAAATCGATGCCCCAAACGTCAAAGATTTCACAAACTTGAATTTCATTTTGAGGCATTTCGTTCTTTTGTGAAATATTTCCATGACGTTGACAAGCGTTGATGAGTGTGTAAATACTCATCATTTTGAGTCAAATCTAAGCTGCAAAACGATCAAAAATACTAAAAAACGCACCAAAATACGAAGAAAATCCCAAAGATCGTATTTTATATGTTTCTAATGCAAAACGAGTGAAAACAAACGAAAAACGAACAAAAGTTACATAATTTGCAGTTTCAGTCCCCCAACTTTCAAAGTTTTACAAAACTAGTCCCTGGTCAATCATTTTCAAAGAAAAGTCAACCCTCGCTTTTAAAAGTCAAAAATAAATCGCAAATGATCTTTGGGTAAAATGTTTTCAAAAGATTGCAAACCAAACCTTTGAAATTTCACAATTGGCATGTTTGGTCCCTGCACTTTGCAAACTTGGCAGTTTTGGTCCTTGGGCATTTTAAATGAAAAAAAATTATAAATCAAGGTCCTTATGGAATTATAAAATGGCAAGTGTGGTCCTTGGTTGAACTTCGGAAGATTGGCAAATTTGGTCCGTCAAATTCAGAAAATAACAAAATTGGTCCTTGTGTTTAGAACTAAATTATACGGATTAAACACTTACACCAAGACCCCTTTACACCAAGCCCACGTTTTAATCTATCCTTGGCCCAAGGTACAACGAATCCACCCAAGCCCAATGCAAGCCCACCCCCTTTCCCTTTTACGTTTAATAACTTTCACCCATCACCCAACCCTAACCCTAAAACGTTTATACGTACTCCCTCCCATCCTCCCCACTCAAACCTGAACAATAAAAAATAACTTTCCCACCCCGTGATCACCTCCAGCCAAACCAATCATCACTATCCCCTTCCATCACCCTCAAACCCATTCCCCAATCCCACTTCTAATCTCACAACTCATACCTAACACCCCTCAACCAGTCAAGAGAGGCCATGGTGGCAATCCACAACTTATTTAGGCGCCAAGATGTGAATAGAGGGACGAGATAGCATCAGCATTAATCAAGGGTTGAGATTCATTGAAGAAAACACAAGGTTGGCTGTTTACTGGTTCGTACTCAGTGGAGAAGCACATAAGGTAGAAGACAAAGAGTTGAAGAAAATTCGTACCTACCTCCTCCAAGGTTTTAGTATAAGTAGAATGTTGTTGTAAGCCTTAGGGCACATCTATCTTTTCATCTTATTTTTCATTATCTTCTGTATTTTCTTATTTCAAAGTTAAGTTTCTCAGTTGTAATTTGAAAGGTTTAAGTTTAATGAAAGTTAAATTTTAGTTTATTTGAAATCTCTATTTAAGCTTTTACTCTTTATAAATCAAACTCTGTTTTGTTGCTTTTAAAAAGTCTATTGTAGTTGTGGTTTAAGATTAAATACAGAACATTCAGAAAACCAGAAAATGGTGGAAATAAGAAAAGAAAAAAAAGTAAAGGAAGCATTAGCATGGATGGGAGTAATGGTTTAGAGCTCGGGTGAGCATATAGGTGGTCCTTGGTTCTTGACTGCACACTCGGATTTCAAGTAGGTTTACAATTTTAGCAAAGTTGCAATGTTTTAAATTGATGTTTTTAAGTTATTGCTTGTTGTTTGATCTGCTTTTATGCAATAGTTTAGAGGCAGTTAGTTAAGTTTAGTCACTCCTTGGTGAAATCTTAAAAAAAAAAAAAAAAAAAGTTCGGATTGTTTGAAATTAGTAATGGAGATTTCCTTCATAGGTTCATTCACTTTGGTTAGTTTGTGAACACTTCTGCTATAGGCTGGTCCACCTTGTTCTTAGGCTAAGTCTTGTTGAACCTAGTATTGTTCATTGTTGTAGTTGTTGCTATTTCGGCTGCTTAACTAAACCTACATAAGCTCTTTGGTTCCTTAGGCTGCTGTCAAGCTGAGATTGTCGATTGATTGCTTCGAACTTGTTGTTTTAGGTTAGGCTTGTGGCATTGATAAGTTGTATTTATCCATGTTGTTTTTCTGGGCTGTCTAAATATGCTTGTCTGTTGTTGGATTCCTCATTGAACTTATTGTCATTGTTGATTTTTGTTACACTTGTTGTTTAGGCAAAGCTTGTTTTGATTTATTTGGTCATTCTGTTGAGTTTTCTATTGGTCTACTGCTGCTACTATTTCTTTTTCTTTGCAACTGATGGAAGATTTATGGTGATTAAGCATTGTTCGAAATTGTTGTCATTACTCTTTGTGTGGTTTTTAGTTGCTGTAGTACCAAAGTTGTCGTTATTATTAACTGATTTCAAAAAGATAAGAAACGCATAAGTAGTATTTGTTGAGGATTTAGTAGACAAAAGAAACGATTATAAGAAAGGAAAAAAAAGTGTTTGGTAAATTTTGCAAAAGAGGGTTTCGAACCCTCGACCTTTTGCAACAGCCACGACTCAACACAACCTCACAAACCACTTGCACCCTTGGGATTTTGTCATTAGTTTTACACTTTCAATCCTTATATAGTTTAGTTGGTTTTGTTTACTTATTAGCTTAATTAACTGATCAACTTATTCTAGCTTAAGTGAGTTAGCTTTTTTTTTTTCTAATCCAGTAATTTTCTCAAGTCAGTTTTAGTATAAGTTAGTTTCTAGAAAATTTTTAGATTTTTTCACAAAAGTTTTAGCAATTAATTTGAATTAATTAGTATAAATTAGTTTTTAATTCATAATAAATTAAATTTTTGTTGAAAAATTAATTTTCTTTTTCCTAAAAATTTCTTTTGTCTTTTAGTACGTTAGAAAATTAGTTGGAAATCCGTAGAACCTTTGTAGCTAAAAATTCGCGTTTTATTTTGCGCTCTCGCATTATTTTTAAATAACGTTCGCGTTTTTAATTTAGTTTACGTTTTAGGAATTCCGATGCCTAATTATGTTTTCCCGTAGTTTTTAGGAATTTCTTAGATTGTAGTTGCCTTAGGTTACTTTACTTTTACTTTCGTTCGTGAATTTTCAAATTCGTTAATTTAACGTATCGCAACACCAAATAACCTTTCCAATCATACAAGATTTTAATCCAAATCTCATTCGAAGCTTTCCATTCACACCTCGTTGGGGTACGACCCGGGAAATCACTTCCCGGTCTCACAATTTGAATATCACTTTCACAAGTTTTGCGAGGTAATCGTTTTCCTAAACGGTTTACTTTTTGTTGATATTTTGATAAATTGTTGTTTGCACACACCAAAACACAACGAATCAAGCGTCACAGGATTTGACTAATTCCTGGGCATCCTTGTAAATCATGGGCCAATAGAAACCGGAATGAAACACCTTTTTGGCGGTGTAGTTTGGATTGTGGTGGCCCCTCGTGGGACCAGCATGGCAAGCCTTTAAAATTTCAGCAGCTTCTTGACTACATACACACCTCCGGATGACTTGATCCGCACAGATTTTGAAAAGATAGGGGTCGTCCCAGAAGTAATGTTTTACATCTTTGAAGAATTTATTTTTATGTTGGGACGACATCCCTTTCACAACAAAGTTACCCGCATGGTAATTTGCGAAGTCGGCAAACCATGGGGTAATCGAGTCTCCACGAAAAGAAACCGCATTGAGGGTTTCGAGAGGAAATGTTTCGTTTATTTCCTTTTTCTCGAAAGCATCTTGGTGAGGGTTTTCAAGACGGGAGAGATGATCAGCAGCTAGGTTCTCAGCTCCTTTTTTTATCACGAATAATGATATCAAATTCTTGCAAGAAGAGAACTGATGAGGCGAAAAATGAACCACTTTTAGGGGGTCATTTAAGCCCGGAATTTAATTTATTTGATCAAATATTGCCCTAAATCGTTCCTTTTGTGATTTTAGGTACTTTGGGAGTGAATTCTGGAAAAGGAAGCAATTCGGACGTTTTTTGGAGCATAAAATTGAAGAAAACGGCAAAGACTTAATTTTCCATGCTGAGAATAGTACTTGACGGCGTCAAGAGTAAAATCTATGACGACCCAGTGAAAACCTGAAGGCGTCACAAGAAGGGCGTCAAGACTATTTTTGGTGACGGCCTGCATAAGGAGTATACATGATGGCGTCAGACCAAGATCTAGGCAGTCCGAGAAACTATTTGGTGGCGAGATGACGACGTCAGACTTTTGTTCTTGACGTCGTCACCTATCAAAATCTATATATAGTTTTCTATTTTTCATTCATAAAAGAGGAACTTGTGTGGAGAAAACTAGGGCCGAACTTTGTAAACCATAGGTCGTATTTTACAGTGTTTTCAAGGGTTTTCTCCCCTTGAATCCTTTCATGTTCAATTGAGATAAGTTTTCTTTCAATTCAATCAATATGTCTATGTGTTGTTTGAATATATCTTATGCTTGTCTTGATTTCAACATGCCAGGCTATATCTATCTTGTGTTTGCTTAGATGTAATGAAACCTAGATGTTAATTATGTGTTGATTACTTGTTTATGGTTGTATTGGATGAATGATTTAAATGTTAGGCTTAAGAAAACTGGCAGATCTCCATTGTGTAACATGCTTGAACGTCTTAGGAAACATGAACCGATGTGTACTAGGTTTTATTGGTTGTATTTAATGCATGAGCAAATTCTAGTGATCCCATGTTAGGAGCTTCTTAGCCGGCTCGACAAAGGAGTGAAGTAGGCGCTCATAGGATTGGGGAAGTAAGTACGCCACCCCATGAATGATATTAAGGAATACAATCCGTCATCCACACAACTGTAACAAGTAATTAACATGTAAAAGATGTCTAGGGAGTAGTGAAATCTAAGTAAACTGTCACACCCCCAAAATACCTGAATGGCAGCGGAATGGAATACCTGGGGGTGACGGTCATAGCACCACAGTTACAGTTATATTGAACGACCTAAAGTGTCGTTTGGAAAATACATCGTTTGATTTATTTAAAAAGGTTCAGAGTTATAAAACATAGGTCCCAAAGTTTTTAAAAGTTAAAGGAAACAAGTTTGGTACAATCAAACGATAATATATAAGTGCATGAAGAATGCAAAGTGAGACGCGTCATCCTTGCTACTCACTAAAATGACTCCATGCATGCCATGAGATATACCTTAGTTACCTGAAAATACATTGCTAAACCGGTCAACATAAAGTTGGTGAGAAATCATAGGTTTATGGAGTAAATGATGTGTACAATAGCCATAAGTAAAAAGTAAGGTGACTTGATGTCAAAATGAAGTTACATTGGCTCTTAAGCTCATGACCCCGAAGCTAGACATAATCAGAATTTCGCCCCAAAAGAGTGGTTACCAAGCACTCAATAATGTTAGACATGAAATGCATTCGTACCCGTTGGAGCAACCCAAACACGAATGGAGGAGTCACCCTCAATAGATCTATTCACTCACTCTCGCTTAAAGGCAAATTAACGGTCCATGATAATATAAAGGGGACTTAATGTGGTATGATAGCAACTTAAGCAATGTATGAAAATGTAGCTACTTTGGCATGTACAAAAATAAGTGGTGCAATGTATTCTCCCCCGTGGGATTTGAAATCAAAATATTGTATTAAAAACGGGGCTATGAAAACTCACCTCGAAGTGATAGTACAATGTGATGAAATGATAAGGACAACAAGGAATGAAAATCAACCGCAACCTATGATGAATGAATATGATCTAATTTTAGATCAGGAAATGATATAGAGAATATGCATGCACATGATACCTATATCACTCATAACTTGAAAATACTAGTTATAGTCATATGAAAATATATTCCATACTTAAGAAAATAAGTCTTAACTAGACTTGTAAAAACTTGTCGTAGTATATCGTATATAGAAAGTTAGTGTTATAAACTTCGCCTTGAAAACCTTGAAGTAACGTCGAATAGTCGTAAAAATATACTTGTAATCATAAGTACTTCATTAGTTATAAGTTTGGCACTTTGGTAGTATTTCTAGAAAATCTAGGATTTCGTACGTAGAAGTAGTATTATTATTATTTCTAGTAAAAGCTGTCAAATTATATAGAGTTTTGCCGATATTGAAACGTGAATAACTTGGTTGTTTTAAGTTCATTTTCTTCGTTCTTTATATCCACGGATTCGTCTTAGTATGTACTAATATATTTTTGATAACTCGGCTTCTCTAGGTTACGTCCAACGCCTCGGTTTGTCCACCAAAAATCGTCCACCAGCATACAATTTTCAGAAAAATAGTTTTCGTCAATAAACTTGCAAAAATCATATCTCCTTCGTTATTAACTCGTTTTAGTCCGTTCTTTCGCCTACGGATTCGTTTTAAAAGTATTTTCTAAATCTTTGGTTGAAAAGTTCCCCTGAGTTACTGAGTTTTCCAGGATTTCAATTTTGGGACAGTAGGTTTGTAAATAGGTTCCAAATCCATTTCTAGTGTTCTAAACTAGTTTCTAATCCACCCAAATCACTTCCAATCACCACAAATCTAGTCTAATCCTACCATACACCTTCTTAAGGTGTCATGGGTTCTTAAACATCATCAATCTAGTGGATCTAACAAGGGTTTCCATTTCTAGGGTTTCAAAGACATAAGTGTATATTATGAGTGGTACAAGCTAACATATGCATGAAATATTGTATGAAAACCATATAATCATAACAAATACTTGAAGAAATGAAGAAAATAAATTTTTGTAAACTTACTTTGAATGATTATGAGCTTGGATGATAAAACCCTAAGAATCCTTGAGTTTGTATTACAAAACCCTATTAAGGATGATCAAATGAACTAGTTTTGAACTTGATCTTGGAAAAAATGATGGATCTTGGTGAGGTTTGTGTTTGGCCGTGGGTTTTGAGAGGAAAAGGAGAGAAAAAGTGCAAGTTTTGATCTAAAATTATAAGTGTGAAATGAGGTTTAGGTTTGTAGATATTTTGAGGTGATTTTGGTGAAGTTAAAATAAAATTAATGCATGAGGTTAAAAGGGGGGGGGGGGGGACTTGGCCGGTTTTTCAAAGGAAGAAAAAGGGTGAAATGAGTTTGTGATTTAATTAGAAGTGTTAGTGGAGGATTTGTAGTATAAGTATAGGTTTTAGTTATAGTTTTAGGGGGTGTTTGATAGCCTCTTGATAAGCTTGTCCCTGATTCGGTCAGCATGGTTGTTTGTTTGATAAAAAATTTTCTGGTGCTTAGTGATTCCACTAGGTGTCTATTGGTTCAGTAATCAAGATATGCAAATTCATTCAGCATCTCCTTTGAAAGCCTATTATAATATGATTTTATTTATAATGTCCGTCCTTTCTACATATTCATGTTACTACTTTTATTAAATGAACATTTTTGTATATAACGTCATTTGAAGGCCAATCTTAAATGAACATTTTTATTTAACGTGCGTCCTTTTTACATATGTATGTTACTTTTATTTATTATTATATTTTTAATTCGTAATTTTTTTTTTCATCTTAACTTTTGCAACTTTATCTCCTTCACTGATATGTATCTTAACAAGGTTGTGAGATGTGCAAAAATAGGATTAATTTCATATATTACCATACTTTCATTATTAATTCATATATGCCTTAATGTACAATATTTTTAATGCATGTTTGGGTATATATGAAATTTCAAACACAAGAAAATAACAATATACGACGTATAAGAAAAATGTTTAAATTTTCAACAATTAATTTTACATAATACGTGTAATCAGAACGCTTGTCAAACAACAAGTTTCATTCAGAAACACTTTGGTTCAGAGCCTTTAAATCATTTAGAGTCTTTAAATCATTCAGCGCTAAATCATTTAGTTTTGTCAAACAGCCCCTTAGTTGTAGTTTAGTTATAATCGGGTACCGAGTTTGCGAGAAATAAATTTTAACATGTTAGCCGGGACTTAATAAAGTCATAAAAATGTTAAAAATATGTTGGGTACAAAAATTGAGCGTTTGGATAATTATTATTTAGTTTTCACGAAAACCGTCGTAATTATATTAAACTTACGTTATAAATTTAATAAATTTCCAAAATACCGGGTAAATGAATTTTATAATTTTTATGACGTTGTAAGGAGTTTAAAAATATATCGGAACCATCATGGGGATTTTTAGATATATTGGTTATATTTATTAATCGCGGGTTAACGTTTAATTAAAATAAATATACGTAAAACGTTAAACATACCAAAAATAATAATATGAATATTCTACGAGTGGTATAGAATGCAAATGCTATTATGATGATATGTAGACTATTTCTAGTCCGTATGAAGTGTCCCTAATAATAATGCATGAATTCGTACCTGAACCAATACGGTTTCGCGAATTTAAGTACTCGTAAACTAAATTTACGATGAAATGAGCAATGCACATGAATAGTGTTTTCTTTCCGGAAATGAATAGTGTTTAGTGAATAGTAAAATTTTTGAATGTTTCTCAGAATATCAAATTGACCTAAAAAATGATGAATAGCGTTTTGATGAATAGTGATTTATGAATAGTAAATTGTCGAAGTTTGGGAAATGACCTGAAATTGTGAGTTGTGACATAAACACAATTCTCCCACATATTGCTCACAACTCTAGTTAATTTAGTTTTATTTTCATTTTTAGTATTTTATTTTTGATTGCATCTTTAGTATTGGGTTAGTTGACTAGCAATTAATTTCGCCCAACTCCTTCAAAACCGAGATTTTTAATTGCTTTTATAAAAACTAAAAAATACAAAAAGAATCATCCTTCATATCTAGACCTAGTCTTTAGGTTTTCTAATCCTAGCGACACTATTCCTAGCTGAACGATCAATCCCCCGGTACTTGTCATTATACTATACTACATCGATCAGGTACACTGCCTGGTGGGGGTTGTAAGCTTCTCGAGATCCCGTGAGAGGTAAAGCCTGGTGCAATCCCTACGCATCAAGTTTTTGGCGCCGCAGCCCGGGGAATAGTTATTGTCTAGGTTAGAATCTCTTTTTATTTGGTCTACTTGCTAGATTCCTTTCTAGTAGGATTTTATTTTTATTTTTAGGTTCTCTTTAGTCTATCTTATTTCTTCTTGTTTTTGTTCGTAACTCTTCACCATCCGACATCATGGACGACGGTAACATCTTTGAACCCGTCATCCCACCACAACAAAACCCACCACTAGATAACCAACCTCTTAGGCCCCGAACCTTAGGAGAGTATTCCCGACTGTTGGAACCAAAGTTTTACTATTTTATCAAGTCTCGGTCATTTGTAATAATAGGTTGCTTTAGTTATTTATTACTTACACTAATGTAATGTCTCAAGTTTACTAGGCTTAAGTTTAATGATCCATGGGCCTTAAAGCCCACACGATTTGGAGAAAGGAAGGAGAGGGAGTGTTGCCCTAGCTCCTTCCCTATATATAGTATGCTTAGGTCTATGTAATACTTGGTTGGTTATTTGAAAACATTAAGGAAACTCTTGCATTTCACTTTCTCAAATTTCTCATAATCATCCCACTCTCATTCTCATCTCATTTCTTACATAATCATACTTGTGTTTACAAAATGGTGACCTAACAAGTGGTATCATTCGCTAGAGGAAGGTGTAGTTCTTGTTTTCATTGATTTTTTTTCTCTCAAATTCGTTTTTTTTAATACCGAATTTTTTTGTGAAATTTTAAACTTTTGCTTTGTTTCTTGGTTTTTCTCACATCTTTGCTTACAAACTTGTGTTTAAAATCAAAACAAACCATAAAGTTCCAAACTTTTACAACAAAATTCGATTTCTTCTTACTTGTACCTTTATCGAAATCTTTTCAAGTTTAAAATTTTTCATAAAGTTTTCTACTTTACTTAAGATTTACACATTTTATACACAAAAGTACAAGTATCTTGAAAGAAAAACGAATTTAAGGATTGCTTTCTTTGCAAAACAAAACCTACATATTATCGAGATCTTCATAAAGTGCACTCCCTCGTCTTCGTTTGTGTGGACTCGGTATTTTCTTTCTTGTATAAGAAAGTTAAGTACTTCGACTATTGTAAAAGTTTTCGAAGTTGTATAGTTTCGAAAACCAAGTTTCGAAATCTTTGTGATTTTTTCGAGAAAATTGTTACATTATCGAAATCTTAGTTATCGAGAAAATTTTTTTTATCGAAATCTTTTCTCGATAAACTGCTTGATTATCGAAATCAATTTTTTTCTCGATAATACTACACAGTTTCGAAAACCTTTCTCGAGAACATCCAAGTTTCTCGAAAATCTTCCAAGTTTCTCGATAATCTGCCAAATTATCGAAAACTTATTTTCGAAATCTTCTTTGAAGTTGTGCTACGTTTCTCGATAATTGGTTCATTCTACACTTTCCACAAGATCCATTTCTACACAAGTGTTCGAAGATGTCTCAGCCACCGAATCACTACTTTCCTCATGTTCAACAACAAACATCTCAGCAACAACAACCTCAGAAGTCTCAGCAACAACATTACCTTCCGCACCAGATGAATCAACAACCTCCTAAATACAATCCACAACAACATTACCTTATGATGCAACAACAGCTCATTCCTCAACAACTACCATATCAAGTGCCACATCAAACCACTCAGTTTTCCTCCAAACAACCTCACTGGTTTGACAGAATGTGTGAAGTTATTACAACTCAACAATCCCGACATGAGGCAGGATCACTTGAAACACCTCCAATGCTTACACCCGGTAATTATGTGCAATGGTCAAGTCGATTCCTACGATTTCTTGAACTCAAGAAACCTCATGGGCCATTCTTGAAGCAAGTGATACTTGAAGGACCATTTGAGTGGCCAACAAGATTTGAAGCTGGTGATCCTAATGCTGATCCTCCACGTCCTCCTGGTGATAGACCCCTTCCAGAAACTGCACTCACTGAAGAACAGAAACTACATCGTGAAGCTGATCAGTATGCAATGGCTTATATACTTCAAGGTATACCCAATCCGATCTATCGCAGTGTCGATGCTCAGAAAACAGCCAAAGCTATGTGGGAACACGTTCATCTCCTAATGGAAGGAACTCAATTGAACAAAGATGACATGGAATCCAAGCTTTACATGGAATACACTGACATCACAATTGAACCTGGAGAGTCACTTGAATCCTACTATCATCGTTTCACAAATGTGGTTAATGATCTGGAACGTCACAAAATCACTGTACCAAGGATCGCTGTGAACTCCAAATTTGTGGGTAGTCTTGGCCCTGATTGGCATAAATATGTGACATTTGTTCGTCAAACAAAGAATCTTCATGATGCTCCATATGGGTTGTTGTATGATTTTCTGAAACACCATGAACCTGAAGTGGAAAAAGATCGAGCTCTACGAGGAGGATACACACCAACTTCAACACCAAATTCTTTGGCTCTCGTAGCTCAATCTCCCTATGCTCCACCACCAATGTCAAATCATGCATATGTTCAAGAGCAAAACTACTTCAGTTATCCACAATCTTCCACTTCGAACCAAATGATCCCTTATGATTCATCTCTACAGAATGATTCTACTCAACTTGCTCCGTTAAACAACAATGATGCTGTGTACTACTCCAACTCCAATGATGATGACGATGATGACTTTAATACGTTGAATCAGGGACTTGCTCTTATTGCTCGTGCATTCAGCAAATTCTCCAACAAAACAAACAACCGTCAACGTTCATCTTCAAACACAAGAAATCAAGCTGTTGTCAATGATGGAAGAGTGGAAATTCAGAATCGTAGTTATGGTCGATCTGGTTCCGGAAGCTCTTCAGGAAACTATGGGAATGGTCAGAGGTTTAGTAACAATACAGGGTTCAGGAACAACTCAGGATCTTCTCAGCAAAGGTCTGAATCAGTTGCACCTAGGAACTCCAACTCAGGGAATGCAGTGTGGTGCTACAATTGCAATGAACAAGGTCATATAGCAACAGCATGTCCCAAACCGCGTACTCGGGGTAGTAAGTTTCACAACCAGGCATTACTCATGGCTCTTCAAGATGAAAAGGATGGACATTTCCCTGAACAAGACAACAACTTCATGGCAAATGTACACAATGATGATGACATGGAAGATCTGGAAGCTAATGCAGCTGTGATGCTTATGGCCAACATGCAGGAATTTAAGCTCAATGATTCAGGTCCAGTGTATGACACTGACGGCTTGTCTCAGGTACATGACCTTAATGCATGCTTTATTAATGAAATAGTCTCACCTTCTGCTTCTGAATCAGATACGGCGCAAGTTGTTCCATCTATATCATCTTCATCCTCTCAAAAAGATGAACAAATAAGCACAGTTGTCATATTTGATGATGACACAGTTGTTTCATTTGATGATCCAATTGAGAATGATGAACATGATAATTTAGAACAACATGAACCATCATTTGATCCAGACCCTGACCTCATATTGTTATCTAAACAACTGGATGCTCAACAATTGCAAATACTCAAATGCAACGAGAAAAACAAAGTTTTAAAAGAACAAAATGCGTCATTTGCAAGAGACATTGAGTGTTATAAAATTCAGCTTTCAAATCTAGATGAAAAGATTAAACACACTAAAAGTTTTGAAAAAGCTTTTCAAGATTCTTACAACAAAGAACAAGATCTTCAACGCAAAATACAAGATTTAATTAAGTCACACGGAAAGTTGATTTCGAAACTTGAAAGTGAGAAGGGTGAATTGAAAAAACAGGTTGAATGTCTTCAAACTGAACTCTCAAAAACAGAAACAAAATTGTCAAGTTGTCAAAAAGATTTTCATGAACATAAAATACGGAAAAGGAAGTACATAGACAACTTACTCGGTGATATTGTTGATCTTGAAAAACAACTCAAAGAATTTCGTCACATTGTTTACAAACACGGGAACTCTGTCACAACAATTCAGAAATTTACTTTAAAACCGAAACCCAATTGCGGTTATGCACTTGGTGATTACAATTCAATGTTTCTACACACGGCATTCAAAGAAATTCCAAAAATTTACAGTATGGATTATTTTCTTGATAATACGGTTGTGCGTGCTGTTGTTTTTGATACTGAGGAGGAAGAAGAACTTGAAGACGAGAGTCGATCTAAAATGAGTCAAGTTCAATATTGGACACCATATGACTATTCAAAAGCTCCTCCACTTTCAAAATCTTTTGTCACTCAAAAGGAATTACCTGAGAAATCATGGTTTATCGAAGAGTCATATGTTTCATCTCACAATGCAGCTCCTGTCCCACCTGTAGCACAAATAAATGGTCCTTTACCATCATCCGGTGAACTTACACGTTTACCAAAATGTCGTGTCTTAAATTATTTCAAAACCTTTATGGAAGACATCGATATTTTGGAGGAAACAATTGAACGCAATTCAGAAATAAAAATTGAAACTTTTCAATCCGCTTACGAGCGAGAAAAGAGAGATATTTTTCAAAAACAAATGAAACCAATTGTTCAACACCTTCGTCTATGTGCTACACGTTGGGATCAGGAACTTCAAAAGGAGGTCAAAAATATGATAAACGTTTTTGATACTGCTGAAAATGAGATTTTGGTCCAAAAGCTACAAACTAAAGTTTTCAAAAATGATGCTGATCGACTCTTGGAACAAGTTCTCTGTGCTGATATTTTGTCTGTTATCATGAATGATCTTTATAATTCTGGTACTTCTATGCTTAAGCATGATCATTGTGTTGATAATATCTTGTTGAATGAGGAAATTGAGACACTTAAACTGGAAAATGAAAAGTTGAGAATTAAAAATGATGATGTGACAAAACAATTTTCAAAAGAAATTTGTCAACTCAATCAAAGGCTTGAATGGTGTCAAGCTAAAAGTCTTGAAAGGGAATTGAAGTTTCAAAGTCAAAATGTTTCAAACTCTTGTCAGATTTGCAAAAACAACGAGTCTTTAAAAGGTCGATGTTTCCAATACGAAAAAGAAATTGCGGATTTAAAAATTGAAAACGCCGAATGGCAACAAAACCGCGATGACATCAAATATTGCAATGGTTTACTTGAGTCTGAAATTTAGGACAAAAATCACATCATCATTGATTTGAAAGAGAAAGTTAAGCTACTTCAAAAAGGAAAAATGGTTGACACCACGGTGATAGCACCAGGAATGTATCAAATAAACAAAACTGATAAAGGAAAGATTGTTCAAAACACTAATGTTGATACCTCCACTTCTACAGGATTAGTCTCCACTTCTAGCGTTAGCAGACCCAAGCGAAAAAGTAAAAAGAAGCATAGGATCTTGCAACGTAAGAGAGGACACCTAGAAGCTCAGGAAGTAGAAGACCAACTTAGGACTTTGAATAAAACTCATGTTGCATCTGATTTAGATTCTAATCTGGCAAATTGTAATCAAAATCTAAATGTAACGAATGATGAACCTTTGAATGTTTTGAATATTAATGCATCTTGTGTGTTTTGTCGTAAAAGCGTATCATCTGGTGATCATACAAAATGTTTAGCTAATTCTCTTCTAAATCGTCATAAGAAACGTAGGACACGCATTCCCTCTAGGCCCACTAATGCCTCTAAGTCTAACTTAGGAAAGCCGTCTTCTACGGTTTCTAATGAAGCTGAAGTTACCCCCATAGGTACCGAGAACAAATCTAGGAATGAGCCAACGACTAGTGCATTTAACATTAAGAAAGCAAAAACTAGTTGGAATTGGCAACGTTGGTTACAACACAAACCAGACTTTAAATGGATTCCTAAATTGCTGAATACATGTGTTACTAACCAACAGGAACCCGCATTGTCTTTGGGTTCCTCCCTTACTTCTGTTCCACCCGTGTCTTCTTCTGGTGATGCAGGTGGTACAGATTGTTCTCTGGATTGTTGATAGCGGATGCACCCGACATATGACAGGCAATCTCAAACTGCTACACAACTTTGTCTCAAAGTTTATAGGAACTGTCAGATTCGGGAATGATCATTACGCTCTTATAATGGGATATGGTGACTACATCAGCGGTAACATTGAAATTAGTCGTGTTTACTATGTGGAAGGCCTTGGACACAACCTCTTCTCTGTTGGTCAATTCTGTGATGGGGATCTAGAAGTTGCATTTCGTGAAAAAACCTGCTTTGTTCGTGACTTACAAGGAAACGATCTTATGTCTGGCTCACGCGGCTCCAATCTTTATACAATCTCAATGTCAGATATGATTGCAAAATCTCCGATATGTCTTCTCTCCAAAGCTGAATTGACTAAATCTTGGTTATGGCACAAACGTCTCTCACACTTGAATTTCAGAACCATGACTGACCTTGCTCGTTTTAAACTTGTCGATGGATTTCCAAGATTCCGTTTCACCAAAGATCACTTATGTCCAGCCTGTGAACAAGGAAAAAGTACTCGTGCTCATTTTCCGTCTAAACCTGAGCAAAGTACGAATCATGTCTTACAACTGCTACATATGGATTTGTGTGGACCGATGCGTTTTCAAAGTATCAACGGAAAACGCTACATACTAGTAATTGTGGATGACTTCTCCAGATGGACTTGGGTTTATTTTCTACGAAGTAAAGATCAAGCTCCGTCAATGATCATCACCTTTCTCACCAAAATTCAAGTTCAGCTTCGAAATACAGTACGAATCGTCAGAACTGACAATGGAACTGAATTCAAGAATCAGACACTTCGGTCTTACTATGAGAAAGTGGGAATTGAACATCAAACGTCTATACCTAGAAGCCCAGAACAGAATGGTGTGGTTGAAAGACGCAACAGGACGTTAGTGGAGGCTGCTAGAACAATGTTGATCAATGCTCAATTACCTGATTACTTATGGGCTGAAGCTGTCTCAACTGCATGCTATACTCAAAACCGTTGCATGATCACAAAACGCCATCGCAAAACACCATATCAAATTGTTCATAAAAGGAAACCGAACATCGATTACTTTCATGTATTTGGAGCACTTTGCTATCCGAAAAATGATCGTGATGATTTAGGTAAACTCAAAGCTAAGGCTGACATCGGAGTGTTCGTTGGATATTGTGAAAATTCCAAAGGTTTTCGGATATGGAATCGTCGTACAAGAGAAATTCAAGAAACCATTCACGCTAATTTCGATGAACTCACCCAAATGGCTTCTGAGCAACACAGCTTAGGACCCGAATTTAACCGTCTTAACTCTCCGGCATCTTCAGCTGAATCTTTACCACTTAACCGCAAAGAATTAGAAACCTTGTTTGCTCCACTATTTGATGACACGATTGAATACCGTCCTACTGAGGTCTCACCAAATTCCGCTGCTCAACCTGAACACATTCCAGTACCAGACTCACCTCAACAAACTTCTACAAGTGTTGAGAGAGACGGTCCTTCAATTGAATCACCATCTACAGCAGAACAAACGGGTTCTACTCCCTGCCATCCAGCTGAAGATCCAACACCACAATCAGTTCCACAATCCGCAGAGCATGATCCTGATACGTTCATTAATCCGTTTGCACCAGCTACTACAGTTCCTGATATAGCTGAGTCATCAACACGCAACTTGGATCCTGCCAACATGCGAGATACGTTTCAACTACACCCGTCAACACACAAATGGACTCGTGACCATCCACTAGTTCATATTATTGGCCATCCAGATGCACCTGTTATGACAAGACAACGACTTCACACCGATGGAGAAACTTGCATCTACGCACTCACAGTTTGTCATGAAGAACCCAAGAACATTAAAGATGCAATGACTTATGACAACTGGATTGAATCCATGCAAGAGGAATTTCAGCAATTCATAAGATTAGAAGTCTGGGAATTAGTTGAAAGACCTGACGGAGTCTTTGTCATCGGGTTAAAATGGATATGGAAGAATAAGCTTGACGCAGAAGGGACTGTCATCCGCAACAAATCACGCCTGGTAGCGAAAGGATACTCTCAACTTGAAGGTCTAGACTTTGCTGAATCCTTTGCTCCAGTGGCACGACATGAAGCTGTTCGGATCTTTTTGGCTTATGCTGCTCATAGGAATATGGTGGTTTACCAGATGGATGTGAAAACAGCATTTCTGAATGGAGAACTCCGTGAAGAAGTTTATGTCAGTCAACCTGAAGGCTTCGTTGATCCTGAGCGTCCTAATCATGTCTACCGACTCAAAAAGGCTCTCTACGGACTCAAGCAAGCCCCACGGGCGTGGTATGACAAACTGTCCACTTTCTTATTGGCCAATAAATTTTTTAAAGGATCGGTGGATCCCACACTATTTACAAAAACCTACGGGGAGGACTTACTTGTTGTTCAAATATATGTCGACGACATCATTTTTGCCTCAACAAAAAGAAGTTATTCTAATGAGTTTGCAAAATTAATGAAAGATAATTTTGAAATGTCCATGATGGGTGAACTTTCGTTCTTTTTAGGACTACAAGTTCATCAATCACCCCGTGGAATTTTTATAAATCAGTCCAAATATGCTCTTGAAATCTTAAAGAAACATGGAATGATAACTTGTGATACTTATAATACGCCAATGGGCTATACCACAAAACTAGATGCTGATTTACATGGGACTCCCGTTGACCCTACCAAATACCGAAGTATGATTGGGTCCCTCATGTATCTCACAGCTAGTAGACCTGATATAGTTTTTGCTGTCTACATGTGCTCTCGCTATCAGTCCAGACCAACGGAAAAACACCTCAGTGAGGTCAAGAGAATCCTTCGATACATAAAGGGAACCATTAACTTGGGGATCTGGTATCCGAAGGATTCTGGTTTTGAACTAATTGCTTTTTCAGATGCTGATCATGCAGGATGTTTAGACACACGCAAAAGTACATCTGGTGGATTACAGTTTCTTGGAGACAAACTTGTGTCATGGCAATCTAAGAAGCAGGACTGCACGTCTTTATCATCTACAGAATCTGAATACGTAGCCATGTCGGCCTGTTGTGCTCAAGTCATCTGGATGAGATCACAACTTAAAGACTATGGCTACCTATTCAATAAGATTCCTATCTACTGTGATTCAAAGAGTGCGATTGCTATCTCCTGCAACACTGTGCATCATTGCAAATCCAAACACATCGATCTCCGTTATCATTTCATCAAAGAGCATGTGGAAAGGGGTACAGTTGAACTTTATTTCGTTGGAACTGAATACCAATTGGCGGACTTACTTACCAAATCCTTGGCACCATCCAGGTTTGCTAGTCTAGTTCACCAGATTGGTATGAGATGTTTGACACCAGAGGATCTGGAAAAGTTTTTAAAATACCACTGATTGTCAAACATCACTACTATCTCTGTATAATATTTGTCTTTCTTTCTTTACTATAAACTAATCAAAACCCAAAAAGATTTTTTCACAATTTTATTTTCATTTCTCAAAAAAAAAAAAAAAAAAAAAAAAAAAAAAAAAAATGCAAGTATATCGCTTCCATTCAACACCTTGTTCTTACTTTACAAGTGTTGAGGGGGAGTCACGCGTAAATTTCTTTCACCAATTTTTTTAAAATAGGTATACTTGCATATTTCTCATAAGCTTTCGGTTCGGTGTGTGTGCGGATGGTTCATTTCACAACACCTTGTCTCATATGGTTTAAATCTTCATTAGTTACCTTTAAAAATGCACATCTCAATATCTTTAGACTTGCTAGGTACTTTAGGGTTCCAGTTTAAGTACTTATAGTTAAGGGACCAAAACTGTCAATGTCTTTAAGGTTATAAAAACTTTAAGTACACTAGTTTGTTTGTTTTAAAGTCCAAGGACTAAAAGGGACAAAATTCAAAGTTTCAAAACAATATAAACAAACAAACCGTACAAACAAACCATCACAATTTCTAAAACCCCTAAAACCCTTTCTTTAACCTACGGTCCATAATCAAACAAGCATACCACGACCTTGATCTTTGAATTGTAAGTTCCCATGGATTCACTAGGATATATCTTACATAGAATCTTGGTTAATTTGAATTTCAACGGTTAGATCTCTCGATTTAGTGATGTCGAGAACTAGGGCTAGGACTTCGAAAATTGTTGTTTACATGTCATAGTGGTTAATTCTTGATGAGGTTTTATCACTTTACTTGTTTCTAATGATTCCTCATCAGTTAACCTCATTTTAACATGTTTGAGTGGTTCTCGATTTCAAAAAGATTGGGTCGAAGTGGGTTGTTAAGATTCTGTGATTATTTGGTTAATGTTAGTGGTGGGATTTGCTTATTAGGTCCCTTAGGTGCCTTATCAATCTTGCTTGGTTGTCTCCTACTACTCCTACATGTTTCTCGATAAAACAGAAATACGAGTCTCTTGTATTAGAATATCTGTGACAGGCCAATCTCTGTGGTTACATGATTTGTGATGCATACAAAGGTGTAATCTCATGCGAAATCGATTATGTTCTTGTATAAGAATGTTTTTCGAGAAATCTGTGTAATATCGAAATCTTTCTAAAATTATCGAGAAACTCAAGTTCTCGATAAAATTGGTTTCTCGATATAAGAAAGTTTCTCGATATTCTGAGGAAATTTTTCGAGAAATCACTTTCTCGATAAATTTTTTCATTTTATCGAAATCTTTCTGGGAACTCCACTTTTTCGAAATCTTCAATTTCTCGATAATGTTTTTCGATAAATATTAATGTTTTCTCGATAAAGTTTCTCTATAATGTTTCACAAGATGACACTTTCTCGATAATGTGTCATTTATCGAAATCATTCAATATATTAAACTTTCTCGATAACACCAGTTTCTCGATAAGCTGTTAACAGAATTGATTTTTCCCGATAATATCAAGTTTTTTTTCGAAAAATAATAAATCTCGATAAAAGGTCCATGATGCATTTTTTTTGAAATATTGTTTGGTATTATATCAATGATACCTTGGTATGATTCATTAGTGTTGTGTAATGTGATGTTGTGAACTGTGCTTGTCATGTTATGCTTATTTGCCATATGCATTATTTGACTCATTACTAAATGACGCATTTGTGCTTAATCGTTTCAAGTAGATATCTGTATCCAATATCTAAACTGTGCTAACTCATAACACATTTGGATGCTTGGTTTATGGTGATACTTTTCAGAAAAACATGGCTGAACACACTGAGAACGTCGCAGAACAACCTCTTCCATTACTCACCTTGGATGACATCACTCCCGAGAACTACAATGTCACAATTGGCAACAACAATCCCAGAGTCGATTTCAACAAGTTGAATATCATAGAGAAATCATGCAAGATTGTGAAAGATATCCTACTGGCACATCCATGCAAACCACTTCTCACCTGCTCTACTTCAGTTCCACTGTTCTATCTTCATCAGTTCTGGCTTACTGCTCAGACCAACTTGGATAATGAGTCTTTCACTGTTACCTTAGATGGCCAAGATTACTCTGTAGATCATGACGTTCTTCGAACAGCTCTTCTCATGCCACAAACTGACAACGAATTTGCTCCGATACTACCTGACCTGGAACTTCTTGACTTCTTCATTGAATTAGGATATGAGGTTGATGATGATGAACCTCTAATCAAGCTTTCCAAATTCAATGTCAAGTATATCCCTCAGCCTTGGAGAACATTCTGTTTGTTGGTTGTTAGATCTATATCTGGAAGGAAAAGTGGTCATGAACATCCAAGGCTCGAACACCTGCAAACATTCTGGGGAATGGTGACTCTGACACCAATTGACTTTGCAGTTCCTATCATGAATGATATCATCTACAGTATTCAGACCGACTGTGTGAAGACTATGATACCATTCACAAGATTCACCAAGCTTATCGTTGAACATCTCTGCAAAAGTTCTCCAGAATTCATCAAGAGGATGGCTGATCCTAATGAGCCGAAGCACCTCTTCGAGGACGACTTCACCACCTTATTCATCAAATCGACCACTTCCTCTACCAAGATCAAAGGTATGAGGATTCCCGAATACCTTTTGAATGACAACATTAAGAATAGGGCAAACTTCAAGTTGTATGATCTGGCTTACAAAGGGGAACTGGAAGAAGCAACTATAAAGACTCGTAGCAAAGGAAGTGTAAAGTCTGGGAGTACCACGAGCACCACTGGATCACCGCATACAAGATCTAAGTCTGCTACAATGGCAAAACCCAAGACTACTACCACACCTAAACCTACATCCAAACCTAAACCTGCTACCAAACCAAAGAAGAAGGCAACTCCTGAGTACTTTATTCGGGATGAACCTACTCCTTCACCTTCTGACACCGAGTCTGAGTTCGATACAGAATCTGACGAAGAAGAACCAGACTATGAACTGAGATACAGAGCACCTGATGAAGGATTTCCAGCAATAGAGATTGCCGTACAACAAAGTCTTGAAACTTATGAAGAAGAGACAAGGAGAAGAAAAGGTGTCACTATCAATGAGCCGAATGATGATGAAGACGAACCAATCGCTGAACCATTGGTCGATAAACGTAAACTCAAAAGTATAGTTGTCGACACTAGAGATGAAGAAAAGCGGCTTAGGAAAGAACAGAGGAAAGCAAGCCTTGAAAGCCGACTTCTATCACACCCTCCAACACCACCACCTATTGATCAGTCAGAACATGTAGGGGCTACAAGCAGTATGGTTCCTCCAACAACGTCAGAATCAGCTCCACAACCTGATGACAACGTTAAGGATACAGACAAGACTGAAGATGTCCACATGACTGAGACTGCTACTTTAGAGGAGAATGTTGGCGGTCAAGAGAACTTAGCTACGGATCAGGAACATGAATATCTTATTACTCCAGAGTTTCTTGCACGAGAAGCAGAGGAAGCAGAGGAACGTCGTCGAAAGGAAAACGAAGAGAAGAACGCGTTCGACACCAACATGTTTCTTAAGTCATCTTCTCAGCAGACTTCCTCAGCACAACCTCCACCTCCTCAAGACTCTCCGCCAAAGGATCCAACTCCTCCTGCTTCTTCTTCAGACTCTCACAACGAGTCTTCGTCCGAATCATCACCAGAGCACTCATCACCCATACCATCTGAAACCGCATCTAAACAGCATTCGATCAATGAACCAAAACAACAAGTTGATCTTCAGGAGCAAGTGAACAAACTCACCGACATGGTTACCAAACTTACTAAACAAGTTGAGGAATTCCAGGATTCTACGCAGCTGATTGACAAGTTCTTGAAATCTGATTACGAAGGTTTTATCAGAACTGCAACACATGATTTTCTCACTGATAATCTGGTTGAGATGATTACTCCTGAAGTTGCAAACCTTCTCAAACCAATCAATGACAACTTGGATCACAGAATTAGAAGTGTTACGAAGAAAATGTTGTCTACTACACCCTTCACGCTTCACACCGCAAAATCTTCTACTGTGGCTCCAACCGTCCAAGAATTGTCTCTCAATGACATGCTTGTCAAAATCTTCGACAACCTTGCCACCAAAACCACACAGACAGCTGAAGAAAAAGGCCTGTATGATGCTATGGTAGCTTATATGTCAAAAGAGTCATGCAAAGATGCTGCTGGATCCCGAAAACGGACAAGAAAAGATGACGATCCTGACCCAAACTCCAAAGGCAAGAAACCGAAGTCTGGAACAGATCCCTCATCCTCTCTACAACCACAGAAGGACTCCACTCCTCCTGGAACTCAACAACAACCCTCAGCTACTGGTGAAGGTCAAACCGAAGATGAAGAAATGTTCATGGAACAAACTGATGACTTCCAAGATCAACTTGACATCGATTACCGTGCTCCACCTACTCATGATTCTCATGCTGGTCCATCATCACCGTCCAAAGCCAAAGACAAAGATGCTACATCCAAGTATAAGAAATCCAAGAAGAAAACACGTCATTCATGGCTCGACAATGATGACAATCCTCAGAATGATTGGCTGACAGAAATGGTCCACGCTCAACCTCCTCTGGAAGAAGAAGAACCTCTTCCTGGTAACACTCTTCAGTTCACCCAGGCCATTATGAAGGATCTTCACATCAACAAACTCACAAAGGCAGAGCTTAGGAGAATCAATAGGGATGCACAAGAATTCCTCAAGAAAAGATCTGGAAACAAAGTCGAATACGAATATCACATGCAGAATATAGCTAGTGCAATGTCTGCCGACTTTGACTGGTTAAATCCTGAAGTGAATATCGATCTAAGTTCCAAGAATCATGAAAAACCTTACTTCACCGACTGGACCAAACCATTACCGTTGAAAGGATTTCCTGACAAACCGAAGATACCCTACAACTTCTTCTTCAACAAAGATCTTCGTAACATCCAGCTCACTCAAGAGATATCCAAGAAGAAATATGCTTCCTCACTCACAATCTCAGTACCAGCCGCTAGATACGAAATTCCAGCCATTGAAGAAACTACCCGTATTTTCAGCAACTCCATCGTAGCTTACGACAGAGATGCTCTACATGGAATTCAACATTGGCCTGATCGTCGTCGTCTCGGTTATACAAGCAGATTAGGAGAGACATCATTGGAAAATGTGAAGCAGAAATCAAAGATCATCGCTATCTTGGAGATTCAGCAGTCAAAACGATTTAACTACATTTTCATGCGTGAAATTGTTGTTAAACGACAAGATGAAAAGAAGTACAAGTTCTCCGAAGCAGACTTTCCCAACCTTTATCTCAATGACATAGAAGATATGTATCTTGAAAAGGTTCAGAGTAGAATGCGCGGATTCGATAGAGACGTTCAGTACAACTTCATTGCATCGCTACTTCTTTACATCCGACGACTGATTGTTCAAGAAAGAGTGGAAGATCTTCAGCTTGGAGTGGAAAGTTACCAACAAAAGATCAATTTGACAAAGCCACAGTTCTACTTTGATGGTCTCTATGAAACACCACAGTTTACTCTCATCCAAGAACCGTTTGGTTTCACCTACATTAACAGCAAAAAGCTACAAAGCTTCATGAGGTTCGATGAGGTACATAAATTCTGTGATGTTACACTCAAGTTTGTTCGTGATGGGCTTGTCAAAAGGTTGAATGATGATCGACGTAAGATAGCTAAGGGGGAACAACCTAGATGGAAATCCAGCTCCAGAAGACAAGTTCGTAACTTTGTCTTAAAGATTGAAGAACGGTTATTTCGACGGGAACAGATCAGACGACTGGAAAGCTACATCGGTGCCAGACCATCGTTTCCTGTCAGAAACTTCGAAAGACCTGAACCTCAGTTCACTAACTTCAATGCTCCACTTCCAGACGAAGAATAACTTGGTACATTTGGTCATATTTTTTCAATATCAATTGTTTCATTGATTGAATCATTTTTCCATTATGGTTTGTGCACACATAACAGTGTACAACCCGTGCTTGTAATTAAAGGACCCTGAGGTACGCTTCAGTGCCTCAATCCTAAACATAAGGAGCGAAGGCTTCTTACTTTTGAGTAGAATTAATCAAACATTTATGATTTTTTCATAATTCTGCTCAAAAGGACAAGTATTTCACCTCAATAAGACCTAATCACTTGTTGAGGGGGAGCACTTGTCAAAACAAAATACTTTGCTCAAAATCAAAAGTTCTTGATGTATCTCCCCATAAGACTCAAAAGGCATATTTTAATCTAAATAGTTTGTCAAAAACACCATTTTATATGCTATTTTTGAGGGGGAGAAAATGAAAAAGTGATTAAAATATACGAAATCAAAGCTTTAAGTTGTATCATGTGCGAGCTAGACTCAGTATTAACCCAGGAATTGACGAGATAATACAAGTTAGTAACATCGAAAGGACTTATCCTCGACGGGTAATAACATCAAGTTAGTTACTAGAGCTAGTTGTCACCTAAAAGCTGACAATGCATCTCTTTAACTAACCACGTAAGCGTGTCTCGAAAAGGATATGTCTTAGTAGAAAAGTACCGTCTCGAGAAACTTTCTGTGGACTTGATCAGGCCGGGTAATAACTTCAAGCTAGTCTAACTAGTGATGTAAGCGTGTCTCGAATCGGTCCTGTTCACAGAAAGTGGATCAATTCAAAAGTGTTTGCTCCTCCCGCATGTGCAAATTTATTTAATACTTATGAGCACATGTGCAGGGGGAGCCCTTCAAAAGTGTACGCAAAACTCTCAAAGTGTTAACCAAAATATTTGATTATCACAAACACTTTGAGAGATTTTCAATCAAAGGTTTCTTGGCTACTGTCGGAGTTATAAGGTGATTAAGATAGGAATATCCGTCCTATGATCCGCCAGAGCCGGAGGGATCTACCCAAGGACATCTCCCATAGTTAGAATTAGAAGTCCTTAGGTATGATACGAAAAAAGGAGTAAAGAATGTAAAGGAGAAAGAAGGGGTTGAAGAATGAAAAAGAAAAGTAATGAAAAGGGTGAAAAGAAATAGCCCTCCATATGTTCAACCTTAGGGCAGACACCGGGTTCAATACGTATGCTACTGGTTGTTGCAAAAGACAACACCGGTATTGAAGACAAAGTCGTCATGGACCCAGTGACGCAATGCACTAAACCTTCTTAACCACTCAAGTTCTCTTAAAAGGATTTGTTTCATTCTCACGGGGAACCCGCGTAACCTATCGACCTATCTCTTAGAGACGGTTGATATTGAAATAGGACATCCCCCAGTCTCCGCATAGGAAACCTAGGTGTGCACTTATAGAGTCTAGAGCCATGAGATACATCAAAGATCTCTTAGGAACACTTAGTATTTCTACAACTGGTGTTCTACATCAATGGGCATCAGTTGTAAACTATCGAGTCCTTCGCAGATCTTAGCAATCTGCCTAGAACGTTTATGAGAGGATTACGTAAGTACTTCTCAATGATTGAACGGAAATCCTGCCAGGGTCAACATCAAACAGCCCTGACAGCAGGTCACTTCGGTAACTCCACAAGGGTTACGCTTAGTGTTTGCGGTTGTTCCATTACGGTCTACAGTCGTGGAGTGATCCCCAGCGACTCACCCAGTCATTGAGCTACCTAGTAGGTCTCGTAAGCTCCTTCGGGAGTATCTGATATGGGAACGGCCTGGATAAGGATTAGAAGGAGTCTTCACAATATGCTGTTGATGAGCTCTAATTCCTTATCCGTAAGTACCGGTGATTTATTGCTAACTGTCTACTCGCAGGTACCTGACTTCCATGATGACGGATTCCACATGCTCATACATGCATCTTGCTATCATCAAAAGCTCCCTCAAAGATCAAAGCAACACAAAGTTCAAAGTAAGATTCTACGCCAAAAAGAAGAATCTACAAAGTTTAAAGACCAAAGATCTTATGTGAAAGAAAGGGACTACGTGCATGTATAAGTCAGAACTCAAAGATGTATGAGCATGTTGGAATGGCGGATAACCACCACAGACGCAGGAGTGACGAATGACAGATTACTTCATAACATAATCACAACAACATCATCAAAGAACAAAGTCAAAGAGCAAAGTACATCCATCATTATTCTAATCATGTCTGAAGACGTCTAAAGCTATGAAAGTCAAAGATTAAGACGAAGACGTCAAGCAACCTTGATGACCGACCCTTAGGGGGAGATTGTTGGAACCAAAGTTTTACTATTTTATCAAGTCTCGGTCATTTGTAATAATAGGTTGCTTTAGTTATTTATTACTTACACTAATGTAATGTCTCAAGTTTACTAGGCTTAAGTTTAATGATCCATGGGCCTTAAAGCCCACACGATTTGGAGAAAGGAAGGAGAGGGAGTGTTGCCCTAGCTCCTTCCCTATATATAGTATGCTTAGGTCTATGTAATACTTGGTTGGTTATTTGAAAACATTAAGGAAACTCTTGCATTTCACTTTCTCAAATTTCTCATAATCATCCCACTCTCATTCTCATCTCATTTCTTACATAATCATACTTGTGTTTACAAAATGGTGACCTAACACCGACCTAGCCACCAAGGCTACCGAAACACCATTGAGCTCACCCAAGGAGCCAATGTGACCCCCTTGCGATCCGACACCATCCGATTGGTGCAAAGCGGATGTGCATTCCATGGACTTCGTTCCGAAGATCCAAATCAACATCTCAATGACTTCCTTAAAATCGTAGATTCTATAGACCTTGATGTTACAACTAGAGAGTCAACCCGATTACGCCTATTCCAATTCTCTCTACGTGATCAAGCTAGCCAATGGCTTGAACGTTTACCCGCGGGATCCATCACCTCATGGGATGATCTCACCACTCATTTCCTTGCTCAATTTTTCCTACCTGGGAGAACTACCAAGCTTAGAAATGACATCTTGATGTTTCAACAACATCAAGGTGAAACCTTTTATGAAGCATGGACTCGATACAAAGACCTACTCCGAAAAGTCCCTCATCATGGCATCGAACCATGGCTCCATATTCAAATCTTTTACGATAAAGTTAACTATCAAACAAGGAGGGCTATAGATTATGCAGCCAAGGGCAGGCTAAACAGGCTTAGCATTGACGAATGCTGGAAAGTTCTTGAGGGGTTGGCACAGTACGAAGAAGAAGGATGGGAGGACCCGATATTTTCAAGTAAGGGTAAACTTGATTACGCACACGCCACCCAAGAACAATTATTAGGAAGTATCGAGAAGCAGGTAAAAGAATTAATGAGAGCTGAAAAACCTACTGCTGAAACCGCAAGGAATCCTAATATACATAGGAATGCGGTTATCAACCATAATTTTCCTGAACGTTCACGACAAGAGGAGTTCGAAGGGATAATGGAAACCTTCATGAATAATCAGGAAAAATAAATTCGGCACTTAGAAGCACGCATGGAAAGCACTCGTAATGCTTTTATGGATTTAGCAGACAAATTCATATCAAGGATCAAAGAGAAGATTAAGGAAAAATCTGCACTAAGAAAAATCGAAAAAATCATTGAGGTTCCAACTCCTTTGGTGTTTGACCAAGAGGATAACGAGAAATCCTTTCCAAGTACTTCACCGTCAATCACCTCCTACTTTTGTGAGCATCCTCAGGAAGAGAAGAATTCACAATTTCATAAAATTTTCGTTGGATGCTTGCAAACCACGCTCCCAAATTTGTACAAGAGACGTTCCTTTGGTTTTAAACCCGGTGTGAAGAGGTTGCACCTCAAAAACACCACAGCTTTGCGACCCTCTATGGAACAACACCTCTTTGTACCCACCGTTGACCAATGCGAAGGTTACAACTTAACTAAAACCTCACCCACCCCTTTCTACAACCACACCTCTTTCCGTGATAGTATTGAAACGTTCGACCCTGGTGGACTTCACTAATCGGATAGCTACTCATAGTTTTTACTTGTGTTTAGCTATCCACACTAAGTGCAGGGACTGAATGTGGAATTACCACTTTTTATTCCTGATGCGGGCATCTGACGGCGTCAGATGTTAACTCTTGACGCCGTCACCTGGCTATCTCAGCAATAATAACCCAAACTCCATCACTTTCAACTCATACCCCACAAATCACACCCAAATTGCTGCTTCACCTCCGAGTCTCCATCATCCAATCCGACATCTTCCATGACTAATCTCTACTTGGTAAGTAGTTTTTCCTCACTCTTTTTCGTTCAATTGTCCTTAGGTTCAACCAATTTTGAAAACCCCCTTCATCCGAAACCCCATTTTTGACCCATCTTTGATAAATCGTAATGCCTTCCCCTTAGTGATTTGTAATCATGAGGTTACCGTTAGATGATGTTGTCCTACTTGAATCATGCGTTAATTTAGGAAAAATCTTTCATACCATGGATTTTTTGACCCCCACCCATGTTTTCTGCTTAAAGGAGTGTTTGGGTAATGGGTTTAGAGTTTGAAAATTGATTTTTCCCTCGTAATTGCATGGCCCGATTTCTGCTTGGTCTGACGGCGTCAGGATCTCCTTCAAGCCCCGCAGTCGCTCAAGTATCCCATGATCTAGGGAGCAAGCAGCTCATAAGATCGAGCCAACCGGGTCACGAACATCCCCCCATACACCTTGTCAATATCCCTCTCCCCCACACTGGTCTTCAAATAGCTGGCTACCCAAAATGGGATGTTGCAGTAAACATCCGCTGAAAAGATGGTATAAAGGTAGAAAAGATCTGAAGTAGTGACACGGTGAGTGGTGCCATGACGCCCCGACAAGCTGTATGTGATGCACCTGTGGGCTAACCTGATCACGGGGTCCCTTATTGATGCTGCCCTAGTAGTCGAGGTGTACACCCCGTTCCCAATGCTCGGCCAAAATGTGGCGCACCTCATCTCGTTCCTCACATTCTCCCCATGTAACAAGCTTTGCATAAAACCTCCCTCAACAGCCTCCTCCCTAGTGTGCAAACCAATCCTCCACCCAAACTCAGTAACCGAACATGATCGAACCTCCCCTCCTAACCTAAAGTAAATAGTGGTACCCCCCATATCCGTCCTAGCCTCTGCCAAATCAAAGTGAAAGGTCGCAAAGAACTCCCTAACCAACTCACTATACACAGTCTCCCTTATCCTGAACAACCTCTCCCATTGAGGACCCGTGAACCCATCGGTTTGGATCCTCCCCAAAAACTCAGCCTCTAAACCTTGGGATCTCAGAAATGCCCAATCAATAACAGCACCAGCATCAATGTGGTGATTAACAAGCTCCGCATACTTAGTTGTAGCGGCAACAATGTCGAACTCACCCCAACTATGGACCAATTCCCCATAGTTAACTTGTTGGGACCTAGAGGAACTGCCACGGTGTTGTCGTGATCGCTTGCTCATGTTCCTGGAAAAAGATAGAGTGGACGGAAACGATTAGAATGAGAATTTTATTGGCTCATGCTGTCAGACACATCTGACCATTAGCATCGTCATGCAGCTGGTGGATGGGTCCTATACCTGGTACGAGGCAGGAGGACCTGATGGTGCTGAGGATGATGATGATGATGATGAGGGAGCGCCCTAGCAGCATCAGTTCGGGGGTTATGAGGTTGGGTCAGCTGATTACTACCGACACATGAGTCGGGGAGACTGGCAGGCACACCAGGGGGCATGGATGGGTCAGGTGGACGCATGGCGGACCACCACTGACCAGCGCTTTGATTGGATGTATGATCATACCATCCGCCAGATGCAGCACCTCTCCACCAGTGATCAGATCGAGCCCCACCTACAGATTGACCCATTCCCCGGTCGTGAGACGGACTACCCTCCCTACGGGTACACAGGGCACCTCCCTCCTGGTTATGACTACTGTTTTGGTCCTCCTCCCCAGTGATCTTTCTTGATGTCTGTTATGTTTGAACAATTTATGGATGGTGATGTAATTTGAAACAATTAGAAATGTAATAGTTTAGGTTGTGGCCTTTGTTGGCCTTGGATAATTTTATTTTTATCTTTATGCTTACGTTAATTAGTAATAATGGGATGTGCTTATGGTGTCATTCTTTGTTTTGTGTGATTTTTATTTTGTTTGTTTGTTATTTGCTTCCGTATGCATGCTTTATTTTTATTGTTGGTAGATCATGTTTCAAAACTAAAATAGTGAAAATACTTTACTTTGTTGTTTGGCTTAGTCTTAACTTCATCCAAAGGTATTTTTGCAAAAGATAAGTGTAAGGGGAAACCCCAAATATGTTTTTTAAGAAACAAAAACCGATCATGATTCTCCACAATATTAAGTGAACATGTATATTCGTATTTGTTATAGTCAAATGCTTGTATCGAGTCATAATGATGTTTTGCAGGATTTCCCAGGAAGTAGGACGAAGTTTTTCCAGAAATTTTCCGGAAACTTAACATAAGAATTTCTGCAGGTCACTTCTGACGGCGTCACGAGTTTCCTCTTGACGGCGTCACGTGTAAAAATCTGGAAATTTTACCAGTTTTGTTTTTCTAACGGAGTCTTAAAGTTTTTGTTGAATCTTTAGTTTTATAATCTCCAGGATATCTGCAAACATCATTCCACAAGCATTATATCTTATTTTGCTTTCTAGGATTTATTAGCATATGTAGATTGCCGCCGATTTTATGCGAGGTTGTCTTGTCTGTTTTCTCAGGTTTTACAGGTTATGTATGACAAGAAGATGATTATTATTCTGGAAGGGAAGCTTTGATTGTTCATTTTCTTGGAGGAAGATCTAACCTGGCCACCTTATTATCCATACCGAGCGAATCAGGGGAGTATTTGGTTTCATTTGTTTTACTTATGTCACTTTTACATTCTTTACTTGAACATTGGGGACAATGTTCATCCTAAGTGTAAGGGGAGGGTAAAATGATGATACCTTACAGATACACTTTCGTTTGAGTTTGTTTGTTTGACGGTAGATGTGTAATAAAACTATGAGAAATACTTGTTAGTGTAATTTTAGCGCCAAATTTAATTTTTTTTACAACATTTAGGAGTGAAACTTTAGCCATAGCAAGCATCTCATGGATAGGAGATTGTATGACTAGCACAAAACCGTACCATTCAGAAAAATTTTCCACCCAAATATGTGAGGTTCGCCTTTAGATTTGATAGGAAAAGCATTTACTATTAGTGCTTATGAGTGTACCGGTAGCATTTAGATTCTAGAACTTGCGTTAGTGATGCATCCCGAGACCGCTAGTGAGACTATATTCGTGTAGTAGAATTTACTACATGATAAGAGGCATTAGGATCACCCTTGTGTTAAACCCGTATCATAATTACTTGACCATTTAAGTCATATTACTTGGCTAGTTAAGTCAATTAATTTTTCCCACACCTTAGCGTTGTACTCATTTTTAGTACACGTAACCCCTAGTACACCCCTCCGAGCCTATCTTTTCGTTTCTAACTTTAAGCATATTACTTAAAGGAAGAATTTGTTACACCCCACTTAAATGTACACCCAAATCGCCTTAGCCTTCCGTGTATGCACTCATATTTAGTGCATTATTGTTATGTGTTAAACCCTAAGTTAATTATCTAATTGATTACATGGTTGCTAAGTCGAGTCATATCCTTGTACATATTGTTTTGGGACGATTGGGACTCATGGGTAAAGTACTTATTTTATGGAGTAATGGGGAAGAACATCATATATTACCCCCGTATGTGCGTTAATCTTAAAAGTACTCCAAGTGTTTTGATTTTCTTAATTCGAGTCATTAAAATAGTTTATTGTAAAGTATGTAAAAATTCAAGTGTAAGGGGAATTTTCATTCCCTATGATGTATTATTTTGGATGGTAGGGTAAGAGTGTATGCAAGAATAAAATAAATATATATATATATATATATATATATATATATATATATATATATATATATATATATATATATAGAAAAAGAAAAAAAAAACATACGGACTACCATCCCTTTTCATTCTATGTTCGTTTTATATTTTTGTTATTTTTGATTTATTAGCTTAAGTCGAGTCTAGTCTTGGCTTAGCAACGCTATATTGTACATGTAATTAACCAAGATTGTTAACTCGCCACCAGTAAAGACTGCCTATATCCAACAAAACAGTGTATTCCATATCCCTACACCTAACGTTACAACCCTTAAAAAGACCTCTTTGATAGTTTTTCCTAGGTGCTTACGCCATGTGGTGGAGGTTTGATCCTTTCCCAAGCCTATGGTAATCTATTTTGCTATAACAGGTAGTGAGAGATATTTTCCGTTTCCATATTGTGATATTACTTTATTACACCCGAGAGATGTGAGTATCTAAACACTATTTGTGAGGTGCTAGTGTATGACCTCCGTGCTTGTCTTTGGTCTTTAGTGGAACGATTATTTGTTGTAATTACTTTTATATTAGTGTTAAATGACCCCTAACTTGTATTTTGACTAGAATAAAAGCGCATTTGCTTGAGGACAAGCAAATCTCAAGTGTAAGGGTATATGATGAGGCGAAAAATGAACCACTTTTAGGGGGTCATTTAAGCCCGGAATTGAATTTATTTGATCAAATATTGCCCTAAATCGTTCCTTTTGTGATTTTAGGTACTTTGGGAGTGAGTTCTGGAAAAGGAAGCAATTCGGACGTTTTTGGAGCATAAAAGTGAAGAAAACGGCAAAGACTTAATTTTCCATGCTGAGAACAGTACCTGACGGCGTCAAGAGTAAAATCCATGACGACCCACTAAAAACCTGAAGGCGTCACAAGAAGGGCGTCAAGACTATTTTTGGTGACGGCCTGCATAAGGAGTATACATGACGGCGTCAGACCCAGATCTAGGCAGTCCGAGAAACTATTTGGCAGCGAGATGACGGCGTCAGACATTTGTTCTTGACGCCGTCACCTATCAAAATCTATATATAGTTTTCTATTTTTCATTCATAAAAAGAGGAACTTGTGTGGAGAAAGTTAGGGCCGAACTTTGTAAACCCTAGGTCGTATTTTACAGTGTTTTCAAGGGTTTTCACCCCTTGAATCCTTTCATTTTCAATTGAGATAAGTCTTCTTTCAATTCAATCAATGTGTCTATGTGTTGTTTGAATATATCTTATGCTTGTCTTGATTTCAACATGCTAGGCTAGATCTATCTTGTGTTTGCTTAGATGTAATGAAACCTAGATGTTAATTATGTGTTGATTACTTGTTTATGGTTGTATTGGATGAATGATTTCAATGTTAGTGATGAGTGTGTAAATACTCATCATTTTTGTCTTATATGAACTGCCAAAACATCCAAAAACACCCAATAATGCATCAAAATACTGAAATTATCTCAAAAGTGTGTTTTATATGTTTTAGATGCAAAACGTTTAAAAACAAATGAAAAACGAACAAAGTTTGCACAATTGGCAGTTTCAGTCCCTCAAGTTTCAAATATTGACAAAACTAGTCCCTGACGTTTTAAAACGAAAGAAAAGTCAACCCAAAGTTTTTAAAAGTAAAAATTATAAAAATAAGTCCTTGGGTGAAAAAGTTTGAGAAAATTACACTTTTACCCCTCAAAATCCAAAATTGACATAAATGGTCCCTGGAATTTCAGAAAATGGCAGATTTGGTCCTTGGTGGGGAATTTTTGGAAGAAAAGTTATTTTTGGTCCTTAGAAACTCAAAAGTAATCACATGTGATCCCTGGGTGAAAAGTTTGAGGAATTTACAAAATTGGTCCCTGAAGTTTCATAAATGGCAAAACAAGTCCCCCGAGTTTTCAAAAATGGAAAATTACCTTTTATAACCCTTATACTATTCAGATTTGTCATGATTAACCCTTGGGACAATTTTAGGAAATTGGCATAACACACCCCTCAAGTTTCATTAATTACAAAATTGGTCCTTGTGATTTAGTTAAAATACCAAACGACCCTTGTTTATTATCTATACCAAACAAGCCAAAACCCAACAACCCACCAAGCCCACTAAACCAAATCCAGCCCATCCTACCCAAGCCCACCCCCGGTCAAAGCCGGTCAAACCCCAAAACCTTACAACCCGTTTTATTTAATCCCGTGGTCAAACCCAAGGTTGACCTCCCATCCTCACCACTTGACTGCCAAACCTGCAACACCCTGCCAACACTCTTTCCCCCCCATCACTCCAACTCAACCCCTACACACTTCCACCCCCCTCCAAACACTAGAAACCAAAAACTCACAACCCCAACAAGTTATCAGACCCACACCCTGCCAAATAACTTTTCTCGCCAAAAAGGAATTCAAAGGCCAGGATCAAAACTAATGCATCCTATGGTCCAAATTAAAGTGGGAATGAGAGAGAATGAAGCTTCAGTCCATATAAGTCAAGAAAGATAGAAGAAGCGAGGGTAGTTAATTTTTCAGTTGTAGTTTAGTTTTAAGTTATGTTTTTCATGTAATTTTCATTCCCAACTCTAATGTTGTAATCTGTTTTCCATTTGAATAAAGTTGCTTTTAGTTTATATAAATTTCCATTTTCAAATTCAAGTCTCAGTTTCCTCATAAATATAAAAAAGGAAAATGCAACAAGAAATAAATGAGATAAGTTGAAAACAAAAGAAGCAGAGAAGAAAGTTGGATAGCAATGGTTTAGAACTCATTGGGGAGTGTAGGATTGTGTGGTGAACTCATTTTGATACCATTGGCTGAGCATAGAATCTGTGTAAGGCTTTCTCACCCAAACTTTAGTAGTAATCATAGCTAAACTTTATTCCTACTCATTTGTGTTTGTTTAATGTGTTTATCTGCTTACTTATGCTCATTATAGCTTATTAGAGTGGTTTTAGTTCATTTGTTGAAGAATTGCTTTGATTCCCCATTTAACTGTCTTCACTAGCTCACCATCATATTTAGGTTTTGGCTCAGTATTCTGCTTATCATTGCCCTATTTTAGCTTGTAGATATTCCACACAGTTGATATAGGCTACTTGGATCAGTGATATACCTCAGATCATGCAATTGTCTTTGAAAACTGAATGCAGTCAATGCATTAAGGGGTGTTTGGCTTAAGACTGATTGATGAGTTCTTGTTGTTTTTTTTTCACTAACATTTGTTGAGACATGCTCCAATATGTATTTCTGGCTCATTCAGGTCTTAAAAACAGCAGCCCATGTGTAAAAGTCAAAATTTAGCTATAATTTCTTCTAAGTATTAACTGTTGGAAAGTTAGTTGCCAACACCCTCATTTTAGCCATAGACTCTAATAATTTAGCTTTAAGTAGTTGTATTCTAGCTTGTTTGAACAAAATCAGTGTTTAAATTAGAATAGAATCTCAGAAAAGTCTACTCATGTAAAAAGATTTTAGAAAGTCAAAATCCATAACTGTCATAGTGGACTAGTTTTCCAGAGCCTGCACAGGTTGTAATTTGGTTTGGAAGGAGATTATAGTTGTTTTTATATGTTCTCTGGTAGCTTGTGAACATGTGTTAAAAAGAAATTCTGAGTTTATAAGCCATTTGGTCATTAATAAGCTTGTCTCATGTTGGCCTGTTAAGCCAAAAGCTCCTCTGCACATCAGACTCCTCATCACCACCACCACTTTGGTGGTGGTTTGTGACCACCTCAGTGGTCCATATCCTTTGTGTTTGGTTCCCCTCAACCCCCCTCCTACCAGGGAGTGTTTTTGAACCTTTTGTTTGACCCCTAAGTCTGTGGACCCCACTTAATCTGGACCATGATTCTTGTCCCTTAAACTGCCTCAGTCAACAATAAGCTAAGTGCTTATTTGATCTTTTTGGCTTATTCAGGCCATTCCTTTGCTCAAAAGTTGCTTATTATTGTTCAAAAAACTCAGAGAAACCAAGTTTGATCAGTGTGGACCCCACATTCCCCCATTTGAGCTTAAAACACTCCACAGTCAACAAAAGTCAACTGTGAGTATAATAAGCACTTCAAGTGCTTATTTATTAGGTTAAATCAAAAGTGTTTTTATTAATATTAGTTGTTTTTAGTTTATTATTAGTTTAGAAAAAGAAAAAAAATCCAAAAAACCAATTTTAAAAATAGTGATAGCTTCTATTTAATAGGATTTATCAATTTATTTTTTCTTTTTAATTTATTTCTAAGTAATATATCACTTTTATATTTTTAGAAATTATATTTTAGGTTAAAATAATTTTACAAATTTTTCCAGATTTTTATTTTGTCTTTTAGTGGAATTTCTAATTAATTTTAGTTTAATTTAGTTTTAATTAATATTAATCAATTAAATAGCATAATTAGATTTTATATAGTATAACCTAGTTTTTATAATTTTTATAGCTTTTATTTTAGTTAAAATATTTTTATAAATTTTTCTAGAATTTTTACTGTTCATTTAATAGTTTTCATAATTTAAATAGTTTAATTAGATATTAATTAATAAATAGAATAATAATTAGTTAACTAGTTTAAAAATACTTAGAATTAACTTTTTATAATTTTTTAGGATTCCTGTAATGGTTAATTAGATTTATAAAAAATTTCTTAATTTTCTAAATCTTTTTAGTATTTTTAATAATTCTAATTAGTTTAATTAATATTAATAATTAGTAATAATTATTATTTAATTAATATTAAATAATTAAATAGTGTAAAAAGTAATTTTAATTTTCTAAAAAGTTTCTTTTATTATTAGGATTGTAAAAATGTGATTCTCACTTTTGTAAGTATTTTATTTTACCAAAACTCGCGTTTTATTTTGTACGTCTACGTTTTATTTAAACGTAACGTACGCGTTTTTAGGTTTTAAACGTTTCTGGTTTTTCTAACTTTCTCGTCTTATTCATATAGCTTATTTAAGCTATTCTCTTGTAGATTCCATAGCTCAATCACACACAAAACCCTTTTTCCATCCAAATTCACCCGATCAAATAACCGTTTGTTTACAATTCACACTTCGTCGGGACATACGACCCGGGGAAGCCACTATACTTCCGCGGAGCATTGATCTAGGATGTCTGACCTTGTTGACCATTCCTTGGTCAATATAAGTTAGGTGGTTCAGGCTCAATCAAAATTTGGCGCCGCTGCCGGGGAGGTGTGCGCGCTATTCTAAACGGTTTTTCTGATTAGTGTCTTTGGAATTCGTTCCATTGTACATTTATCCACCCTTGTTCATATTTTCATAAAAACAAAAACACAAAAACATTTTCCTTAATCATTTGTACAAAATGTATTTCCAAAAATCCAAAAATATTTTTCCTTACCCTCTATCAGTTTGATTCTACCTTCTTATACCCCTCTCATGTATAATTCTAAATGACATCTCTCGATGACGATCTCTTTGAGCAATGGGCCTTTCAGAGCAAAATTGAAAAACTTATGGCCTTATCAAAAATATCGAGATGTCGTAGTGATTATGATGGACCTTCGATTCCTATTCCCTCCGGTGAGGGAAATGAATCAAGAAACCGAGGTGACAAAGGGCCCTGTACTTCCCTCTGATGATGAAAGTGCTAAATACGTCCAACCTACGGTTGTCCAAGAACCTAAGCTCACAAATGCTCCTAAACCTTCGAGAATCAATCCTGATCTTTCACGATATAAGGTTATAGAGTCATCAAGCAAACGTACAGAGCTTAGGGCAGAGACTGAAAAGCACGACTTACCCAACCTTCACGTTTATCAAGAACCTAAACCCGAGACCATAACGGAAGTGGTGGAAATTGCTAGCTCTAAGAGCACACCACTTGTCCCACCTCCAGATTTTGTTCCTTGTGTTGGTTGTGGTGAGCCACTTTTTGGTTTGCCATGTCATTGGTGTACATGTGTGCAATGTGGTAATGATATTCAAAACGGGAGTTGTTTGTTTTGTGGGTCGAGTAATTCATTTGCTTATGATCCTAATCAGAACTCATTCAACGACTCTTCAAATTTTTCCAATTACCCATCACATTCATACGAGCAAGAATCATATTACCCAAATTTCAATGATGCTTCGTATCAAGATACACCAAGCCAGACTCAACAGTTTTACTGTTGTGAGTACTGTGGTGGTTCACACTACGGTTCTGATTGTCAATCAGGCAACACGCTTGTCTATGAGCAGTTTCCTGATAACAATTATGACTATAACACGTGCAACCCACAGCCACATCAGTTTTACTGTTGTGAGTATTGTGGAGGTCCACACACTAGCTCTGATTGTCAAACAGGGAATCCATTTCCTTGTAACAATTACGACTATTCGTTACAAGACCCACCTCCACAGGACGATATGAATCAAACACTTCTTCCAGAAATGCAAAATATGATGAAAATCGTTGATGAGCTTAAGGGTTTAGCTCAAGACTTTGCCCAAAGACACACTCATCAAAAATCCGTGGAAGAATTGCTTGCTGAAGAGCAGGCTGCTAGAATAAATTCCCAAGATGCCTATGAAAAAGCTGTTAGGGAATCATATGCAAAAGAAAAAGCAGCCAGATCCAGCTCTCAGTTTCGTTTCATTCCTGATGACAGTGATGATGAAGATATCCTTGATGATGATTCATCCAGTTCATCAGATGAGATCCCGTCAGTTGAGATTCCATCTCAACCTGCTGTTATCACACCAGAAGTTCACACTCACTCTCTGATCATGGGGGATGAGCATTTTAGCACTGTTCCTAATAAGGAATCGGACGAATTAATAAAGTCTAGTGTTGAGATCCTTGTCCCAATCCCGAGAGAGTCACAGGGGACTTTTGACCATATGTGTGATATTCCTCCTCCTTTATTCTTCCCATCTAATCATGATGAGGTGTTCTCCGATTCTACTGATGACAATTCGTTATCTTGTGAGGACATCGTTTATATGGAAGAATTGCCTTCTGAGCTAGTCAGCTTAGAAGAAGAGAATGACGAGATTGACACTGAAATCAAGGATGAAGCACTTCGTGCAACATTATTGAATGTCGATCTCCTCATTTCTAAAATCGAGGCTTTCAAAATGAAACCTATTTCATCTCCTATCCCCATAAAGGATAGTGACATTGTCTCCGATGATCCTATTCCGGAGTTTGAAGCCTTTACCTATGATCATATGGGAGAGAAGATTAGTGACAGTACCACTTCTCATTCTCAAATTTCTCTCCCCGAATATGATTTATTTACCTTTGAGGAGTTCTCCGGTGAACTCACTCGTATCATACCTCCACCAGAGTATGATAATTTTCACTTTGATCTAGACAAAGTTGATCTTTGTTTTCCGGAGGGAAATATTCTCAACGTTGAGAATTTGATTGATATCAAAATCCCAACCCTCCCGCCCATAATTTGTCTAGATCACACGAGCTTTACTGATGAGATTCATGATACACCAATCATGAATTCTCTTTCCGATGATGATGAATCAATCTTGATTGTCATCAAGATCTTTCTTCCTTTCTTCACCTACAGGGTGACTTCTCCTGTTCTGCATTCCTTCGGGAATGAGGACACTATATTTGATCCCGGCATTTTCATGTATCATTTTCTTGAGCCGGTACTATATCTCATCGGTGTGGAACTTTCACGTGCTTCAAATGTTTGTCCAAACATCTTGAATGAAAGTCCGATGGAGATCACTTCTTCCACATCATGCTTCCCCAAGGACAAATGAATTCGGGGTCGAGTCAAGCTAGCGACTCGGTAAACAAAAACAATAGCATGCTTATAGGGTTTTCACCCTAAGTGTGGGGGAGTCCCCCATGCTATGGTTACTTATGAAGTGAAAAACAAAATGGTGTTTTCCACGCTTAGCTTGTAATGTTGCCCTTTTACGTTCAAAATGTCGGCATAATAGCCGGGATTTTGAATATTGAGGACAATATTCATCCTAAGTGTGGGGGGGGGGGGGGGGGGTATTCGCTATTCTAGCGAATTTTATCACATTTTACTATATAATACCCCCGTTTTTGCCAAAATTTCAAAATTTTCAAAAATTTTTCACTGGTGCTTCAAAATTTTGTGGTAATCAGTCCGCCTTGTCTAAACGACAAAAGGGATTGGCTAGTCCAGGAGCAAACGGCTCTTGGTAAAGATATATCAAATCCGTTGACGGCTGGCAATTTGCCCAAAATTGTATGGTTCCTCAACTCCCCGAAAACAAATGAGTTGGCTAGCCCGCAAGATTATGGCTTGTGGTAAAGGCCGTGGAAAATCCATAATTGGTAATCAGCTCACCAAGATGTTGACTATTCCATCAAGAGCTGGCTAGTCCAGAAGCAAACGGCTTTTGGTAAAGACTACTCAAATCCGTTGACAGCTGGTGGTTTGCTCAAAATCACACGGTTATCAGGTGTGCCACAGTTCTTACACCTGGCTACTCCAGAAGTAATGGCTTTTGGTAAAGAGTTTAAAATCCATTAAGTTTTTCTCAAAATATTGCTAGGGACTAGCAATAGTTTAGTGTGGGGGATTGATGAGTGTGTAAATACTCATCATTTTTGTCTTATATGAACTGCCAAAACATCCAAAAACACCCAATAATGCATCAAAATACTGAAATTATCTCAAAAGTGTGTTTTATATGTTTTAGATGCAAAACGTTTAAAAACAAATGAAAAACGAACAAAGTTTGCACAATTGGCAGTTTCAGTCCCTCAAGTTTCAAATATTGACAAAACTAGTCCCTGACGTTTTAAAACGAAAGAAAAGTCAACCCAAAGTTTTTAAAAGTAAAAATTATAAAAATAAGTCCTTGGGTGAAAAAGTTTGAGAAAATTACACTTTTACCCCTCAAAATCCAAAATTGACATAAATGGTCCCTGGAATTTCAGAAAATGGCAGATTTGGTCCTTGGTGGGGAATTTTTGGAAGAAAAGTTATTTTTGGTCCTTAGAAACTCAAAAGTAATCACATGTGATCCCTGGGTGAAAAGTTTGAGGAATTTACAAAATTGGTCCCTGAAGTTTCATAAATGGCAAAACAAGTCCCCCGAGTTTTCAAAAATGGAAAATTACCTTTTATAACCCTTATACTATTCAGATTTGTCATGATTAACCCTTGGGACAATTTTAGGAAATTGGCATAACACACCCCTCAAGTTTCATTAATTACAAAATTGGTCCTTGTGATTTAGTTAAAATACCAAACGACCCTTGTTTATTATCTATACCAAACAAGCCAAAACCCAACAACCCACCAAGCCCACTAAACCAAATCCAGCCCATCCTACCCAAGCCCACCCCCGGTCAAAGCCGGTCAAACCCCAAAACCTTACAACCCGTTTTATTTAATCCCGTGGTCAAACCCAAGGTTGACCTCCCATCCTCACCACTTGACTGCCAAACCTGCAACACCCTGCCAACACTCTTTCCCCCCCATCACTCCAACTCAACCCCTACACACTTCCACCCCCCTCCAAACACTAGAAACCAAAAACTCACAACCCCAACAAGTTATCAGACCCACACCCTGCCAAATAACTTTTCTCGCCAAAAAGGAATTCAAAGGCCAGGATCAAAACTAATGCATCCTATGGTCCAAATTAAAGTGGGAATGAGAGAGAATGAAGCTTCAGTCCATATAAGTCAAGAAAGATAGAAGAAGCGAGGGTAGTTAATTTTTCAGTTGTAGTTTAGTTTTAAGTTATGTTTTTCATGTAATTTTCATTCCCAACTCTAATGTTGTAATCTGTTTTCCATTTGAATAAAGTTGCTTTTAGTTTATATAAATTTCCATTTTCAAATTCAAGTCTCAGTTTCCTCATAAATATAAAAAAGGAAAATGCAACAAGAAATAAATGAGATAAGTTGAAAACAAAAGAAGCAGAGAAGAAAGTTGGATAGCAATGGTTTAGAACTCATTGGGGAGTGTAGGATTGTGTGGTGAACTCATTTTGATACCATTGGCTGAGCATAGAATCTGTGTAAGGCTTTCTCACCCAAACTTTAGTAGTAATCATAGCTAAACTTTATTCCTACTCATTTGTGTTTGTTTAATGTGTTTATCTGCTTACTTATGCTCATTATAGCTTATTAGAGTGGTTTTAGTTCATTTGTTGAAGAATTGCTTTGATTCCCCATTTAACTGTCTTCACTAGCTCACCATCATATTTAGGTTTTGGCTCAGTATTCTGCTTATCATTGCCCTATTTTAGCTTGTAGATATTCCACACAGTTGATATAGGCTACTTGGATCAGTGATATACCTCAGATCATGCAATTGTCTTTGAAAACTGAATGCAGTCAATGCATTAAGGGGTGTTTGGCTTAAGACTGATTGATGAGTTCTTGTTGTTTTTTTTTCACTAACATTTGTTGAGACATGCTCCAATATGTATTTCTGGCTCATTCAGGTCTTAAAAACAGCAGCCCATGTGTAAAAGTCAAAATTTAGCTATAATTTCTTCTAAGTATTAACTGTTGGAAAGTTAGTTGCCAACACCCTCATTTTAGCCATAGACTCTAATAATTTAGCTTTAAGTAGTTGTATTCTAGCTTGTTTGAACAAAATCAGTGTTTAAATTAGAATAGAATCTCAGAAAAGTCTACTCATGTAAAAAGATTTTAGAAAGTCAAAATCCATAACTGTCATAGTGGACTAGTTTTCCAGAGCCTGCACAGGTTGTAATTTGGTTTGGAAGGAGATTATAGTTGTTTTTATATGTTCTCTGGTAGCTTGTGAACATGTGTTAAAAAGAAATTCTGAGTTTATAAGCCATTTGGTCATTAATAAGCTTGTCTCATGTTGGCCTGTTAAGCCAAAAGCTCCTCTGCACATCAGACTCCTCATCACCACCACCACTTTGGTGGTGGTTTGTGACCACCTCAGTGGTCCATATCCTTTGTGTTTGGTTCCCCTCAACCCCCCTCCTACCAGGGAGTGTTTTTGAACCTTTTGTTTGACCCCTAAGTCTGTGGACCCCACTTAATCTGGACCATGATTCTTGTCCCTTAAACTGCCTCAGTCAACAATAAGCTAAGTGCTTATTTGATCTTTTTGGCTTATTCAGGCCATTCCTTTGCTCAAAAGTTGCTTATTATTGTTCAAAAAACTCAGAGAAACCAAGTTTGATCAGTGTGGACCCCACATTCCCCCATTTGAGCTTAAAACACTCCACAGTCAACAAAAGTCAACTGTGAGTATAATAAGCACTTCAAGTGCTTATTTATTAGGTTAAATCAAAAGTGTTTTTATTAATATTAGTTGTTTTTAGTTTATTATTAGTTTAGAAAAAGAAAAAAAATCCAAAAAACCAATTTTAAAAATAGTGATAGCTTCTATTTAATAGGATTTATCAATTTATTTTTTCTTTTTAATTTATTTCTAAGTAATATATCACTTTTATATTTTTAGAAATTATATTTTAGGTTAAAATAATTTTACAAATTTTTCCAGATTTTTATTTTGTCTTTTAGTGGAATTTCTAATTAATTTTAGTTTAATTTAGTTTTAATTAATATTAATCAATTAAATAGCATAATTAGATTTTATATAGTATAACCTAGTTTTTATAATTTTTATAGCTTTTATTTTAGTTAAAATATTTTTATAAATTTTTCTAGAATTTTTACTGTTCATTTAATAGTTTTCATAATTTAAATAGTTTAATTAGATATTAATTAATAAATAGAATAATAATTAGTTAACTAGTTTAAAAATACTTAGAATTAACTTTTTATAATTTTTTAGGATTCCTGTAATGGTTAATTAGATTTATAAAAATTTTCTTAATTTTCTAAGTCTTTTTAGTATTTTTAATAATTCTAATTAGTTTAATTAATATTAATAATTAGTAATAATTAGTATTTAATTAATATTAAATAATTAAATAGTGTAAAAAGTAATTTTAATTTTCTAAAAAGTTTCTTTTATTATTAGGATTGTAAAAATGTGATTATCACTTTTGTAAGTATTTTATTTTACCAAAACTCGCGTTTTATTTTGTACGTCTACGTTTTATTTAAACGTAACGTACGCGTTTTTAGGTTTTAAACGTTTCTGGTTTTTCTAACTTTCTCGTCTTATTCATATAGCTTATTTAAGCTATTCTCTTGTAGATTCCATAGCTCAATCACACACAAAACCCTTTTTCCATCCAAATTCACCCGATCAAATAACCGTTTGTTTACAATTCACACCTCGTCGGGACATACGACCCGGGGAAGCCACTATACTTCCGCGGAGCATTGATCTAGGCTGTCTGACTTTGTTGACCATTCCTTGGTCAATATAAGTTAGGTGGTTCAGGCTCAATCAGTTAGGCTTAAGAAAACTGGCAGATCTCCATTGTGTAACATGCTTGAACGTCTTAGGAAACATGAACCGATGTGTACTAGGTTTTATTGGTTGTATTTAATGCATGAGCAAATTCTAGTGTTCCCATGTTAGGAGCTTCTTAGCCGGCTCGACATAGGAGTGAAGTAGGCGCTCATAGGATTGGGGAAGTAAGTACGCCACCCCATGAATGGTATTAAGGAATACAATCCGTCATCCACGCAACTGTAACAAGCAATTAACATGTAAAAGATGTCTAGGGAGTAGTGAAATCTAAGTAAACACAATTCTCCCACATATTGCTCACAACTCTAGTTAATTTAGTTTTATTTTCATTTTTAGTATTTTATTTTTGATTGCATCTTTAGTATTGGATTAGTTGACTAGCAACTAATTTCGCCCAACTCCTTCAAAACCGACATTTTTAATTGCTTTTATAAAAATTAAAAAATACAAAAAGAATCATCCCTCATCTCTAGACCTAGTCTTTAGGTTTTCTAATCCTAGCGACACTATTCCTAGCAGAACGATCAATCCCCCGGTACTTGTCATTATACTATACTACATCTGTTATTACCAAGAAACACGTTCGGGAGGTCGCGGTTGATTGAAATGCATCATTGTTTTAGAGAGAGAAAGTAGAGAGAGAAAGTGAAGAAAATGGTTTATATTAAAATGAATAAATGAAACAATACACACACTTTCCCACACCCCTCATGGGGAGTCATGAGGGGTATTTATAGGCTCATTACATCACTAGTTTGCCTATATTACAATAATAGTCCCTAAAGTACTATATGTATGATATCTTGTCCATTTCTTTATGTGTGACGTTATCTTTTATAAAATAGCAAGGCTAACAATCTCCCTCCAAGATATCGTCACACATGAATGGATACAATGAGACCTATAAACACATAAACATGTAAATCACAACAATAGTAAACTATGTTGACGTTGTTGAAGCGCAGAGTCTCTGTAGTCTAGATACTGAGGCAGACTTGAAGTTCTCTCTTCCGACGATCTCGGCGTATCATCTTTGATGGCAAAGGTCTTTGTAGCTCTGAACTTCAACTGTAATGGTCTAGTTAGGTTATTACTCCCTCCTAACTAGTGAGCCTTTATTCTTTTTCTTCTGCTCCCTCCTGAACTGACAACTCTCTTCTCATCTCGCACCGGATAAGGTAGATACTAATGAGTTTGCACCATGGTTGTCGTTCTGGGAGCATCATAGCATAACTCACATAGTATTGCACAAAAGGTTGGTAATACGCTCCGATGTACACAACATTAGTACTTCTTCGGTTCTAGTGTAAGCATAATTCCCTTGATCAACCAACGTACTAGAGATGAAACACTACTTCTTTTGGCATGTTCTTCTCCCTCCTGATGGTTGCGATGTATTGAAATCATCATACTATTGTGTGTTCATGCCAAAATTACCCGTACTTTACACTTCTGATGCAATGTAGATAGACTATGAAAGCATAATTTGTGAGAATATGCTGATAGGATATGACTCTCTTTAATCTACAATCTCTTCTCTTCTCTTCAACCTTTAAGCGACCTCTTCAAATTCCAACCAGCTAGTAAATGACCACTGTATGGAGAAAACCCAATATAACTGATGAGTGTGTAAATACTCATCATTTCTGTTACATATAAGCTGCAAAAACATATGAAAACACACAGGAATGCCTTGAAATATATAAAATTATCCCTGGATTGTGTTTTTATGCATAAGGATTGGAAACTGATGAAAAACAAAACATTTCACATAATTTACAGTTTCAGTCCCTGAACTTTGGAAAATTGGCAAAACTAGTCCCTGGTAAATCAAAACTTGTACAAATGTCATAACAGGTCCTTGGAATTCATAAGTTGTCAAGAAAAGTCCTTTAAAGTTTAAAAATGGCAAAATGACAACTTTGGCCCCTCAACTTTTGAAAAATGTCAAATTTAGTCCCTGGGTGTTTAAAAATGAAAATTATCAAACTACACCCTTGTACTATTCTAAAAAGACAAAATTGGTCCTTATGATAACTTTTGAGAAGTTACAAATTCAACCCTTTAAAAATCAGAAAATTATAGTTTTGGTCCCTGGAGTTTGTGGAATTGGCAGAATTGGTCCCTGAGGTTTAAAATGATAAAATCTATACTTGTGGTCCTTATACTAATGGTTTATTATAGGTTTAGTCCTTAATTGAAGTTTGGAAAAATCACAGCTTAGACCCTCATCTTTTACCAAATCACATTTTTGGTCCTTGTATCTTAAAAACCAAACCGGACCCTTTGTATTAGCTACAAATCCAACCCAAAACCAAATCCATAATCCAATTCCTGATCCAGTCCACCACTTGGGCCCAAAAAAACTTACCCAGCCCACCCCTTTTTTGTAAATAAATAAATCAAACACCCCCGTAATTCCCTCATCGTCTTCCACATCCCTCCCCCTTTACACCTGTAACTCACCACCTCACACCCTCATCATCACGCCCACTCTCCACCATCTCCTTCAACCCAAACACGCCACAATAAATGCAATTCACACCCAATTTCCACCCAAAACCACCATTGTTCACATACTACCCACAGTATTGATGCAAAACCACTCAACTTGGTCCAATCTTCAACCAAACTTGTCCCTTACTCTTCCTGACACTTCCTAATACTCCCAAGAAGGTTTAATTAGTTTCTACCCATCTCAATTCCACGTGTAAAGATTTGGCGCCAAATCTGAATTTAAATGGACAGGATCAATTGCTCAGTTTCAATGGCTTAGATGAAGTGGGATGTTATCTTTGACCAAGTGGGATGAGAAAGAGTGATAAATACAGAAGGAAGACTGAAGAAAAAGGGATGTATATTTTTAACTTAGTTTATGATCAAATAGCTTAATTAAAACTAGTTGTCACTAGAGTGTAATCTTTCATTTCTGTTTCTAAAAGTGTTGTTTAGCTTTGCTAAGTGTATTCAACAACTTTGTATTCTCATATCAATATATCTTTCAAGTTTTCAGTTACTTTCACTTTGTCCCATTTTTCAATTCAAGTAATTTAATTTCTGTTTGATCTTTGTTAATTAGAGGATTCTAATAACACTACTTGGTTCTCAGTAAGCCATAGCAAGCTTTTAGATCAATCTAATTAGTGATAATCAGTAAAAAAGAAAAAAATCAAAAAGAAATCTAATAAAATAGAAAATAATTAATAAATTAGAGGTTACTGTAGAAGAAGCTTGGAGCAAAAGCTATTCTGGATTGCTTTGGTATTAGTGCTTAGTGGTAAGCATATAAGTGTGGTACTCAGTCCTTGGTTCTCAGATTTTGGTCTCAACTCAAGTTGTAAGCTTATCTCTTGATTTTTGCCATTCACTGTTCAGTTCTTAATCTAGTATAATTTCTCTTGTTCCCTGCTTATTTGATATTGGTTAGTGATAATCTATTGTTAAATCAGTAGGTGGTTAGTTGAAAATCATAGTTGTTAATAATTTAGTTAGACAGTCATAATTAGCTTAGTAGTAATTCATAGGTTATAGTTGTTAATATCTGTGTAATTGTGTTTATCTGATCATAGTTCATCATAATCAAGTGTTAGGGATCAATATCATGTCTTAATTCTGTATTGTGTAACACTAATCACAAAAACAATCCTATATAGGGGTGTTTGGATCAAGCTGCCATACTAATTTATGCATGTTATTGTGCTTTATTCTTGTTTGTGCATGTTTATTTAGATCACATTAGTCTATTTAAGTCATAATAAGTAGGTCTCAGTAGTGTAAAAGTCAAAATAGGTGTTAATCTAATCTAGTGGTTCAACTGTTAGTATAATAAGTTCCAAAATCATCATACTAGCTTAGAAGTTGTTAACCTAGCTTAATTTAGCTTCATCATAGCTTAACTTAACATATTTAGTGAGTAAATCTAGATCAAAGCTTAGAATAGTCAAAGTATTGGTTAATATAAAAAGTCAATTTGCAGCCTAAGGAATTTTTGAATTAACTTTGGATTTTCATTGTGTGCTTGTTAATTGATTATAGGACCTGAGCCTGTAGGTTTAATAAGTTTTGTTGCTGATATCTTTGTTACTATTTTTTATATTTTTTTATGCTAGCTTATTAAGAGCTATTAGTGCTTAACTTTGGGTGATTCTTCTTAGACCTCCCCTGTGCACAGTCAAATCACCTACTTTCATAAGCTTGCAAAAGCTTGTGTAGTGAGTGCTAGTCTGTGTAAATTGGATTTTTATGATGCCCATGTGGCTAGTTATCTGAACTAAGTGCTTACTTGCTTTTAATTGCTTATCTATACTGCTTATTGTGCTTAATATTGTTCACCAAATTCAAACCATACACTGGTCACTCAGTGTAGACAAGCAAATTCATAAGCTCATCATAAGCTCATCACTGAGCTTTGGCTTGTGATCTAAGGTTCTTTTAGAAGCTAAGCAGTCCATCTATCAAGTTCAAGCTTAATCTTTCATTTTCTAGTCCTTTTACTAGGGCTGCAATCAACTTGAACTTGTTCATTTCACTCAGTCCTCTGAGTGACTCAGTTAAACCATCTAACTTCATAAGCCCTTTACAAGCTCATCTGTGGTTCACACAGCTTAAGCTTTTGCATTTCGAAATCCTTACCAGCCCATCTTTATAGCTCAGTACTCAATAAGCCCTTTTGAGCTTATTACATAAGCTCAATTTGGCCTCTTGGTTGCCTGTCTAGGGGTGTTTGGATCTCAGTTCATTGGTATTGCTTATAAGCTTTTCACAAGCTTATTAGCTCATTCCAGTGAAGTCACTTGTTCATAATAGTTAATATACCATATATATATAATAATATCTTTTTGTTTTCTTTCTTAGGTTTATTTTAAAGCTTTTACCAAGCTTATTAGCTTATTTCACTCACTCACTCAACTGAGTGAACCAGTTTGGACCCCTCACTTCCTAAGCTCATTCTGAGCTTATCACTGGGTTCCACACCCTAAATCCTAGTTCTTCTAACCCCCCTCCTACCAAGGTTCATCCTTTGACCCTTTGGTTGACCTGTATACCTTTGGACCCCACCTAGAATTGCACCTAAACCTTGTCCCATTTCTGACCCAGAACCAAATAAGCAAACAGCTTATTGTGGTCTTTTGGCTTATTCAGTGAGCTTATATCAGCAAATCTAGCTTATTTAAGTTAAACTAACTTAGGTGGACCAGAAAATACCAAGGTGGACCCCACATTAGCTCATTTGAGCTTATTTCCTTAGAAAGTCAACTTTGGTCAAACTGTTTGGGTAATAAGCACTCTCAGTGCTTATTTTTGATTTCTAAATTATTTGTCTTTGTAAAAGTTTGATATTTTAAGTATTTTATTAGATTTGTAAAAGAAAAACAAGAAAAAAACCAAACTTAATTATAGTGATAGCTTCTATTTAATAGAAATTATCTATTTAATTTTCGTTTTTAGCTTATTTATAAGCACTTCTGCTATTTTACATTTTTATTAAATCTCTTATATATTAAAGTAATTTTATAAATTTTTCCAGAATTTTCTTTTGTCATCTAGTGTTATTTAGAATTAATTTTAGTTTATTTAATAATTAAATAATAAATAAGAATTAAATAGCATAATATATTTTTATAAGGTATTACTTATATTTTATATTTTTCCTAGCTTCTATAAGTCATAAAATAATTTTATAAATTTTCTTGTGATTTATACTGTTCATTTACTAGTTTTCATAATTTAATTAGTTTAATTAGATATTAATCAATAATTAGAATAATAATTAGTAGATTAAATTAAAAATACATAAAATAAAGTTTTTATAATTTTTTAGGATTCCCATGATGGTTAATTAGATATATAAAATTTTTCATAATTAACTAAGTCTTTTTAGTAATTATAAATAAGTTAATCAATTTAATTAGTTAAATAATAATTAAATAATAATTAATTAATAATAAATAGACAAATAGTGTGAAAAATATAATTTTAATTTTAAAATAAGTTTGATAATATTTTAGATTTTTAGAAATTTTAATTTTAATTTTCTAAACTTATTTTACATTTTCATAATTAATAGTTAATTATTAGATAATTAATAAATAGTTATTAAATAAAAATAATTAATTAAATAGTTTTTAATTATAAAATAAATATTTTAAATTTATTTAATTTGCATTTAAGCCCCTAAGGCTTATAAAATCCTACTATAAGTAAATTTGTTTTTGTTTACGTTTAATTAATAAACGTTTACGTTTTTCAGTCCCTTTTTCACTTGTACTTATCTGATTTCACGTTTTAGTTAATTTAGCTTATTAAAGCTATTTTCTCTTATATTTCAGTAGTACAAATCATTTAAACCCTTTTCCTGTTCAATTCACCTTATCTCAAAGTCGTTTTATTTCAGATTTCACATCTCGTTGGGATCTAACGATCCGGGGAAACACTAAACTCACCGGAGTATTGGTTTAGGCTGTCTGACTTATTGACCATAACTTGGTTAATATTATCTGACTGTCTAGTGCCAATCAAAATTTGGCGCCGCTGCCGGGGAGGTGTGCTGCGTATTACGACTTTTTGAAATATCTGTGAGTTTGCATTTTCACACTTTGTTATATATCATCTTTTTGTTCATATTTTATTTTCTATTTGTAAATTTCCCGTCACTCTAAGTATTCTTAGAGTCGTCTCTAGTGCATGCGCACTCGTTCTTCTAGGTCAACAAGCCCTTTACGTGAGCTTGTTAAAATTCCTCGAAGACGTCGTAGACGTTCTGCCCCAACAGCCGTATCTGAGGAACGTGCTGTTTCACCGAAGAAAGTTATCATGGCGGAAGACCGTCCTATGAATGAGCTTCTCCAAGCACCCATTGAGGGTTACGGAGACGCTATTGTTGTCCCAGCCATCGTGGCTGAATACTTTGAGCTCAAAACCGGGTTACTAAATCTAGTGACTTCAAGCCAATTTTATGGTTTTGAGAGGGATGATCCCCATGCTCACATTAGATGGTTTAATAAAATCACTTCAACCATCAAATACAAGAACGTCCCTTCCGAAGCAGTTAAACTTCTTCTTTTCCCATTTTCTCTTGAAGGAGCAGCCCGGATTTGGCTGGAAAAACAACCTCCTCGTTCAATACACTCATGGGAAGATCTAGTTACCAAATTTGTAAACGAATTTTTCCCCCGTCCAGAACGACAAGTCTTAAAAATGAAATCATCAAATTTACTCAAAGGTTTGATGAATCTTTTGGTGACGCTTGGGATCGTTTCAAAGAATTGCTTCGTCGATGTCCTCATCATGGTTTCACTGAATTAATGCAAATTGACACGTTTTATAATGGTGTGAGTCAATCTGACCAAGATTCTCTCAATGCCTCCGCGGGAGGTAATTTTTTGAGCAAAACCACAAAAGAAGCTTTAGAAATCATTGAAAATAAGTCCAAAGTCCGCACTACACGCACAAAGCCATATAACTCCCAAGTGAGTGCTGGTCCTTCTACTTCATCGCCCGTGAGTACTTCTAGCACCGATGCTAAGATAGATAAACTCACGGACGCCATTCAAGCTTTGGTTCTCTCAAGCCAGAAAAAAGTCACTTTCACACAAAACCCTTCACATGCTGAAGTTAAAAAAGTGGAAGTTTGTGTCACTTGTGGTGGCCCACATGCTTACTACAATTGTACTGCCACCGATGGTAGTCCTTTTGAAGCCAATGCCCTAGCCGGTACTACAAATCAGGGAGGTAATCAATACCGTCCTCAAATGGAACCAAGTTACCGTGCTAACACACATATGGGACCACCCGGGTTTAATCAAAACCCAAATTTGCAAAACAGAAACCAGAACCAACCCAGAATGAACCAAGGTTATCAAAACCAAGGGAATTTCAATCCTGGACAGAATCAAGGTTTCCACAATCAAGGAAATTTTAACAGAAACAATTTCAACCCCGGAAATCATTTTCAGGGAAATGGTAATCCAAATCAAGGGAATTTTCAGCCACAACAAGGTTATAATCAAAATAACCGTGTCCAAAATTTCCCTAACCAAACACAAGCCATTCTCCCAGCTCCACAACCATCATCCGATGAGTTGTTAAAGCAGTTCATGAAAACTCAAGAAGAGACAAACAGGTTGTTGGTCAGCCAGATTTCTGAAATCAAGAAATCTTTAAATGAACAACCCTCGGGCTCTGGAAAACTTCCGAGCAACACGATCGCAAACCCGAGGGGCGATGCAAAGGCGATCACGACCAGGAGCGGAGTTTCATATGATGGACCCACTATTTCCACTACCCCTTCTACTTCTTCTCCCAAGGTAGTGGAAAATAACGTCGAGGTAAATAAGGACGAAGTACTTCCTACTCATAAAGGAGGTACCCAAGATGTCCCACCTCATGTTGTCCCGAAACCCAAACCAAAACCTAGAGTTGTTTTTGAACCAAATGATATTCCAGTTGAAACACCTCAGTCCAGACCTTCTACCTCCTCTATTCCTTACCCCTCACGCTTGAGTGAGCAAAAGCTCCGTGAAAAAGCTAGTCACCAGATGGATAAATTCTTTCAAATCTTCCAAGATTTGCATTTTGACATTAGCTTTGCGGATGCTATTATTCTGATGCCCAAATTTGCATCGACAATCAAACACTTGTTAAGCAACAAGGAGAAACTGTTTGAAATGGCAAAGACTCCCTTGAATGAGAACTGCTCTGCAGTTCTTTTAAAGAAGCTTCCCGAGAAGTTGGGAGATCCTGGAAAATTTCTAATACCATGTGTATTTCCGGGAATGGTTGATTGCTATTCCTTGGCCGATCTTGATGCAAGTATCAACCTAATGCCATACTCAGTTTGGAAGAAACTTTCTCTTCCTGATCTTACTCCTACCTGCATGACTTTAGAGCTTGCAGACCGATCGATATCTCGTCCTCTCGGCATTGCCGAGGACGTGTTTGTAAAGGTAGGAGAATTTCATCTCCCCGCTGACTTTGTAGTAGTTGATTTCGATGCCGATCAAAGGGTCCCTCTCATTGTTGGGAGGGGTTTCCTTAGAACGGGCCGTGCTCTTATCGATGTATTTGAGCAAGAAATCACTCTTCGTGTGGGTAATGAAGCTGTTACATTTAACCTCGATCAAACCTCGAGGTACTCCTCCAATTATGATTCTGAAGCAGTTAATCAAATATATATCATAGACATTGCTTCTGAGGAGTACTCTCAAGAGTTTCTTGGTTATTCTCATAATTCTGTGAGTGGGGATGCCACTCCATCATCTGAACCTATCATTTCCGACTCTTCCCCTTCTCTCACTCCGTTTGAGGGAAGTGATTTCCTTTTGGAAGAGGTCGAGGCTTTTCTCAAAAGTGATTCAGTTCCATTGGGAATTGATAACACTGAGATTGATCTGGAGGGAGATATTCTTCTCCTTGAGAGATTACTAAATCAAGACAATTCTCTTCCACTCCCTCCCATACAACTTCATAATCAGGAAATCAAATATGTTGAGGAAACTGATGATTTTCCTGAGGTCGAACTCAAGGACTTACCTCCTCATCTTGAATACGCATTCTTGGAGGGTAATGATAAATTACCCGTCATTATTGCTAAAGGTTTAAGTGTTGAGGAAAAGAGTGCTCTCATAAAGGTCTTGAAGTCAAACAAGCAAGCAATTGCTTGGAAACTCTCCGATATTAAGGGTATTAACCCAGATTTTTGTACACACAAAATCTTGATGGAGGATGACTTCAAGCCTGCAGTGCAACATCAAAGAAGGGTAAATCCAAAAATCCATGATGTGATTAAACAAGAGGTTCTTAAACTTCTTGATGCAGGATTGATTTACCCTATCTCTGACAGTCCATGGGTTAGTCCCATTCATTGTGTCCCAAAAAAGGGTGGCATTACTGTTGTCACCAATGAGGAAAATGAGTTGATTCCAACTCGGCTGGTTACCGGATGGCGTGTTTGCATTGACTATCGTAAGTTAAATGACGCCACCCGCAAAGACCACTTTCCGCTGCCCTTTATGGACCAGATGCTTGAGAGATTAGCAGGGAACGAGTACTATTGTTTCCTTGATGGTTTCTCAGGATACTTTCAAATCCCCATTGATCCATCAGATCAAGAAAAGACTACCTTTACATGCCCCTGTGGAACCTTTGCTTATAAACGTATGCCTTTTGGCTTATGTAATGCTCCAGGTACGTTCCAGAGGTGCATGATGGCTATATTTACCGACATGATCGGTAAAACTATGGAGGTCTTTATGGATGACTTTTCGGTCATTGGGGATTCATTCCAAACATGTCTCACCAATTTAGAAACAATGTTGAAAAGGTGTAAAGACACCAATCTATGTCTAAATTGGGAAAAGAGTCACTTTATGGTCAAAGAGGGCATTGTCCTCGGCCATAAGATTTCCAAGAATGGGATTGAGGTTGACAGAGCTAAGGTTGATGTCATTGCAAAACTGCCTCACCCTACTACCGTCAAAGGTATTAGGAGTTTCTTGGGTCATGCCGGTTTCTATCGTCGATTTATACAAGATTTTTCTAAAATCTCACGGCCTATGACTCATCTCCTTGAAAAGGATACTCCTTTTATCTTCTCACCAGAGTGCATCGAAGCTTTTGAAACACTAAAGAAAAAGCTTACTGAGGCACCCATTCTTATTGCCCCCGACTGGGACTTACCCTTCGAGCTTATGTGCGATGCAAGTGATTTTGCTATCGGTGCAGTCTTGGGGCAACGCAAAACGAAACACTTTCAGCCTATCCACTACGCAAGCAAAACTATGAACGAAGCTCAAACTCACTACACCACTACAAAAAAAGAATTATTAGCTGTGGTGTATGCTTTTGAGAAATTTCGGACATACTTAATCTTGACTAAAAGCTTAGTGTATACGGATCATTCGGCTCTTAAATATCTATTTGCAAAACAAGATGCAAAGCCGAGATTGCTCCGTTGGGTTCTCCTCCTCCAGGAATTTGATATCATTATTCGTGATAAAAAAGGAGCTGAGAACCTGGCTGCTGATCATTTGTCCCGATTAGAGAACCCTCATCAAAATGTGTATGAGAAAAAGGAAATAAATGAAACATTTCCTCTCGAAACACTTAATGCGGTTGCTTTTCGTGGAGATTCTACTACCCCATGGTTTGCCGACTTCGCAAATTACCATGCGGGTAACTTTGTTGTGAAAGGGATGTCAACCCAACAGAAGAATAAATTCTTTAAGGATATTAAACATTACTTCTGGGATGACCCCTACTTATTCAAAATCTGTGCGGATCAAGTCATCCGACGGTGTGTATATGGACAAGAAGCCACTGAAATTCTTAAGGCTTGCCATGCTGGACCCACTGGGGGACATCATAGTCCTAATTACACCGCCAAAAAGGTGTTTGATTCCGGATTCTTCTGGCCCACAATTTATAAAGATGCCCAGGATCTCATTAAAACCTGTGACGCTTGTCAGCGTCATGGAAACATTTCACAAAGAAATGAGATGCCACAAAATGCTATTCAAGTATGTGAAATATTTGATATCTGGGGCATTGACTTTATGGGGCCATTTCCATCATCCCGAGGAAACAAGTACATACTTGTGGCAGTTGATTATTTATCAAAGTGGGTTGAAGCAAAATCTTTACACACAAATGATGCCCGAGTTGTAGTGAAATTCCTGAAATCTCTTTTTGCCCGTTTTGGAACCCCACGTGCTATCATAAGTGATCGCGGTACGCATTTCTGCAATGACAAATTTGATAAAGTCATGCAAAAATATGGTGTAACCCACCGTCTTTCTACCGCGTATCATCCACAAACAAGTGGGCAAGTTGAGGTTTCAAATCGTGGTATCAAAAGGATACTTGAGAGGACTGTTGGTGAAAACCGTGCTGCCTGGTCGGATAAATTAGATGACGCACTATGGGCCTTTCATACAGCTTATAAAACACCCATTGGGTGTACACCTTACAAGCTTGTGTACGGAAAGACATGTCATTTACCGATGGAACTTGAGCACAAAGCCTACTGGGCTTTGAAACATGCCAACTTTGACCTCAAAACTGCGGGTGATCACAGAAAAGTTCAAATGAATGAATTAAATGAACTACGTGATCAGGCTTACGAGAACTCTTTAATCTATAAAGAAAAAACAAAGAGAATTCATGACTCAAAAATAAAGAACCGCGTTTTTAACGTTGGTGATAGAGTACTTCTCTTTAACTCTAGATTAAAGATCTTCTCGGGTAAATTAAAAACCCGTTGGACTGGTCCATTTACTATCACTAAGGTTTATCCATATGGTACCGTTGAGTTATCTCAAAATGACGGTCCATGTTTTAAAGTAAATGGCCATCGTGTTAAACACTACTTTGGAGAGGACATCCCAAACATGGTTGTCCCGGATCTCCAAACTTTCCCCAAGGACAATTAAATTCGGGGTCGAGTCAAGCTAGTGACTCGGGAATCAAAAACAAGCTACCTCATGGACAAATCAATTCGAGGTCGAGTCAAGCTAGTGACTCGGTAATCAAAAGCATAGCAATATGGGTTTTCACTCATATTTCTGATTTCTTTCTCTTTTCTACCACCTAGTGTGGGGGAGATGCCCCCACATGTTGTATATATGTATATATCTTAAAAAAAAAAAAAAAAAAAAAAAAAAAAAAAAAAAAAAAGTTCAAAACCAAAGAAAAAAGTGAGTTTGTATGTAAATAGCCTAAAATAAAGGTTATAAATATTTCCTTCTTACGTTCTAAGTATCGGTTTAACACCCGGTGTTTTGAATATTGAGGGCAATATTCATTTCTAAGTGTGGGGGGGGGGGGGGGGGGATTCTCACGAATTCAAACACATGTTCCATCAAGCACCCTCATTTGATCAAAATTTAAAGTTTTTTCACACTTAGAAATGCAATAAATGGTATCAATCCTCCATGTCTAACCCACATCAAGAGTTGGCTAGTCCAGAAGCAAACGACTTCTGGTAAAGACTAATCAAATCCGTTGACAGCTGGTGATTTGCTAAAAATCACACGGTTATCAGGTGTGCCACAGTTCTTACACCTGGCTACTCCAGAAGTGATGGCTTTTGGTAAAGAGTAAAAATCCATTAATTTTTTCTCAAATAGATTGCTAGGGACTAGCAATAGTTTAGTGTGGGGGATTGATGAGTGTGTAAATACTCATCATTTCTGTTACATATAAGCTGCAAAAACATATGAAAACACACAGGAATGCCTTGAAATATATAAAATTATCCCTGGATTGTGTTTTTATGCATAAGGATTGGAAACTGATGAAAAACAAAACATTTCACATAATTTACAGTTTCAGTCCCTGAACTTTGGAAAATTGGCAAAACTAGTCCCTGGTAAATCAAAACTTGTACAAATGTCATAACAGGTCCTTGGAATTCATAAGTTGTCAAGAAAAGTCCTTTAAAGTTTAAAAATGGCAAAATGACAACTTTGGCCCCTCAACTTTTGAAAAATGTCAAATTTAGTCCCTAGGTGTTTAAAAATGAAAATTATCAAACTACACCCTTGTACTATTCTAAAAAGACAAAATTGGTCCTTATGATAACTTTTGAGAAGTTACAAATTCAACCCTTTAAAAATCAGAAAATTACAGTTTTGGTCCCTGGAGTTTGTGGAATTGGCAGAATTGGTCCCTGAGGTTTAAAATGATAAAATCTATACTTGTGGTCCTTATACTAATGGTTTATTGCAGGTTTAGTCCTTAATTGAAGTTTGGAAAAATCACAGCTTAGACCCTCATCTTTTACCAAATCACATTTTTGGTCCTTGTATCTTAAAAACCAAACCGGACCCTTTGTATTAGCTACAAATCCAACCCAAAACCAAATCCATAATCCAATTCCTGATCCAGTCCACCACTTGGGCCCAAAAAAACTTACCCAGCCCACCCCTTTTTTGTAAATAAATAAATCAAACACCCCCGTAATTCCCTCATCGTCTTCCACATCCCTCCCCCTTTACACCTGTAACTCACCACCTCACACCCTCATCATCACGCCCACTCTCCACCATCTCCTTCAACCCAAACACGCCACAATAAATGCAATTCACACCCAATTTCCACCCAAAACCACCATTGTTCACATACTACCCACAGTATTGATGCAAAACCACTCAACTTGGTCCAATCTTCAACCAAACTTGTCCCTTACTCTTCCTGACACTTCCTAATACTCCCAAGAAGGTTTAATTAGTTTCTACCCATCTCAATTCCACGTGTAAAGATTTGGCGCCAAATCTGAATTTAAATGGACAGGATCAATTGCTCAGTTTCAATGGCTTAGATGAAGTGGGATGTTATCTTTGACCAAGTGGGATGAGAAAGAGTGATAAATACAGAAGGAAGACTGAAGAAAAAGGGATGTATATTTTTAACTTAGTTTATGATCAAATAGCTTAATTAAAACTAGTTGTCACTAGAGTGTAACCTTTCATTTCTGTTTCTAAAAGTGTTGTTTAGCTTTGCTAAGTGTATTCAACAACTTTGTATTCTCATATCAATATATCTTTCAAGTTTTCAGTTACTTTCACTTTGTCCCATTTTTCAATTCAAGTAATTTAATTTCTGTTTGATCTTTGTTAATTAGAGGATTCTAATAACACTACTTGGTTCTCAGTAAGCCATAGCAAGCTTTTAGATCAATCTAATTAGTGATAATCAGTAAAAAAGAAAAAAATCAAAAAGAAATCAAATAAAATAGAAAATAATTAATAAATTAGAGGTTACTGTAGAAGAAGCTTGGAGCAAAAGCTATTCTGGATTGCTTTGGTATTAGTGCTTAGTGGTAAGCATATAAGTGTGGTACTCAGTCCTTGGTTCTCAGATTTTGGTCTCAACTCAAGTTGTAAGCTTATCTCTTGATTTTTGCCATTCACTGTTCAGTTCTTAATCTAGTATAATTTCTCTTGTTCCCTGCTTATTTGATATTGGTTAGTGATAATCTATTGTTAAATCAGTAGGTGGTTAGTTGAAAATCATAGTTGTTAATAATTTAGTTAGACAGTCATAATTAGCTTAGTAGTAATTCATAGGTTATAGTTGTTAATATCTGTGTAATTGTGTTTATCTGATCATAGTTCATCACAATCAAGTGTTAGGGATCAATATCATGTCTTAATTCTGTATTGTGTAACACTAATCACAAAAACAATCCTATATAGGGGTGTTTGGATCAAGCTGCCATACTAATTTATGCATGTTATTGTGCTTTATTCTTGTTTGTGCATGTTTATTTAGATCACATTAGTCTATTTAAGTCATAATAAGTAGGTCTCAGTAGTGTAAAAGTCAAAATAGGTGTTAATCTAATCTAGTGGTTCAACTGTTAGTATAATAAGTTCCAAAATCATCATACTAGCTTAGAAGTTGTTAACCTAGCTTAATTTAGCTTCATCATAGCTTAACTTAACATATTTAGTGAGTAAATCTAGATCAAAGCTCAGAATAGTCAAAGTATTGGTTAATATAAAAAGTCAATTTGCAGCCTAAGGAATTTTTGAATTAACTTTGGATTTTCATTGTGTGCTTGTTAATTGATTATAGGACCTGAGCCTGTAGGTTTAATAAGTTTTGTTGCTGATATCTTTGTTACTATTTTTTATATTTTTTTATGCTAGCTTATTAAGAGCTTATTAGTGCTTAACTTTGGGTGATTCTTCTTAGACCTCCCCTGTGCACAGTCAAACCACCTACTTTCATAAGCTTGCAAAAGCTTGTGTAGTGAGTGCTAGTCTGTGTAAATTGGATTTTTATGATGCCCATGTGGCTAGTTATCTGAACTAAGTGCTTACTTGCTTTTAATTGCTTATCTATACTGCTTATTGTGCTTAATATTGTTCACCAAATTCAAACCATACACTGGTCACTCAGTGTAGACAAGCAAATTCATAAGCTCATCATAAGCTCATCACTGAGCTTTGGCTTGTGATCTAAGGTTCTTTTAGAAGCTAAGAAGTCCATCTATCAAGTTCAAGCTTAATCTTTCATTTTCTAGTCCTTTTACTAGGGCTGTAATCAACTTGAACTTGTTCATTTCACTCAGTCCTCTGAGTGACTCAGTTAAACCATCCAACTTCATAAGCCCTTTACAAGCTCATCTGTGGTTCACACAGCTTAAGCTTTTGCATTTCGAAATCCTTACCATCCCATCTTTATAGCTCAGTACTCAATAAGCCCTTTTGAGCTTATTACATAAGCTCAATTTGGCCTCTTGGTTGCCTGTCTAGGGGTGTTTGGATCTCAGTTCATTGGTATTGCTTATAAGCTTTTCACAAGCTTATTAGCTCATTCCAGTGAAGTCACTTGTTCATAATAGTTAATATACCATATATATATAATAATATCTTTTTGTTTTCTTTCTTAGGTTTATTTTAAAGCTTTTACCAAGCTTATTAGCTTATTTCACTCACTCACTCAACTGAGTGAACCAGTTTGGACCCCTCACTTCCTAAGCTCATTCTGAGCTTATCACTGGGTCCCACACCCTAAATCCTAGTTCTTCTAACCCCCCTCCTACCAAGGTTCATCCTTTGACCCTTTGGTTGACCTGTATACCTTTAGACCCCACCTAGAATTGCACCTAAACCTTGTCCCATTTCTGACCCAGAACCAAATAAGCAAACAGCTTATTGTGGTCTTTTGGCTTATTCAGTGAGCTTATATCAGCAAATCTAGCTTATTTAAGTTAAACTAACTTAGGTGGACCAGAAAATACCAAGGTGGACCCCACATTAGCTCATTTGAGCTTATTTCCTTAGAAAGTCAACTTTGGTCAAACTGTTTGGGTAATAAGCACTCTCAGTGCTTATTTTTGATTTCTAAATTATTTGTCTTTTTAAAAGTTTGATATTTTAAGTATTTTATTAGATTTGTAAAAGAAAAACAAGAAAAAAACCAAACTTAATTATAGTGATAGCTTCTATTTAATAGAAATTATCTATTTAATTTTCCTTTTTAGCTTATTTATAAGCACTTCTGCTATTTTACATTTTTATTAAATCTCTTATATATTAAAGTAATTTTATAAATTTTTCCAGAATTTTCTTTTGTCATCTAGTGTTATTTAGAATTAATTTTAGTTTATTTAATAATTAAATAATAAATAAGAATTAAATAGCATAATATATTTTTATAAGGTATTACTTATATTTTATATTTTTCCTAGCTTCTATAAGTCATAAAATAATTTTAGAAATTTTCTTGTGATTTATACTGTTCATTTACTAGTTTTCATAATTTAATTAGTTTAATTAGATATTAATCAATAATTAGAATAATAATTAGTAGATTAAATTAAAAATACATAAAATAAAGTTTTTATAATTTTTTAGGATTCCCATGATGGTTAATTAGATATATAAAATTTTTCATAATTAACTAAGTCTTTTTAGTAATTATAAATAAGTTAATCAATTTAATTAGTTAAATAATAATTAAATAATAATTAATTAATAATAAATAGACAAATAGTGTGAAAAATATAATTTTAATTTTAAAATAAGTTTGATAATATTTTAGATTTTTAGAAATTTTAATTTTAATTTTCTAAACTTATTTTACATTTTCATAATTAATAGTTAATTATTAGATAATTAATAAATAGTTATTAAATAAAAATAATTAATTAAATAGTTTTTAATTATAAAATAAATATTTTAAATTTATTTAATTTGCATTTAAGCCCCTAAGGCTTATAAAATCCTACTATAAGTAAATTTGTTTTTGTTTACGTTTAATTAATAAACGTTTACGTTTTTCAGTCCCTTTTTCACTTGTACTTATCTGATTTCACGTTTTAGTTAATTTAGCTTATTAAAGCTATTTTCTCTTATATTTCAGTAGTACAAATCATTTAAACCCTTTTCCTGTTCAATTCACCTTATCTCAAAGTCGTTTTATTTCAGATTTCACATCTCGTTGGGATCTAACGATCCGGGGAAACACTAAACTCACCGGAGTATTGGTTTAGGCTGTCTGACTTATTGACCATAACTTGGTTAATATTATCTGACTGTCTAGTGCCAATCAATAACCAATTTGAGAATGAAGTAAACATCTCATAGATATGTGACTTAATCTTGTACGAAGGTGTGACTAAGAACCTATAGTGAGCACTACAACGTAACTCCTTTAAGCATAGGTAGTGCCATATACCCAAACCAACAAACAGTATATGAAATCTCCACCTCTTGGAATCTCCACAACTTCATGTGACACTGAGTACTACAACGTAACTCCTTAAAGTGATAGCTATAACCCGTGAGTACTACAATGTAACTCCTTACATCGGGTATAACTAGATAATCCAAGTCTTAATCACTATCTCTACCAGTGTTTGCTCAAACAAGTATCTCCGAAAGTCATGCATCCATCCACCCCTAGACTTTGAGATAAATAAGTACACATGCCCGTGAAATGAACTTTAAACCCAAATAAGCAATATCGTACAAAAACTCCGTAGTCACAAAAATCTGATACTAGCCGTTGTCATTTGAATGTGATTCTTGATCAGGATCGTTTAAGCAATTCGTGGTGTGTTTTGGTGAAGCTTGAAATTCTATTTCGGGTGATTCGTAGTGATTTCGTATTTTCCCTCCAAAAATAAAATTGGAAAATTTTCTCGCCCATAATTTGGAAATCACTACGAAATGCAATTCTAAGGTTACCAGAAAAATTTGAGTTTTGAAAATTTTTACGCAAAATTTCACCGAAAAAATTTGAATTTTGGCCTAAAAATTTGAATTTCGGGCCAAAATTTTCAACCTTGTACCAAAATTAAAATCTCGCGTAAAAATTGAACGCTTAGTCTCCTCTCAAAAATAAAATTTACTCAAATTTTCCCGCCAAAAAACTCTTTTTTTTTATCTAACTCGATAAGGCTTGTCTAACACTAACTCGGTATGATATCTTGAAAGTTCAAACTCGGTATGTATTTGAAATTTATCTAACTCGATATGTCCTTAACAATCCAAACTCGGTATGTCCTTTTCTAACTCGATATGTTCAATTAAGTTTCCAAACTCGATAAGTTCTAGTGAGTTACCAAACTCGATAAGTTCAGTTTAATGTCAAACTCGGTAAGATCATGGAGTTCCTAACTCGGAAGAGAGACTTGAGTTGGGCAGAGTTTCCCCTTAGTTAAAGTCACAACAAGCCTAACTCGATAAACGATTAGGAAAAGAAGGCTAACTCGCCAAAATTATCTCAAACTCGAAAGAACTGAATCTTAACTAGATAGAACTAGAAGCTAACTCGATAGAACTTGAAATCTAACTTGATAGAAATGTGAACCTAACTCGATAGAACTGAGAATTCACCCCTAACTCGCTAAGAATTCAATCCTAACTCGAAAATTTTTCTCCTAACTCGATAAAATCCGTATGAACAGTAACCTAGAATCATAAAATCACTATTATACCAACTTTTTTCAACCAAATCAAACCTAAAACAACCTATATTATCCCTAGGCGATTGATACCACTTGTAGGACCGTAGAACAACCTAAATCACTATTGAATCAAGCTTAAACCTAGAGAGAGAAAGTAAGTAGAGAGAGAGAGTGGATGGGAACTCTAGTGTGTGAAATAATAACCTTGTTTAAACAAAATACTAACCTTACATTTTACAAAATATGAATCATCACTTTAATATTGTCAAATAATAACATATTCTGATCATTTTACAGAATATGTTCAAATAATATTATTACTTTAAAATAATATTATTTTAAAGTAATAATATTATTTTAAAGTAAAATGATGGAGGTTATTATTTTACATTTATTATTGTTTAAGAATACAAGAATGTATTTTGTCATTTTAAAATAATAGGATCGTTGTCATTTGAATGTTGTTAAGTCTAGGGATGTAGAGTATTTTAACACTAGAGTTGGTGTTGTCATCATGTTTACCAAATGGATGTCAAAACAACATTTCTTAATGGAGAACTCCGTGAAGAAGTTTATGTTAGCCAACCTGACGGCTTCGTTGATCCTGAGCGTCCTAATCACATTTACCGACTCAAAAAGGCACTCTACGGACTTAAGCAAGCCCCACGGGTGTGGTATGACAAACTGTCCACTTTCTTGCTGGCCAATAAATTTTCTAAAGGCTCGGTGGATCCAACACTACTTACAAAAACCTACGGGGAGGACTTACTTGTTGTTCAAATATATGTCGATGACATTATTTTTGCCTCAACACAAAGAAGTTACTCTAATGATTTTGCAAAATTAATGAAAGATAATTTTTGAAATGTCCATGATGGGTGAACTTTCGTTCCTTCTAGGACTACAAGTTCATCAATCACCCCGTGGAATTTTTATAAATCAGTCCAAATATGCTCTTGAAATTTTAAAGAAACATGGAATGATGTCTTGTGATACTTATAATACACCGATGGGCTATACCACAAAACTAGATGCTGACTTACATGGGACTCCTGTTGACCCTACCAAATATCGCAGTATGATTGGGTCACTCATGTATCTCACAGCTAGTAGACCTGATATAGTATTTGCTGTCTACATGTGCTCTCGCTATCAGTCCAAACCAACTGAAAAACACCTCAGTGAGGTCAAAAGAATCCTTCGATACATAAAGGGAACCATTAACTTGGGAATCTGGTATCTGAAGGATTCTGGTTTTGAACTAATTGCTTTTTCAGATGCTGACCATGCAGGATGTTTAGACACACGCAAAAGTACATCTGGTGGATTACAATTTCTCGGAGACAAACTTATGTCATGGCAATCAAAGAAGCAGGACTGCACATCACTGTTGTCAACAGAATCTGAATATGTAGCTATGTCTGCTTGTTGTGCTCAAGTCATTTGGATGAGATCACAACTTAAGGATTATGGCTACCTATTCAACAAGATTCCCATCTACTGTGATTCCAAAAGTGCAATTGCTATCTCCTGCAACACAGTACATCATTGCAAATCCAAACACATCGATCTCCGATATCACTTCATCAAAGACCATGTGGAAAAGGGTACCGTTGAACTTTATTTTGTTGGGTACTAAGTACCAATTGGCGGACTTGTTTACAAAGACATTACCTCCATCAAGTTTTGTTGATTTAGTTCACCAAAATGGTATGTGATGTTTGACTTCAGATGATTTGCAAAATTTTCTTAAAACCTAAGAAGAGTCAAACATCAAAGTCTTTCTGTAACTACTTTTTCTACAAAAAGAATCTTCTTTCTTTGCGTACAAACTTCAAATCTTCAAAACTATGTTCCTCCATTTAAACAAATTTTGCTTTTCTCTGTCAAAATGGAACATGTTTTGAGGGGGAGAAAACTTTTCACAATATCATGAAGCTTGGACACCTCATTTTTTATTCATCAAGGATAAAATGTTTCTTCATCATTCGGATTTAAACTCATTTTCAAAAAGGTTCTACGATCTCTCGAATTAAAAGTGCAGAAAGGTTTCACAAAATATATGCTAATTCAAGGGGGAGAAAAAGAATTTTTTTCTGCAAGTTTGAACTTCAAATGGAAAAGTAATTAACCTTTTAATGAGTAAAGTTCACAAAAGTCTTAAACTTTTGTAAAAGGACCTTGCAAGAAAAATAAAACAGGCTCTAATCAATGTTTTCACACATGTTCTCAAAAGTTGCACACATGATTAAAAACCTCAACAAATCAGACTAATGATTTTTTTCCCTCAATTATCTCCATAATTGTGAGTTTCTAATTTCCTCATTGTTGTTGTCTAGTCGTTCCCTAAATGTTTCAAGTGTTTTTCAACGGTCAAAAGGGCATAATCAGAAACTAAGGTTAATGTAATTATCGATCAGGGCATTTTTTTATGTGTTTAGTCTAATTTATTATTTCATATAGCTTTAGAGAACACTAAAGTATGCTCGATTGGTGTGTTTACACGATTAGAAATAACATAGGTTTGAAATCAAGTGATTTAGGGTTTAAGATTTCGATGTCTTTGCTGCTACTAGGATGGTTAATTTGTACAATATTCATGCATTATGATGCTAAAATGCGTGCAATGTCTCTAATCATAACCCCTAACCATTATCATAATTGGAAAATCTCGAGTGAAAGGATGAGTTAATCTGTGAACTTGTGTGTTAATTAGAGAATTCTGAGCATTTTGGTAGATTTAGAATGAGTTTCTTGATTCATTTGTATACTTGTTTGTGCCTGATGCATTTTCTCTGTGTGCAAGTACATGTCATCCCATTGAAAGTCAAAATTTCAACATTCGACAAAATGTTTCTTATGGAACATATTTTGAGGTCAAAAGGAAAAATGTGTTTAAAGGCTAAACTGGTAAATGGATTCAAAATGGTGAGAAACAAATCTTTCCAAACTCTACACTATTGTTTTACACCGGTAAAGCAAGTGTGAAGACCAAAGCAAAGTTGTCCTAAATTTTTCAAATTTTCAAAATCTGGAATGCTTTGGCTACGATAAAAGAATGACTCTGATTTGGGCATCCCAAATACCGGAAGTTTTCCATTCATCACAAAAACATATCTTCAAAAAGAATCCATGAGATTCAACTTTAAATGGAAATCTTCTTCTTCAGATTTTAAAACTCAAAAGAGAGACTCCGGGTCTCAAACTACTTTCAAAAGTAAAAGAGTTTTAAATTTCCATTGATTCGACGAGTGTTTTATCAAAATGAAACAAAGATTTTTCAATCCTCGTTGAAATTCAACATTTTTCGGATTGACACAACCTATAAATGGATTTCAAATTTTGTAAACAAGGGTTTTCAGTCCCCGTAGGAATCCACCTAAGGTAAGATCTAGATGTAGTTTTCTTATCAGATGCAGCGGAAGTCTTAGTCTTGGAAAAACTACATTCTTTAGATATCCACCTATTAGGTTTCTTAACCTCTTGCTTCTTATCAATGGGTTTGTTTTGATTTTGTGTCTTAGTGGATTGAGTCTTGACACTTGATTTGGAATTCTTTGTGTTGCATTCTACTTTCCTAGCATTCTTATTTGTGCCACTACTCTTAGATGCAAGCCAATCCCTAGTAGTTTGTTGAAAGTTCCTAGGTAATGGTTTACTACTACTAGCGGTGCTTTGGAATCTTGTAGAATTCATCACACTAGGTTTTGCACCTAAAATTCCGTTTTTTTGACGTTGTGCCTTTTTTCTAGCTTCTTCTAGATGATGATTGAGGACCATGTCATTAGAATCAACAGACTCATTAACAGTTTTTGTTGTCTTATTTGGTGTACTATACTTAGAAGAGCCAGGTGAAATCACATTTTTGTTTCTTTCAACAAACAAATTTTGTTTTTCAACAATCTTTTCCATTACCTTTTCCTTGGGCAAGGGTGGTGGAGTGACTGGTTTTGACAAATCCTTTTCAATTACTTACTTGTAGGACCGTAAAACAACCTAAATCACTATTGAATCAAGCTTAAACCTAGAGAGAGAAAGTAAGTAGAGAGAGAGAGTGGAAGGGATCTCCTAGTGTGTGTAAATGAACGACAATGTTTTTACCTAAGAGAACCAACCTCACAAATGAGGTTTACAAGAGTATTTATACTCATAGTCTAGGGCTTCTCTAATCTTTTACATTATTACACTAATGGCCCTTAGACTTTCACAAAACATGAATACTAAGCCTAAACTTCATCATAATGATATTCTAAAGCAACCTATAACAATACGTTAATGACCGACACTTTTTATAAATAAAATACGATGCTAACAATCTCCCCCTAAGTGTTGGTCATTGAGGTTGCGCGACGTCATCATCTTTGTCTTTAAACTTTATCATTCATAGATCTTGACGTCTTTAAGAATCACTAGATGAATCATAGTTCCAGTTCATCATGCTTCATTGTTGTTGAAGTGATCCGATGATGTCATCTGCCTTTCGTCACTTCTGTGTTTGTGGTGGTTGTCTGCCATTCCAACATGCTCATACGTCTTAAGTCTTTGTCATACATACATTTGTTATTCCCGTTCTTTCACGTTGATCTTTGTCACTTTACTTTGTAGATTCTTCTTTTTGGCGTAGAATCTTTCTTTGACTGTTGCTATCCTTTGATCTTTGTGAGAACTTTCCTTTGACTTTGTTGATGCATGTATGAGCATGTGGAATCTTTCGCCATGGAGATGATATATAGCTGCAGGTAAACAGTTAGCAATAAACAACCGGTACTTACAGATAAGGAATTAGAGATCGTCAACAGAATAGTGTGAAGACTCCTTCTAACCCTTACCATGGCCGTTCCCATATCAGATACTCTCGAAAGAGATTACGAGACCTACTAAGTAGCTCAATGATTGGGTGAGTCGCTGGGGATCACTCCACGACTGTAGACTGTTTGAAACCACCGCGAACACTAAGCGTAACCCATAAAGAATTACCGAAGTGACCTGCTGTCAGGGCTGCTTGATGTTGACCCTGGCAGGAATTTCCGTTCAATCATTGAGAATATACATAAGTAATTCCTCTCATAAACGTTCTTGGCAGATTGCTAAGATCTGCGAAGGACTCTATAATTTACAGCTGATGTCCATTGATGTAAAGCACCAGTTGTAGAAATACTAAGTGTTCCTAAGAGATCTTTTGATGAATCTCGGGGCTCTAGACTCGATAAGTGCACATTAGGTTTCCTATGCGGAGATTAGGCAGAGGTCTCCTGCTTCAATATCAACCATCTCTAAGAGACAGGCCGATAGATTATGCCGGTTCCCCGTGAGAATGAAACAAGCTCTTTTAAGAGAACTTGAGTGGCTAGAAGGTTTAGTGCAGTGCGTCACTGGGTCCATGACGTCTTTATCTTCAATACCGGTGTCACCTTAGTAACAACCAGTAGTATATGAATTGAACCCGGTGTCTGCCCTAAGGTTGAACATATGGAGGGCTATTTCTTTTCACCCTTTTTCATAACTTTTCTTTTTAATTCTTCAACCCCTTCTTTCTCCTTTCTCATTTTCTCCTTTTTTCAATCATACCTAAGGACTTCTAATTCTAATCTATTGGAATTGTCCTTGGGTAGATCCCTCCGGCTCTGGTGGATCATAGGAAGGTTTTCCCTAACCTTAGTCACCTTATAACTCCATGAATCCTATAATTGCCATGAAACCTTTGATTGAAAATCTCTCAAAGTGTTTATGAATGTAAACACATTTTTGTTGACACTTTGAGAGTTTTTGTTTCTTTTGAAGGACTCCCCCTTCACATGTGCTCATGAATTTTTTAAGAAATTTGCACATGCGTGAGGAGTTTGCACTTTTTGAATTGATCCACTTTCAGTGAACATGACCGATTCGAGACACGCTTACATCACTAGTTAGACTAGCTTGAAGTTATTACCCGTCCTGGTCAAGTCCAAAGAAAGTCTCTCGATACGGTACATTATACTCAGACAAGTCCTATTCGAGACACGCTTACATCACTAGTTAGACTAGCTTGAAATTATTACCCGTCCAGGACAAGTCTTTTCGATTACTGACATTTTAAGCTTCGTCAATTCATTGGTACATTCTGAGTCTAGCTCTTTTAAGATTTAGTCACAAGCTTTAAACATCTTTGATCACATTTTAATCATGTCTTCTCCCCCTCAAAAATAGCATATCGTGATATTTTTTGATATCAACTGATTAAGAAAAAGCTTTTAGAGTGAAAGACAGATTTCATTTTGCATGAATTTGGAACATTTTGTTTTTGTACTCCCCCTTAATGATAGCACATTCTAAAATCAATTAAGGGTTTTGAGGGAGTTATCTTGAGCACTCATTTGAAAGATTTTGAAAAATCTTTTGATGAATCTTGAAAAAGTGCTCAAGATTACTATTTTGAAAATGAGTTTTTGTTTGAAGTCTTTTTCGTTTGTTTAGACTCGAACTTTTTGAAAAAGATTTCGTCCTTGAAAATACGAGTCCTTGATTTGAAATAATCAGAAGTCATCGTTTAAGCCCGGGTTTCGTACTGAAGTATACGAAAGCCATTGTGAAAAACTTTTCAGAAACGACATGTTTTAGAAAAAAAACATTTAAAAGAACTCCCGCTCAAGCATCTGTACATATCCGTGTCATTGTTGAATAACATTTCTAGAAACGTACAGAATATTGATTTATACGAGAGACATGTCGTGAGAAGAATATTTTTGGATTTTTTGATTTTATATTGTTTTTGTATTTTTTGAAAATTTTATATTTTTGTATTTTGTTTTAGTTGGTTTTTCAAATTTTGTATTTTGCTTTTTTCAAAAAATATTTACAGCGAAGCGATTTAGAAAACATTTTTCAAGAATATTCGAGAAGACGTTCTAGCTCCTCAGGAGTTAGGCTTCGCATGCCAATTCGTCGAACTAAATAGTCAAACCTTTCTTTTGGAAGGGCTTTAGTAAATAGATCGGCGAGTTGGTAATCAGTCTTAACGAAAAATAATTCAACTGTACCCTCTTCCACGTGTTCTTTGATGAAGTGATAGCGGACTTTGATATGCTTCGTCTTAGAGTGATGTACGGGATTGCACGAGATGGCTATGGCACTTTTTGAGTCACAATACATAGGTATTTTGTCAAAAGTAAAGCCATAATCTGTGAGCTGTGTCCGCATCTAAAGAACTTGGGCACAACACGCAGATAGAGACACATACTCGGCTTCGGCGGTTGATAGCGCAGTACAATCCTGTTTCTTTGACGACCAGCTTACTAGCTTTTCACCCAAAAATTGTGCTCCACCTGATGTACTTTTTGCAGTAACTTGATCTCCTGCATGGTCGGCATCTGAAAAGGCTGTTAGATTAAACCCCGAATCCTTCGGATACCAAAGTCCCATGTTAATGGTTCTTCGTAGGTACCGAAAGATCCTTTTAACCTCTTTGAGGTGAAGTTCGGTAGGCTTTGCCTGAAACCGTGCTAACAAACAAACAACAAATTGAATATCAGGTCGACTAGCAGTTAAGTACATGAGAGAACCGATCAGGCTCCGATATTTCTTCGGATCGACAGGTTTCCCAAACAAATCAGCATCAATTTTTGGTGAAGTGACCATTGGAGTACCAACAGAATCACAATTTTCCATTCCATGTTTTTTCAAAATCTCTATTGTATATTTAGCTTGATTGATAAAAATACCACGAGTGGATTGATGTATTTGGAAACCAAGAAAGAATTTTAGTTCCCCCATCATGGACATTTCAAATTTGCTTTTCATGAGATTTTCAAAATGTTTTGAATGGTTAGGATTGGTTGATCCAAAAATTATGTCGTCCACGTAAATTTGAACGATCAAAATGTCATCTTTGAATTTTTTGATAAACAAGGTGTCATCAACCGTTCCTTTTGTGAATTTGTTTTTGAGCAAGAAAGATGATAGTTCGTCATACCACACTCTTGGAGCTTGTTTTAAACCATAGATTGCTTTCTTAAGCTTGTAGACGTAGTCTGGATGGTCTTTGTCGATGAATCCCTCTGGCTGACTCACATACACTTCTTCTTTCAGAGTTCCATTTAAGAAAGCTGTCTTAATGTCCATCTGATAGACTGTGATGTTTTTGTGAGCTGCATAGGCTAAGAAAATCCGGACTGCTTCAAGTCTAGCTACAGGCGCGAATGATTCTTCGAAATCTATCCCTTCTTCTTGTGGATATCCTTTAGCCACGAGACGAGCTTTGTTACGAATTACAGTCATTTCCTCATCCAGTTTGTTCTTCCACAACCACTTGAGATCAAGAACGCGTTTATCAAGTGGTCGTTCAACAAGTTCCCAACTATCATGTAACAGGTATTGAAGAAGTTCATCCTGCATCGCTTCTATCCAAGGGTATTCTGCCATTGCTTCTCGAATGTTCTTTGGTTCTTTGAGGCTGATTGAGCAAATATAAATGCACAATTCGAGATCGGTGGCAAGTTGTCTCCTCGTCTGAACTGGCTTCGAAGGTTCACCAATAACATGTTCTATTGGATGGTCTTTTGTCCATTGAAACGTAGAAGGGTACCTTGGGTTTAACGTATATGTGTTAGACGGTTCATGTAACCTTGAAGAAGATTCAGCAGAGTCTGTTGCAAACGGGTTTTCAAATACTTCTTCTCCTTCTTCTAACGCAACATCATTTGAATTATTTGTTGGTTCTTCTTGAAAATTTGTGTTTTGATTTTGCTCATCAACTATTGGTAGATCAGGTTCAATAACTGGAGTTGTTGGAGTAGATGTTGATGATGTTGATGTAGTTGGTGCTTCAGCTTCGATTGTGGTAGATGCATCCAGTGGTGGTGGTGGTGGTTGATTTTGAGCGGGTGCAGCGGAATGTTGTTGAGATGCATTTGTCGAAGATCCACCATAGTATTCATCAAACATTAACTTGAAGAAATTTTCCAGTTCTTGTTCTAAAGGTTTGTCCGTGTTTGTTGAATGAGCTCCATTAGGCACGAGTCCTGAACTGATGTGTCCAGAAGTCTGCATGTTTGGTGCGGGTCCTAATCCGTTATGATTAGAAGCCATTGGATTAAGCACGGGTTCTAGAGCGTATCTCTCAGAAGCCATTTGTGAAATCTCGTCAAACTTCACATTCATCGTCTCCATTATCTTTTTCGTTCTTCTATTATACACCTTGAATGCCCTCGAGTTTTCTGAATATACAATGAAGATTCCAATATCACCCTTAGCTTTTAACTTTCCTAGATCTTCTCTGTCATTCGTTAGATAGCACAAAGCGCCAAACACGTGAAGGTAAGAGATGTCAGGTTTCCTGTTGTTCACTAGCTCATATGGGGTTTTATTGATTCTTGGATGGACTAGGGATCGGTTTTGAGTAAAACAAGCAGTGGCAACAGCATCAACCCATAAGAAAAGTGGTGCACTAGAATAAATCAGCATTGTGCTAGCAGCTTCCACAAGAGTTCAATTTCTTCTTTCAACTACCCCATTCTGCTGTGGAGTTCTAACAACTGATGTTTGGTGAGTGATTCCCACATCTTCAAAGTAGGTTCTTAACTCCTGATTAGTGAATTCTGTGCCATTATCTGTTCTTACAATCCTTACTGGAGCTTGAAGTAGAACTTGAATACGCTTCAGAAAGGTGATGATGGTACCTGGTGCTTCGTCTTTTGACCTCAGAAACTTTACCCAAGTATATCTTGAATAATCATCAACAATAACAAGAATATACTTTTTCCCATTAATGCTTTCAACTCTCATTGGGCCACATAAGTCCGTGTGCAACAAATGTAACCTTGCTTCCGAACTCGGTACGATTTTAGGTTTATATGATGCTCTTTTACTTTTTCCTTGTTCGCATGATGGACATAGGTGTTCCTTGGTGTATTTGAACTTAGGAAGTCCAGTGACGATGTTGTCTTTGGCTAACTTGTTGATGGTGTCAAAATTGAGATGGGATAATCTTCTATGCCACAGCCAGGACTTAGTTTCGGTTGCCCTTGTCATAAGACAAATTGGTGATGTAGAAGCCATTTGGTTGATGTCGATAGCATACAAGTTTGTACCACGATTACCAGTTAAGAGATCATCACCAGCCAAATTTCTTATGAAAACCGTGTTTCTCCTGAATGCAACTTCTAAATCTGCATCACAAAACTGCCCAACTGAAAACAAGTTGTGTCCCAACCCTTCGACGTAGTAAACTCGAGTGATCAAAAAATTCCCAAACTGAAGATCTCCAAAACCCAGAATAGCTGCTACATGATCATTTCCAAAGCGTACAGTTCCCATGAATTTCCAAATGAAATTGATCAGCAGCTTTAAGTTCCCGGTCATGTGCTTGGAGCAACCCGAGTCGACGATCCAAAGACATATTTCGACAACCTGCGAAGAACAGAAGATTTTGTATTTGGAAACCGTTTTGAATTTGGTTCCATTGGGTTAGGAGTAAAATCCATATCACACTCATAGAATGTTTCAACATGTTCAATTTGAACAACTTTCAATGTTCCATCCTGGAGAATGAATTTTCTACCCGTTGGTTTCCATACACAATACTTAAGATAGTTCCTAGGCATTTGGCTACTAGTGGTAGACCTAAAGCGTGCAACTAATCTTTCAATAGATCTAGATCTAGGACTAGTTCCTTTTGGAACATTCTTCTATTCAGGCGTAACATTCACATTCTTAGAAACACATTCATCATGAACATAATTAATTAAACATTTCTTGCATGTCAAGCAAACAGAGTCATTACATGCATTATAACCAGTACTCTCGACATTACATTCAGATGAAACATGTGTCTTATTAAAAAGCCATAAATTCCTAGGGTGTTCTTCTACTTTATTCTTGCTACTACTCGTAGAGGCAGGCGAGACTCTATTGTTCCTTGTATTGCTCCTAGGCTGTAGTCTGCTGCTCCTAGAGGTGCTTTCTAATCCTGTAGAAGTTGAGGCACACACATTAGGATTTATATTGTTGTCTTTTTTAGCATCGCTAGACTCTTTAGAATTATCCTTTTTGCTCTCATAAGTCTCAGATGTGGAGGCAAACGCATTAGTGGGACTAATCCTAAAAAGGCCAGGTGCTATCACTTTTGGTGTTTCGACAACCGCTTTTCCTTTAACAACAATCTTTTCATTTTCACTTTTCTTGGGCAAGGGTGTTGGAGTGACTGGTTTTGTCAAATCCTTTTTCTCATTGACTTTTGGAGCAAACCTTGAAATTGACATTTTTGGTTTTTGAACCGTGTTTGAAACATTTGGTTTCTCCGAAGTCGACGGTTTTGCAAACTTAGTTTCCTCACCCTTCCCTTTTTGACTTTCAAGCTGAGCCCTCAAAAGATCATTTTGCTCTTTCATTTTCTTTAATTCACGCTCATACGACAGTTTGTCATATTTGCATTCTTCTCTTTTTCGATCAAGTTGTTTAAAATATGTCACATTTTCTTTTTCAAGCTTAATAAGAGCAGTTTCATATTTTGAAACAATTTCGGAGGTCTCAGCTCTCAGTCTTTCATCGTCATGAACATAATATGTTTGTAAAATGATGGACATAATATCAGTAGACAGAACTGCTTTGAAGAGAGAATCATTTAGGTTTTCCAAAACATTGATTTGCTCAAAAGATTCATTTGCCTTCTTTATCAGGGATTTGTGATCCGTGACGAAGTTAGCTGTTTCTTTCAAAAATGCTTGTTCAAAATGAATTACTCGAGCATGGATGTTATTAATTTGAGGAGCAAATTCATTTTTGAGAATCTTTTTAAGCTGTAAATGAACCGTCGAGTTCCAGTTGATCTCATTAAGTCTCGTTTTAGATTCTAAAGTCGTTTTAAGTTGCCCAATTCTGGTTTTAAGATCATCAAGATATCCCCGTGTAGCACTTGTGTTAAAAGTGTTGTTTGAGGAAATCTGTTCCACGTTAGAAATCGATTTGGAAGCAACTACTTTCTTAGAAAACATTTTTGAGAATGGTCGTTTTATGGAAAACACAGATGGTTCTTTTTGTGGAACAAAAGTAATTCCCGAAAGTTTGTTCAATTTGTTGTAATCAATGGGTTTCAAATCCTTTTGTTTCATTTTAGAAATGCTCTCTTCGACATGTTCAATCTTTTGCACAGAATCCCGAACGACGGGAGGATCATGTTTGGTGTAAAAAACACTACCATTATACAAGACGTTCTGTTCTTCCTGAGCTTTCTTGAGATTACAAGGATTGTTGTTACCAAGAGCCATTTTGTGTTTCGTATGGTAAATCGGATTAGTTTGATTTGAAATCATTTTCATTTTTTGACTTGACTGACCCGACTTAACCACTAATTCTTCTAGATGTGCAATCTTGTGTTCTGACTCTACGATTTCTTCCAAAAGTTTATCTTCTTTCTTTGCAAAGTCCTTTTTCAACTCATCCCTTTCTTTTTCAAGATTGGTGTAAGCTGTTTCTTGTTTTGAAAGTTGGTTTGTTAATTCAGAAATTTCTTGTTTTAAAGAGTTAATGGTTTTTGTTGAACTTATTTCAAGATTAGCAAACTTGGTTTTCCATTCCCTATCTTTAACAAGTAACTTCTTATAACCAATTTCAAATTCTGACTCGCGTTCTTTGTGAATTTGAAAACTTTTTGCATTTTCCTTGTATCTCTCAAGCTCAGTGATCAATTTCTCATTCGCGGCCTTAACATCGCGATTGACCTTTTTCACTTTCTCGATTTCAATACCACAATTATTTAATAATGATTCAAATAAAGCACGTGTTTCCTCATCATTCTCAGCATGTTGTGAAACGAAGCCTCCATTATGATTCACATCTGGAGTTGCTGAAGAAGTATTGCTACTACTTGGCGTATCTAGGTATGTATCATAAGTGGGTGCTTGCTTCTCAGAATGATGTTCCTCATGAGGAGACATATCAAATATATCATTATTATGACATGTGTTGAAATTAGATACCTCAGATGGTGTACTGGTGTTATAAACAGGAAGTGTGTCAGAATCCGTGTCATACTTAGCTTCCTGAAGATTCGCCATGAATATGTAGTTCGCATCGATATCCTCTCTGTCTTCCATTTCATCCATAAGAGCCATAAAATCATGTTCCTTTGCATTCAACTGAAACCCTGCCTTCTCTTTTTGTGCCAACAGTACTGCTTTCTGCAAATACTCTAGATCTTTCTTGTTCGGCTTAGTAGGACAGTTTCTTGCCATATGACCAACTCCTTGGCAGTTGAAACACTTTACCGGATTACCCTGATTCACATTTCCATAATTCCCAACAACTGGAGCTGCCACATTCCTATTCTGATTACCCATTGCCTGATTACCAACATTTTGACCCCTCTGATTTCCAACATGCTGACCCATCTGATTCCCTGCATACTGATCATACTGATTCCCTGCATACTGACCTGCATTCTGCATATTCTGATTACCCATGTTAATTCCAGTAGCATATCCTTGCTGATTCCCATAAACTCCAACCATTTGGCCTCTATTGCCCATATTGAAACTCGGCTGAGCGATCTGCCTGTTGCGAGTATTCGATGAAATCCTTTGGTTGTTATTTGTTGGTGTAGAATAGCGTCCTTGGAATGCTTTTGTCAGAAAAGCAAACGCTTGTGTCAAGGCTGCAGTAGCTTCATCATTGTCAGTGAATTCTGGTTCTTGGAAATGTGGGTATTGCTATTGTGGAATAACATGTTGTTGCTGTGGGTAGAATTGTTGTTGGTAGATCGGTGTTGGTTGTTGAATGTAGGACGGTTGCAAGTAGTTGTGAGTGGATGATGATGATGATGGTTGTTGTTGTATGTTCACTGGTATAGGTGTTGGTGTATCAGCCATTAATGCTAGAGGATCATGCTTTTTAGCTAGTAATTCAGCTCTTACTTCATTAGCTTCATCTTGATTTTGCTTCAAGAAGTCATACACTTGATCATAAGTCACTTCATGCAAATTCTTTGTCTGATAAACAATAGTGACATATCTTCCCCATTCTGGTTGTAACTCATTCAGAAAATTGGTGTTGTTAGCAATATTTGTCTGACTGAGGTTGTGTCTTGATAAATCATTCATGATCTTACAGAATATGTGGTAGTACGTCTCTATGGATTCACCAGTAATTGAAGTAAACTTGCGAAGTTCCTTAAGCAATTGTGTTTCTATTTCCTGTTTCCCGATGTCTATCCCATACATTAACCTCTTGACTCTTTCCCAGACTGCAAGAGCACTTAATTCACTGTCAACAGTAGCATAGATGGTTAATACCTACAACTTAATCAAACAAAGATTTCAAATATTTTTAAGGGGGAGTATTTCTAAAACAAACTTGTTCCAAATTCATGCAAAATGAAATCTGTCTATCTCTCCAAAAAGCTGTTTCTTAATCTGTTGATATCAAAAATATCACGATATGCTATTTTTAAGGGGGAGAAGACATGATTAAAATGTGATCAAAGATGTTTAAAGCCTTGTTATAACCAAGAAACACGTTCCGAAGGTCGAGGTTGATGGAAATACACCATGGTTTTAGAGAGAGAAAGTAGAGAGAGAAAGGTGGAGAAAAGGGTTTATATTAAAATAAAATGAAACTAAACTTTACACACACTTTCCCACACCCCTCATGGAGAGTCATGAGGGGTATTTATAGGCTCCTTACATTACAAGTTTGTCTACTTGACAATAGTAGCCCTTGTACTTTCTAATCTAGTCCAATTCACTTGTGTGACGTTATCTTTATAAAAAAGCGAGACTAACAATCTCCCTCCAAGATATCGTCACACGTGAATGGTTACATGAGACCTATAAATACATAAACAATGTACATTACATTACAACAATAGTAAACTATGTTGACGTTGTTATAGCGCAGAGTCTCTGTAGTCTAGATACTGAGGCAGACTTGAAGTTCTCTCTTCCGACGATCTCGGCGTATGATCTTTGACACTGACGGCAAAGGTCTTTGTAGCTCTGAACTTCGCGTAAAAATTGAACGTATAGACTCCTCTCAAAAATAAATTTTACTCAAATTTTCCCGCCAAAATACTTTTTTTTTTTTTTTTTTTTTGGTGATTCGATAAGATTGGTAACTCGGTAAGGCTAGAGAAATTTTGGCAGAGTTTCGTTTAGTGTTAACCAAATAAAAAACCTTACTCGATAAACGATAAGGTGAATGCCTAACTCGGCAGAAATGGCTAACTCGCCAAAATCGAAACTCGGTAAAACCCTGAACATCAAACTCGATAAAATCCTAACTCGCAAGTTTTCAAACTCGGAAAGAGTGTTCAAACTCGGTAAGAAAAAATTTTCAAACTCGGTACAAACTTTCCAAACTCGGTGAGTTTTCAAACTCGGTAAGTTTTCAAACTCGGTAAGTTTTCAAACTCGGTAAGAATTTTTCAAACTCGGTAATAATATTCCCAAACTCGATAAGAATTTCCAAACTCGGTAAATTTTTTTCCCAAACTCGATAAACTCTCGATGAACAGTACCGGATCCGATTATTTTCAACCAAAACGTGATTTTTCACCCAAAAACACCACGATTCGCCCCCGGTTAGCTCTGATGCCACTTGTTATGACCAAGAAACACGTTCGGGAGGTCGCGGTTGATCGAAATGCATCATTGTTTTAGAGAGAGAAAGTAGAGAGAGAAAGGTGAAGAAAAGGGTTTATATTAAAATGAATAAATGAAACAATACACACACTTTCTCACACCCCTCATGGAGAGTCATGAGGGGTATTTATAGGCTCCTTACATTACAAGTTTGCCTACTTGACAATAGTAGCCCTTGTACTTTCTAATCTAGTCCAATTCACTTGTGTGACGTTATCTTTATAAAAAAGCGAGGCTAACAATCTCCCTCCAAGATATCAATCCTAACTCGGTATCTCCCCAAACTTGGTAACTCCCAAACTCGGTATACTTTTGTCAAAAACATCACACTAGAGTATTTTAATAGAATTTCAAGACAAACACTAGATTTAAAATAATAACCTCCGATCAGAATATTCTGTAAAATAATATTATTTGTACATTTAAGAAACATGTTCAATTTAATGATATTATTTAAATCAAGAAACATGTTCGGATATTATTTAAATCAGAATATTATTTTACAGAATATTATTATTTGTGTTATTATTGTTTCTTAAATCAAGAAACATGTTCGGGAGGTCGCGGTTGATGGAAATACATCATTGTTTTAGAGAGAGAAAGTAGAGAGGGAAAGGTGGAGAAAAGGGTTTATATTAAAATGAAATGAAACTAAACTTTACACACACTTTCCCACACCCCTCATGGGGAGTCATGAGGGGTATTTATAGGCTCATTACATCACTAGTTTGCCTATATTACAATAATAGTCCCTAAAGTACTATATGTATGATATCTAGTCCATTTCTTTATGTGTGACGTTATCTTTTATAAAATAGCAAGGCTAACAATCTCCCTCCAAAATATCGTCACACATGAATGGATACAATGAGACCTATAAACACATAAACATGTAAATCACAACAATAGTAAACTATGTTGACGTTGTTGAAGCGCAGAGTCTCTGTAGTCTAGATACTGAGGCAGACTTGAAGTTCTCTCTTCCGACGATCTCGGCGTATGATCTTTGATGGCAAAGGTCTTTGTAGCTCTGAACTTCAACTTTAATGGTCTAGTTAGGTTATTACTCCCTCCTAACTAGTGAGCCTTTATTCTTTTTCTTCTGCTCCCTCCTGAACAGACAACTCTCTTCTCATCTCGCAGCGGATAAGGTAGATACTAATGAGTTTGCACCATGGTTGTCGTTCTGGGAGCATCATAGCATAACTCACATAGTATTGCACAGAAGGTTGGTAATACGCTCCGATGTACACAACATTAGTACTTCTTCGGTTCTAGTGTAAGCATAATTCCCTCGATCAACCAACGTACTAGAGATGAAACACTACTTCTTCGGTTCTAGTTATATTTTGATTAATTTAAAAATATAATTTTAAGTCCGGGTATATCAACTCGAAAAGATTTCAAATAAGGACTTAATCGTATGGCTTTTAGACACATCAGTTCAGGACCCGTGCTTCAAAGAAAGGAAAGTGCTTAATCAAACAAAGATTTCAAATATTTTTTGAGCACTTATCCTAAAACGAAAACCACACACTCATCTGGCTTGAGTTTTTTTTAGAAAAACTTTCAAAATCCTTAAGCTCAAGACCATGATTGTTGATCTAATGATAAATTAGATTTTCAAAATTCTCTTACATTTTGAGCACCACCTTTTCAAGATTTTTCAATAAGATTTTCAAAATCTATCAAAATCGGTGCTCATCATCAAAATGACTTGTGTACACTTTACAGTGCACAACTCAAGTTTTCAAGGAAAGGAAAGTGTTACGCAAAATGATTTTCATCAACAAAGTGCACTTATTCTAAAAATGGACATTGTTGTATGCCTCAGTGTGACATTCCTATTCAAACAAAGAGAAGTCTTTGTTTTTCAAAAAAACCTTGATGCAAAATTCAACAAATCTAAAACTTCTTTCTCTTTCAGAATTTTGCTTCAAGACGACTCCTTCCCTCTAAACTTTAAAAAGTTTAACATTTCTCAGAAACATATGCGAGTTTTGAGGGGGAGTATTTCTAAAACAAAAATAGTTCCGAATTCATGCAACAACAAATCTGTCTATCTCTCCAAAAAGCTTTTTCTTAATCATTTGATATCAAAAATATCACGATATGCTATTTTTGAGGGGGAGAAGACATGATTAAAATGTGATCAAAGATGTTTAAAGCTTGTGACTGAATCTCAAAAGAGCTAGACTCAGAATGTACCAATGAATTGACGAAGCTTAAAATGTCAGTAATCGAAAAGACTTGTCCTGGACGGGTAATAATTTCAAGCTAGTCTAACTAGTGATGTAAGCGTGTCTCGAATAGGACTTGTCTGAGTAGAATGTACCGTATCGAGAGACTTTCTTTGGACTTGACCAGGACGGGTAATAACTTCAAGCTAGTCTAACTAGTGATGTAAGCGTGTCTCGAATCGGTCATGTTCACTGAAAGTGGATCAATTCAAAAAGTGCAAACTCCTCACGCATGTGAAAATTTCTTAAAAATTCATGAGCACATGTGAAGGGGGAGTCCTTCAAAAGAAACAAAAACTCTCAAACATCATTTTAAATCTAGCACAAATAATATTATTTTAAAGTAATAATATTATTTATACAAACATATTCTTTTAATATTCTTTTAAAATAATATTTTTTTAATATTATTTTAAAGTAATAATATTATTTTAATAATATTATTTGATTTTAAACAATAATATTATTTTAATATTGTCTTGTACAAATGTATTTTAATAGTATTTTAAGATCAATCTAGTGTGTGAAATAATAACCTCCCGAACGTGTTTCTTAGTTATAACAACATCGATCAGGTACACTGCCTGGTGGGGGTTGTAAGCTTCTCGAGATCCCTCGAGAGGTGAAGCCTGGTGCAATCCCTACGCATCAAGAACCTAACAAAGTAGTCTCGGCTTTGCATCTTGTTTTGCAAAGAGATACTTCAAAGCCGAGTGATCCGTATACACTATGCTCTTGGTCAATATCAAGTATGGACGGAATTTTTCAAAAGCATACACCACAGCTAATAATTCTTTTTCAGTGGCGGTGTAATGACTTTGTGCCTCGGTCATAGTTTTGCTCGCATAGTGTATAGGCTGAAAGTGTTTTGTTTTTCGTTGCCCCAAGACTGCCCCTATCGCATAATCACTAGCATCACACATGAGTTCGAAGGGCAAGTCCCAATCGGGGGCAACAAGAATCGGTGCCTCAGTAAGCTTTTTCTTTAATGTTTCAAAAGCTTCGATGCACTCGGGGGAGAAGATAAAAGGAGCATCCTTCTCGAGGAGATGGGTCATAGGCCGGGAGATTTTAGAAAAATCTTGAATAAACCTACGATAGAAACCGGCATGACCCAAAAAGCTCCTAACACCTTTTACGGTTATGGGATGAGGTAATTTTGCGATGACATCCACTTTGGCTCTATCAACCTCAATCCCGTTCTTTGAAATTTTGTGGCCGAGGACAATGCCCTCTTTGACCATAAAGTGACTATTCTCCCAATTTAGACACAACTTTGTGTCATCACAACGTTTGAGCATGTTGTCCAAATGGGAGAGACATGATTGAAACGAATCCCCAATGACCGAAAAATCGTCCATAAAGACCTCCATAGTTTTCCCGATCATGTCGGAAAATATGGCCATCATACATCTTTAAAACGTGCCCGGAGTATTACATAAACCAAATGGCATATGTTTATAAGCAAAAGTTCCATAGGGGCACGTGAAAGTGGTCTTTTCCTGATCCTGTGGATCAATGGGAATCTGAAAGTAACCCGAGAAACCATCGAGGAAGCAATAGTACTCATTCCCCGCTAGTCTCTCGAGCATCTGATCCATAAAGGGCAAAGGAAAAGGGTCTTTGCGGGTGGCATCATTTAACTTGCGATGGTCAAAGCGGATACGCCAACCCGTAACCAATCGAGTTGGAATCAACTCATTCTCCTCGTTTGTGACAACAGTAATGCCACCCTTTTTGGAACACAATGTATTGGGCTCACCCAAGGACTGTCCGAGATAGGGTAAATCAATTCGGCATCAAGAAGTTTTAAAACTTCTTGTTTGATGACCTCATGAATTTTTGGATTCACCCTTCTTTGTTGTTGGACTGCTGGTTTGAAGTCATCCTCCATTAAAATCTTGTGGGTACAAAATTCAGGGTCAATGCCCTTGATGTCGGAGAGTCTCCAAGCAATTGCTTGTTTATGTGACTTCAAAACCTTTATTAGAGCAGCCTTTTCCTCAACACTTAAATCTTTAGCAATTATGACGGGTAATTTATCATCACCCTCCAGAAATGCATATTCAAGATGAGGCGGCAAGTCCTTAAGTTCGACCTCAGGAAAGTCATCAGTTTTCTCAACATTTTTGACTTCCTCTTTATGAAGTATTTGTGGTAGAACAGGAAGAGGAGAGGGATCTTCGTTTAATAACTTCTCAAGTAAGAGAATATCCCTCTCAGGGTCAATCTCTTGGTTATCGATTCCATCTGGAATTGAATCACTTTTGAGAAAGGCCTCAATTTCTTCTAAGATGAAGTCACTTCCCTTAAACGGAGTGAGGGAAGGAGAAGAATTGGCAATGATGGGATAAGAAGATGGAGTGAGGTTTTCACTCGGAGAATCATCAAAGAAACCTAAAACCTCTTGAGCATACTCCTCAGCAGCAATATCGATGACATCTATTTGGTTCACCTATTCAGAGTCATAATTGGAGGAGTAACTCGAAGTTTCATCGAGGTTGAAGGTAATGGCTTCCGTTCCAACACGCAGTGTGATCTCTTGCTCAAATACATCGATGAGAGCACGCCTAGTTCTAAGGAATCCCCTTCCAAGAATGAGAGGAACCCTTGAATCGGCATCAAAGTCAACAATCACAAAATCTGCCGGAAAAAGGAACTTTCCCACTTTAACGAATATGTCCTCGACAATGCCAAGTGGACGAGAAATTGAATGATCGGCAAGCTCTAAAGTCATGCACGTGGGAGTAAGTTTGGGAAGAGAGAGTTTCTTCCACACAGAATATGGCATCAGGTTAATGCTAGCACCTAGATCGGCCAAGGCGAAGCATTCAACCATACCCAGAAAAATACAAGGAATGATAAATTTCCCGGGGTCTTCAAGCTTCTCGGGAAGCTTTTTCAAGAGAACTGCTGAGCAGTGCTCGTTCAAGGGAGTTCTAGCCATCTCAAAGAGTTTTTCCTTATTACTTAACAGATTCTTGATTGTCGATGCAAACTTGGGCATCAAGAGAATAGCGTCCGCGAAGCTAATGTCAAAGTGCAAATCTTGGAAGATTTGGAAAAATTTATCCATTTGGTGACTAGCCTTTTCGTGGAGCTTTTGTTCATTGAGACGTGATGGATAAGGAATAGAAGTTTTGGATTTAGGGTTGTCCTCTGGAGTTTCTAGTGGTTCAAAGACAACTCCAGGCTTACATCTGGTTTTTGGAATAACCTGAGGTTGGACGTGTGCTGTACTTCGAGAGCTAGGAGTTTGCACCTTGTCCTTTGTTACCTCAGGTTCACGTTCCACTACCTTTGGATGAGAGGAAGAAAAGGTAGTAGGAATCGTGGGTTCATCATATGAAGCACCACTTCTTGTTGTGATCGCCTTAGCATCGCCCCTCGGGTTAGCGATCGTGTTGCTCGCTAAAGTAGTACCTGAGCCCGAGGGTCGATCATTTAAAGACTTCTTGATATCAGAAATCTGGCTGACCAGCAACTTGTTCAACTCTTTTTGGGATTTCATAAATTGCTTTAACAACTCATCAGATGAAGGCCCAGTAGGAACAATAGCTTGAGGTGGATTATTGAAATTTTGAGCTCGATTGTTTTGGTTGGGACCTTGGTTGAAATTTCCATGATTTTGATGTTGGAAATTCCCTTGATTCTGGCTGTTGTTTCCATGAAAATTCCCGGGATTGAAATTACCCTGACCTTGGTTCTGGTTAAAGTTTCCTTGATTTTGATGTTGGAAACCTTGGTTTTGATTTTGAAAACCGTGACCCTGATTGAAGTTACCTTGGTTTTGATTTTGAAAACCGTGACCCTGATTGAAGTTACCTTGGTTTTGAAAACCTTGGTTCACTCTATTTTGATTTTGGCCACGGTTTTGGACATTTTGGTTTTGATTAAAACCGGGAGGTCCAGGATAGTGGTGAGGATGATAGTTCGGGTCCATAGGAGGGCGGTATTGATTGCCTCCTTGATTTTGGGACCCGACAACAGCATGACCTTCATATGGAGTACCATCAGTAGTTATGCAATTGTAGTAGGCATGCGGCCCACCACAGGTCACACAGACTTCCACTTTTTTAACCTCAGCAGGTGGAGGATGTTGTGGAAATGAAACTTTCTTTTGTTGGGCGAGAACCAAAGCTTGAATAGCTTCAGTAAGCTTGTCAATCTTAGCATCCGTGCTAGATTGACCCACAGAAGATGAAGTGGAAGGACCCGCATTGATTTGGGAAACAATCGGTTTGCTTCGTGTAGAGCGGACCTTGGACTTGTTTTCTATGATTTGCAAAACTTCTTTTGTGGTTCTTGTTGCTACAAAAGTTGGGCGCTCTTAGCTTGGGCTTGGGCTCTCGTATCAACTCACTTCTTAATGCTTGTGGACCTGCGCACTAAGAAAATAAACAAACACCGTTAGGCTTATCGTGGGATTGTCTCCCACGATTAGACTCCAGCGTGAGAGTAAGTAATCGGTTTTAGGTTCTCGTAAGGAGTTAGGGATTTTAGTAAATCGTACCTTGAATGAGAATCGTGTGATTCTATATATAGGGGCTAAGAAACCGTGTTTCTTGCTCCTTACTCTTCGCACGCGTAGTGCTTCTCCGAGGTAAGGATATCTATTCCATGAATAGATAATCCTTATCGTGTACCCGGTGGGTTTGATTGGGCATTGGGCTTCGTGAGCCCAAGGCATTAATGCTGCGGCCCGTACCATTGTCATGGTAGCCCACTCGTGGTGGACTTAGGCGCGAGTAATATTTATCATTTGGGCTCGTGGCCCAAGTATAGACTATACGTCATCATGTCCCCCCAGTCTAGTATGCGCGGCTCGTAGCCGCGGATGCTAGACTAATGTCTACAGCGGGAAGCGTGGCGGGAAAAAGTGAACATTTCCCGCCAATAATTAAGAACAATGTATGAAGTCCCTAAATATCAAGGGTCGTGCTTCGAAAAATGTGGAGGGTGTCTACGTGTATCTCGGAAAACGGGAAAGTTGTTGTACTTGCTTGTGTTCCTAGCCACACGATCTGTGAGTGGGATCCACGTGGCTTCCCTTTTTAGGGTTTGTGATACTTATATAAGTACCGCCCCCTTTCATCTTCCATCACACAGTGATATCATTTCTCCCATTCTAAAAATTTCACCAATCTTTCTTCTTCGTTCTTTCAACCCTTGTTAGGTAATTGCGCGTGCGCACTTTAGTAATTTTGAAAAATTCTATTTGAAAATGGTGAAGCAATTAGAGGATTTTCCCTCCGCGATGAGTGAGGATGATGTGCGTCAGTTCGCCTCTGACTACTTCATTCCTTTCGACGTGCATCCGGAGGCTCCCGATGCTAACGCGTGTATTGCCGATTTTCCCGCTGGGAAGATAGGTCTATACACGCGCTTTTTTGATTATGCAAATTATCGCATACCTATCTCCATGTTTCTCAGCGATTTGCTCCAGCATTATCAGCTGCACATATCGCAGCTGCACTGTTTAGGTGCGGCTAAGATAGCCAATTTTGAAATTAATTGCCGTTTAATGGCCATCACTCCGACCGTAGATTTATTCCGCGCGTTCTATCATTCCACCTGGTCAAACGGGTGGGTTACCTTTGCCAAGCGCCCAGGGCACTTGCAATGCTATACGGTGAAAGTAGACGCGTTGAGGAATTGGAGGGAGTATTTTTTCTGGGTAGATGATGCGGTGTTTCCGTCGCGCTTTGGGTTTTATACCCAACAAGCGCTGCCGAGGGATGAGCGTCCTATCCCTGGTTCATACAGTGTCGCGGACGCGGATACCATTGATCAGAACCGTATGCCTATTAATTCCTATCCTGTGGAGTTTTTGGTGCATATGGGTCTGAGTCGAAATTATTTTGATGGCCTTGGCGAGGTTCCAACTTTTATTGGTGCGGACAATCAGGGTGGGTGCTCGTCCCTTCTTGCATTTGTAAGTATGTCCTTTGTCTTATTTAAATAACTAAGTTGTCTTTGTTCTGCGCAGAGATGGATCTGTTCTCATTTGTGAAGCTGAAGGAGCCTAAGCAGGCGACCATTGGGGTGCGCCCACTGAGGGAAGGCGAGCAGCCCATATTGGAGGCTACGGCTGGGCACTTGACAGTTTTTTGGAGCTGCTAGTGGTCCTTCCGAAGCTGTACTTGTGCCGCCCGTGCAGAGCGTGGCTCCTCCTGTGGAGTCTGTGCATTTGGAGGAGGCGCAGGCTGCATCTTCAGGGAGCATAGAGGTCTTGGAGGTTGGCGCGGAGAATTCGAAGCGCAAGGCAGAGGCTGGTAGCAGTGGCACCACCAAAAGGAGGCGTTACGTGATTGCCGATGAGGAGTCGTCTGCTGAGGGCGAGGGAGTTGTTGCTGGTGCGGGTACGGATGCTGTGGAAGCTTCCCCACCACGGTAAGTACTTTCCTTTACGCTTTCCTTTATTTTATATAACTTGTCGTAACAATATCTAAGTTTTGCCTTTGATGCCTTTGTAGTGAGCCCGTTGAAGAGAAGGGTGATGCATCTTTGGAGGGTGTGCACCCTACCCAGGAAGAGAGTGCGGATAGGGTAGCCAAGGTGGCTGAGGGCACTTCTGCGCAGGGGCTTCTGAAGGAGCTGGCTGTTACTGTTGAGCATCAGGCTGAGCTTGTTGCTCGGTTAGGGGCGCAGCATATGGGGGAGAGCAGCTTGGTCGCGGAGATTGAGCGTCTTCGTGCGCAGCTAGGTAAGGCGCTAGCAGAGGCGGAGTCCGCCAAGGCATATGCTGAGAAGATCGCTGGGGATAAGGTGAGTATGCTAGCCGACCTTAGGTATGCGAGGGCTAAGCTTAATCAGATAAAGGCTAAAGCGACCTGGTCGGTGGCATACCTTGATGGGAAGAGGGCTGAGCATCGTGCCAGCGTCCAGGAGTTCCAGGAGCGCATGGAGAAGATGATTGCGGTACAAGAGGAGAAGCTGCGCGCCCTCAGTATAGAGTATGACGAGGAGCTGTATCCACACTTGATGTCTACCATAGCAGAGCGTAGGTATGAATAAATAGTTCCTTTTGCAACATTTGTTTTGTCATACTTATTGACATTTTATAACCCTTTTTTATCTTGTTGATGTAGGTGGATGATCAGTCACGGGCTGCGCTTGGCTGCTCTGGGTACGCTGGAGTCTCCAGAGGTGGTGGAGGCCTTCGGCAAAGTGGTGGAGTGTGCCATGGAGCGTGGGAAGGCCCAGGCAATGGAGGAGCTGCATGAAGCCAAAGTTTTTACAACGGCGCTGACTGAGCTGCCTGGGTATAATGCAGATGCTTATAATGAGCTTCTGCAAGCTATGGAGGGGATGAAACTTCTGGAGCTTCCCCATATTGTGTGGCTGGAGCGCGACCAAGATCAGCCGATTAGCGTGATTATGGCGGGTTTGACCCTGGAGCGCCACTCTTCGGAGGATGCTGAGGAAGAGCCGGACTTCTTTCTGAAACCTGACGAGTCGCAGCTGCAGGTTCTAGTATTTGTGCAGCCACGACACATGCTGAACCCGTTTGCTCTTGAGAAGGAAGTCCCTCTCAAGGAGGTTCTAGAGAAGCATGCGGAGAGGGCTGCCAAGAAGAAGGGTGTGAAGGGCAAGGCCATTATGTGTGGCATAGGTGCTGCGCACATCCCTAGGTCGGATGGGGTTCCTGTCAGCGTGCCCACCGTGTCGATCAAGGATGCATTGACTCTCAGGAAGCTTCAAGAGGCGGAGAGTTCTGCCGCTCCAGAAGATAGTCCGGAACACCGTCATAGTATATAGGCTATTTTGTATCTTTGTATATTTATCATGTAAATAACAAGAAGTATCTTTTCTGTATAGTTGTTATCTTTTTATGTAAAAAAGTTCAACTAAGATGTTTTACTCGGAATTAAATTAAGTGCGTAGCTTAAAATAAATTATGAGTGACCAAGAATCTTGGCTCGTTTTTTGTGTAATGTATTTAAATTAAGTGCGTGGCTTAAGATTAATTATAAACTTGCATTGTTTGCTAAGTTTGACCAAGTGTCTTGGCTCGTGAAAGTGCGTGACTTTAAGAAATATACTTGCATTGTTTGCTAAGTTTGACCAAGTGTCTTGGCTCGTTATTTGCTAAACTTGTACAGTGTACTTAATAGTTGCGCATCCGTCGTGGGGTGTGCAAGAGAAACTTACTTCAACGTCTTGTAATTAAGGCGCTTAGCAAGGGTGCGTGCCCGTCGTGGGGTGCGCACGGATACGTGATCCAATGTTGATGGGTTTGCAACCCTCTTACTCAACGAGTAAATTAGTAGGTTAACTCTTCCTTTCTGCCATCGTGTGGTCTTAATAGGTGCATGCACGCCTCGTGGGCAAAGTATAACAATATTGTAACATGATAAAAATGTATTCAATAAAGTAAATTGTGTTATGGAGTTAGCTAGAAACCATAACGTTTTATTAATACTTTCAAGTGTATGAAAATAAAAATACAATTCCTAAAAAACAAAAGAAATTATAAAGAACAAACATTTATTGGGCACGTACTAGAGTGCAAGTATGTCTGTTTGTGGGTCGTAGCCTTTCCTAGAGATAGCATTTCTTCAGATTGCAAATGTTCCAGGTGCGCTGTAGTTCGTGACCATCCATGTTGCGCAGCCTGTATGCACCATTACCTAGTGCGTCTGTGACCTCGTAAGGTCCTTCCCATTTGGGTCCAAGTTTTCCTGTGTCCTCTGCGTGGCTCGCGTCATTGGCGCGGTACACAAAGTCTCCTGGCCTGAAAGAAGTGTGTTTGACTTTGAATCATAATACTTCTTCATCTTTGCTTTGGCCTTTGCTTCTCGGATTGATGCGCGTTCGCGCCTTTCTTCCAGCAAGTCTAAGTCGATGCGCCGTTCTTCATCATTTGTCATGACGTTTACCTCCGCGGTGCGGATGGTTGGCATTCCGATTTCGGCTGGTATGACGGCTTCTGTTCCATAGACAAGGGAGAATGGTGTGTCTCCTGTGCTGGTTTTTATTGATGTGCGGTGTGCCCATAAGACATGCGATAATTCCTCTACCCATTTGCCTTTGTGTCTATCAAGGCGCGCTTTGATTCCTTCGCCTAGACTGCGATTTGCGCGCTCTACCAGACCATTGGTTTGCGGGTGTTTTACAGAGGCGAAGTGTTGTGTGATATTTAATTGTGCGCACCAGTCTTTGAATGGGTTGTGGCAGAATTGCTTCCCATTATCTGAGATGATTTCCCCCGGTAGTCCGAAGCGACACACAATGTTATCCCACACAAATCGTTTAACCTGATTGCCAGTGATGTTCACTACTGCCTTCGCCTCGATCCACTTTGTGAAGTAGTCGATGGATACAATGAGAAATTTTATCCCTCCCGCTGCAACTGGGAAGGGGCCTGCAATGTCAATGCCCCACTTATAGAATGGCCATGGTGAGGTAATGGCGGTTAACTCTTGTTGTGGTTGGCGTGGTATTGGCCTGTGCACTTGGCAATTGTTACATTTTTTGATCATATCTCGCGCGTCGCAATGCATAGTAGGCCAATAATACCCTGAGCGCAGTGCGCGCGCCACCACGGACCGTGGTCCTGAGTGCATGGCACATGATCCCGCATGAATTTCTCGGAGAACGTAATCTGCTTGGAAAGGTCCAACACATCTGAGCCAAGGTTGTAAGAAGGAACGTCGATATAGGATGTTATTTCGTAATTCGAACTTCTGCGCCGTACGCCGTACCCTTCGAGCGTCCTTTTGTTCTTGTGGTAAGATCCCTTTGCTTATGAAGTCGATGATAGGTGTCATCCACGTGGGATCTTGTTCTTCTCTCACCGTGGATACTTCCATCTCCAAGATTGATTTGTTTTTTAGTGTTTCTACTAAGACCTGTTTTGATAGGTGCGCAAAGCTTGTAGACGCGATCTTGCTGAGCGCGTCAGCCTTTCTGTTGTCTCCTCTAGGTACCTGTTTGATTGTGAACCTATCGAAGCTTTGTATCAAGGACTTAGTCTTTTCAAGGTATTGGATCATGTGTTCATCTTTGGCTATATATTCGCCTAACACGTGGTTAGCTACTAGCTTGGAGTCTACATTTGCTTCTAGGTTGCGTACACCCATTTGTATTGCAATACGTAGTTCAGCGAGTAGTGCTTCGTATTCTGCCTCATTGTTTGTGGCTGTGAATTCGAAGCGCAGTGTGTAGGTGAATTCTATCCCTTCTGGGTCGGTAAGAATAAGACCTGCGCCTGATCCATCTGCGCATGATGATCCATCTGTGAATAGAATCCATGGTTCTGTCAACTCTATCTTGCTTGTTGCAAGTGGAGTATCAGTATCTGGCTTTTCAACGATGAAATCGGCTAGTATTTGTCCCTTGATTGCAGTGCGGGGTTTGTATGAGATGTTGTACTCACCTAAAAATACACTTCACTTTTGTAGCCGCCCTGATGCGTCAGGTTTGGAAATAACCTGCTTGATGGGTTGGTCTGTAATGACAGCTATTGGGTGCACCTGAAAGTATCTGCGCAGTCTTTTGGCTGCGAATACTAGGGCTAAGACCAGTTTTTCCATAGCGCTGTAGTTAGTTTCCGTCTTTTTCAATGCTTTGCTCACAAAATATATGGGAGTTTGAACGGAGTTTCTATCTGTTAGTAGCACTGCGCTGACTGCTCCATGGGTTGCCGATAAATACATAATCAGTTCTTCCTCTGGTCGCGGTGCGACAAGTTTGGGAAGAGATGCCAGTTGATGTTTTAGTTGTTGGAAAGCTTCCTCTGCTTCCTCTGTCCAGCGAAAATCTCCCTTTTTTGTACACTTCGTGGGTGTTTTAAAGAGGGGGAGTGATTTGTCTGCGGACTTGGATAAGAAACGGTTTAGCCCTGCAAGCTTTTCGTTTAGTGATTGGACTTCTTTTAGTGTGCGTGGCGAGGGGAGATCGATGACAGATTTTGTCTTTTCAGGGCAAGGTTTGATACCATCTGGTTCAATTAAGTACCCGAGGAACATACCTTCTAATGCACCAAATGTGCATTTTTTGGGATTCAGCTTCATGTTTATCCTCTCCAACGTTTTGAACGTTTCCTCGATGTCGCGCACTAATTCTTCTTCTATGTGGCTTTTTATGACAAGGTCGTCCACGTATACCTCTAAGTTGCTCCCCACCTGCTTTTCAAAAGCTGTGTCTACTAGTCGCTGGTAGGTTGCGCCAGCGTTCTTTAGACCGAAGGGCATTTTTGTGTAGCAGTAGACTCCTTGACTTGTGTGGAAAGCTGTTTTTTCTTCGTCCTCCACGGCCATCTGAATTTGATGGTATCCCTTATATGCATCTAAGAAGCATTTGAGGGGATATCCGCACAGAGATTCGACCTTCCAATCTATTTCTGGCAGTGGGTAGCAGTCCTGTGGACATGCTTTGTTGAGGTCCGTGAAGTCCACGCACATCCTCCAACTGCCATCACTTTTCTTTACCATCACTGGGTTAGAAAGCCAATCGTGATAGTAGACTTCGCGCATAATACCTGCATCCACAAGTTTGTGAACCTCTTCCAGAATAACCTTTGCGCGATCCGGAGCTTGGCCGCGCTTCTTTTGTCTTATTGGGGAATATCCTTGTCGGATTTGCAGCTTGTGCTCCGTAATAGAGCGTGTCACTCCGGTCATATGCTTTGGTTCCCACGCAAAGATGCTTAGGTTCCTTTGCAAGAGTGCGCATACAACTGCTTTACCTTTGTCAGATAAAGATCCTCCAATCGATACCTGTTGGTCTGGGTAGTCAGGATGAATAGCGACCTTTAAGTTTGGTACTTTTGTTGCGCGCTGCTCTGGGATATGATCCTCCTCACTCACTACCACGTTACATTCTTTAGGAGGTACCGTGGTATTGTATAGGGTCACAATTCCTCCTTCTACTGGGAATTTTAGCATTCCGTGTGCTGTGGATGGTACCGCGCGCATGGATGATATTCCAGGTCTCCCAATGATACCATTGTATGGTGAGGGAGACTTGATAACCATGAAGTTAATCCATGTCGTTGTGGAGTGTTGTTCATCTCCCACGACTACGAGTAGGCGTAGTTGTCCTATAGGCCATATCTTTTCTCCCGTGAAACCAGTTAATGACGTCGCGGCTGGTATCAACTGGTTTTGTATCTCGGGTTTTAGCCTTTTGAAGCAGTGTTCGTATAAGATATCTGCGGATGCTCCTCCATCGATGTACATTCGGCGGATATCGTGACCCCCAGTATGTATTTCAATGGTTAATGGCTCTACTACTGCGTTGTCCGCAGTTATAGTGGGGAAGGATATCTCTTTCTTTGAGGATAATTTTTGGCTAACTTTCTGTTTTGTTTTGCGCTGCCATGATTGTATCATGTAGATGATATCAGCCTTATCCTTTTGGGGCTCTTTCGTGGCTCCAATCTTTTGCCTATCCTTCCCTTCTTTGATGCTTTTCACGAGGTGATCCATTCTGCCTTCCTTTACTAATTTTTCGATTAGCTGTTTTAGCTGGACACACTCGTTGGTGGTGTGGCCTTTTTGGCCATGGTAGTCGCAGTACCCACTCCATATGTGCTTGTTTTCTGCGGTGCGCATTGGTGGGGGTTTTGGGAAGTTCGCCCCTTCTATCGCAAATATCTCTCTTGGAGTTTTTGTGAGGGGGGTATATCTTTCATTACCTTGCCCACTTCCCTGACCGCGGTAATTCTTGCCGCGATTACTGCCTTGATCATTGGATTGTCTCCTAGGATGCTCTTGTTGCTTATAGCTTGAGTAGCCTTTTTTACTATCCGCGGCCGCTGCTTCTCCTTGGATGAAGGATCTAGTGCGCTTTGCTAGCTCATCAAAGTTCTGAGGTACCCTATCATTTAGCTTCCGTATAAGCTCTGGGTTATTGATCCCATTCATGAATCCTGAGATTTTTAGTACCTCAGGGCATGCTTTGATTTGCATGCATTCATCCTTGAAACGCTCCATGAAAGCGCCTGTGGATTCCCCTTGACGTTGCTTTACCCTGGCTAATTCCACAGGGTTTTTTGCACACTTCTTTCGTTGCGTGAAGTTTAGGCGGAATGCATTTCGCAACTCTTCGAATCCATTAATGCTTCGTCGTAGAAGCTGGTTGAACCATGTTCGCGCATTCCCTACGAGGGTAGAATTAAACATGTGGCACCACACGGGTTGTGGCCAATTTTCGATAGCAGCTACTGACTCGAAAATTTTTAGGTGATCATCAGGGTCACCCGTTCCATCATATGTTTTCACATTAGTAGGCATACGCCTTTTCTTGCGATCAGAGTAATCGCTGATGCGTCTTGTGAACGTGTCAACTTTTTGACGGCGCCAAGGAAGGGATAAGTCTTCATCCTTTTCCTCGCGACGTTTTCCTCTGGATTTCCAGTGCCCTGTCTCTTTGTCCTCGTTGTCCGAGGAATCACTAGAATAGGAATTATTTTTTCTGTGGCGCTTGCGCCGGTTTTTATTAGAGGAAGAGTTTGAGGGGCTTTCACTTGGGGAGTGTCTCCTTCCCAATCTGTCGTGAACTCTCCGTCTTCCGGATTTGGAGGAGCCTGCGCTTGGCGATCGTGATCGTCCAAGTCTGTCTTCTGTTCTCCTACTACCAAGCCTGGTATGGATGTCGGAGCGCCTCTCATCACCTTTCGTATTCCTCCGAATATTGGAAGTTAGGCGGCATACCGAGTCTGTCGTGGACATTGGTGCGCCTTTCGCTGCGTTCGCGCTCATGATGGCGCGGTGGAGATCTTTCTGGGCCAAAATTTAGCCTGTCATGCAGGTTATGGCCTGATCTTCTTCTTGCTTCATCTCGCATGAGATTACTTAGAGCTTCGTAGTGTTGCGACACGAAGTTGTTTAACATCAACTCAGGAGCCTCTTCTTCCGCTGCAAGAATTTCCCTTTCAGCATGAAGTTCCCTCTCACGATTAGGTGCGCCTGGCGGTATAGTGTTGTCCACTATAGGTACCGTTTGACGAGGCGTGGCGAAGAGGGTGCGCTGGAGATCATCAGCGTTTGTAACCACCGTAGCGGCTTGGGCGACTTCCAAGGGTAATTCCACTGTGGTGGGAATTGGAGTTATCTCTGGTTGACCAGCCGTACTGTTCATTCCGTAGATTAACCCTGAAGTCGAGCTTTTGTGCTTCTTCTTATGTGAGTCGTCTCGAGTTTTATCTTGCTGTGGGGTCCGCTGCCCTGAGTTCTTGTTTTTCGTCATTCTAGTATCAAGTTCTTAGTGTGGTCCCACGGATGGCGCCACTTGTTGCTACAAAAGTTGGGCGCTCTTAGCTTGGGCTTGGGCTCTTGTATCAACTCACTTCTTAATGCTTGTGGACCTGCGCACTAAGAAAATAAACAAACACCGTTAGGCTTATCGTGGGATTGTCTCCCACGATTAGACTCCGGCGTGAGAGTAAGTAATCGGTTTTAGGTTCTCGTAAGGAGTTAGGGATTTTAGTAAATCGTACCTTGAATGAGAATCGTGTGATTCTATATATAGGGGCTAAGAAACCGTGTTTCTTGCTCCTTACTCTTCGCACGCGTAGTGCTTATCCGAGGTAAGGATATCTATTCCATGAATAGATAATCCTTATCGTGTACCCGGTGGGTTTGATTGGGCATTGGGCTTCGTGAGCCCAAGGCATTAATGTTGCGGCCCGTACCATTGTCATGGTAGCCCACTCGTGGTGGACTTAGGCGCGAGTAATGTTTATCATTTGGGCTCGTGGCCCAAGTATAGACTATACGTCATCAGTTCTACTCAAGAAATTACCTCCCGCGGAGGCATTGAGAGAATCCTGATCAGCTTTGCTCACGCCATTGTAGAAAGTATTGAGTTGCATCAACTCTGAGAAACCATGATGTGGACACTTGCGAAGTAATTCCTTGAAACGATCCCACGCTTCACCAAATGATTCATCATATTTCTGAGTGAACTTGGTGATTTCGTTCTTAAGACTCGTAGTCTTGGAAGATGGGAAGAATTCATTCACAAGATCTTCCCATGTCTCAATAGATCAAGGAGGTTGTTTTTCAAGCCAAATCCGGGCTTGTCCCTCAAGTGAGAATGGGAAGAGAAGAAGTTTGATTGCTTCACAAGGGACATTCTTGTACTTGATGGTTGATGTGATTTTATTGAACCATCGAATGTGAGCATGAGGATCGTCCCTCTCAAAACCGTAGAATTGACTTGAGGTTACAAGATTGAGTAACCCGGTTTTGAGCTCAAAATTATCAGCTACGATGGCTGGAACAACAATGGCATCTTCGTAACCCTCGATGGGTGCTTGGAGATGCTCACACATGGGGCGGTCTTCCGCCATGGTGACAGAAGATGTGGAAACAGTACGGATCTCAGATCCGACTGTTGGTGCTGAACATCTACGAGGTCTTCGAGGTTTCCTAACAAGCTCACGTAATGGGCTAGTGGACCTTGAAGAACGAGTGTGCATGCACTAGGGATAAAAACCAATCAAAACAAAATCGAGGCAAATCAATAGTGAACTTAAACCAATAATCACGAGCAAGTGGCTTCTTTAAGAAAGGTACACCACTTACAGGGATACAAAGGCAAGTTTTGATCTTATGTTTGGGAACTTATTATGTCCACACTCCCAGTTGGTAGGTGTTCTGTCTTGGTTTACGACGGTTTATTTTTATGTATAATTATTCACAAGAAAAGACGGATGTTTTTGGGTTTTTTTGTATGGGTGAAAAACTTTTTGGACAATATTTTTGGTATCGTCCCGTAATCTAAAATCGTATCTCTTTAAGAATCACCTTAAAAGAAACCCGACTCAGAAAACGTTACGATCTGTTTTATTGTTTTTAAATTTTTTGGTGTTTTAACACTTTAGGAAAAGTGTTAATGACTTTTTTTTTATTATTATTATTTTATTTTTTTTTTTGTTTTGATTTCAAAATTTACAAAAGTGATGGTATTTTTACAGTGGTGATGGTGAAATAACACTAATCTCGAAAAAAGCTGCAGAAACGCGCACACCTCCCCGGCAGCGGTGCCAAAATTTGATTGGCCCTAAACAGTCAACTTATATTGACCAAGGAATGGTCAACAAAGTCAAATAGCCTAGAGTCAATCTCCGGGTAATATAGAGTATCACCAGGTCGTTAAGTCCCGACGAGGTGTGAATTGTGCTTCAGCGTGCTTGTGATCGGGTGATTTTTCACAGAAAAGGGTCGTGATGAGAACTATTTGAGAATTATGAAATAAAATAGCTTATGAAAGCTATATGATTGATTACTTGAATTTAGATTAAGAAGAATTTAGCTAAAACCTAAAAAACGTACGTTTTGTTGAAAACGGGAACGAACGTACGTAACAAAAAGTGAATTTGATTATCTAAAAAGGCTACGGGTATAAAAATGATATTTTTACAAACCTAATGATTAAAGAAAATTTTTGGAAAATTAAAATTAATTTTTACACTATTTATATAATTATTATTAATTAAATCCTAATTTCCTATTTACTTTTAATTAATTTAATTAACCTAAAATACAAATGATTATGAATTTAACCTAGAAAAATAAAATTTTAACTTAGAAAAATCTAAAATACTATAAAACTAATTTTAAAACTGAAAATATATTTTTAAGACTTTTTAATTAATTATTATTAACTATTAACTAATTATTAATTACTTTTTAATTATTTAAATTACCATAAATTCTAATTAATTATGAAATTACACTAGAAAATTGAAAATAAAAATTGGAAAAATTTAAAATAACTAAAAACTAATTTTAAAACTAAATTTGTATTTTTCTGATTTTCTAATTAATTATTATTAATTATTAACTATTTATTAATTATTAAAAACTAATTTAAATTATAAAAACTACCAAATGATGAAAGAAAAATCTGAGAAAATTACTAAAATTATTTTTAACTATCAGAAGCCTAGGAAAAATATAAAAATGAGATTTGCTTATGAATAAACTGATGAAATAAGCCAATTGGCTTAAATAGAAGCTATCACTTCTAATAAGTTGGGCTTTTTGGGATTTTTCTGTTTCAAACTTGCTTATGGAATGATTTTCAAAGTTGCTTATGGAATGATTTTGAACAACTTTAACAAAGGGAGTTTATGATGAAACTCAAAAATAAGCAAAATGATGAGCTTATTAACTTGACAGTTAAGCTATTTAGCTTATTAGGACTTTGATTGTGATAAAAAAAAAAACTACTAAATGAGATTGTTCACACAAATAAGCTACAAACAGATAGAGTACTACTCAAAATAAGACAAATGAAACCAATAATCACAAGAAATAAGCAGTAAATAAGCAATAAGCAATCCAAATGCCAAACAGTCCAAAACAGGTCTCGAAGGTCACTTTTGAAGGCCTGTGGGGTCCACTAGGGACTTTGGAAGTCCAAACAATGAGTTAAGCCAATAAGCTGAGCTTATTGGCTTTTCAAAAAGATAATTTTTGGTCACTGGGTCCCACAGGTGAGGTCAGGAGGGGACATGGTATATGGTCACAAAAGCTGAGTGATCAGCTTTGGTCAGGAAGTGGTCAACCTTGATGGTGCAAGCAGCCCTGGCAAATAAGCTATAAACTACAAAATAAGCATAGAGCTTGAAAGCTTGGCTTATTGGCTTTCTATTATGCCAAAAATCAAGTCATGGATCCCACTATGTAACAGGATACAGGCCTGTGGGGTCCACTAGCTTGGTTACAATAAGCCAAAGAAAAGGACTAAAAATCCTGGTGCAAGGGAGGGTCCTTTCCCTGCACCCTAAAATAAGCTGATGCACAGCTCATGAAAAAAATCTGAAAAATAAGTAGGACATAGATTCATGGAGTTCAGCTAACACACTTTACCTACAACAAGTTTCAATTGCTAAATCCAAACACAAAATTCTATAAAATTCTCACAAGAAATGAGATTTTTCACAAAATGCAATTTTGACTTTTTCCAATTTTCTATCTCAGTTGACTTATGTGAACTTTGATTCCCTACAATTGACAGAAAATGATGCTATAGGCTACAATGGACCTAGATTAAGCAGGTTTAACAAGTTTCAAAGCTAAAATGATGATTAAACTAACTAAGGTCCTAACAATTATTGAAAATGGAAGATTTAAAAGTGATTTTGACTTTTGTGAATGTTACTGCTAAAGTCTAGGTAGTTTTGATCTATTTAAGTTCTGAGTATGAGGTTTGAATCACAAATGAGCAATGACACCACCTACAACACTCTAACACAGTCAAAACCAAACACTCCTTATATCCATAGATTATTACTAGACTTGATTTAAATAAGACCAAACCACAAACTACTGATCACAACTAATCTAATAAGTGATATACAAGCAAAATACACAGTAATAAGCAACAAACACCACTAATACACTTAAAAGAGTAAAAATCAAAAGTTGAAGCTTACAAGAGCCATCCTGCCAAAATGAGTAAACCATGCACCAAGGACCAACCTAATGCTCCCTTGAGCTCTAAACCAAACTTCTTTGTCCAATTCTGCTACTGCATTCCTCTTCTTCAACTTATTTCCATGAATTTTTATTTTATTTTGATTTTTTTTATATTTTTCACTATTTTTATGAAAACTTAGCTTCTGATTAATATGGAAGCTTACACAGCTTCTAAAAACTTATTGTCTGAGCTTATGAGACTATGCAAACATTTGATAAGCACTAGTGAAGTTAAAACAGCAACCTTGGAATTCTTAAATTAGACTTGAAATTTATAAATGAGGATTAAACTTAAAACTGAAATTTCATTGACTAAAAACTGAATACAATACATAAACTGAACATAAAAATAACTAAACTAAAGTAATACATGCCCCATATGGCTTCTACAAGCTGCTACTTATACCACGATTCAATAATAATCCCTTTACTCTCCCACATGGCTTTCTTTTGAAAATTAGCACTCCCCTTGGCTTCTCCTTTGATTCTTGACTAAATCCTCACCGTCTAATTAGACTTTTTTGCATCTGAACCGTTGATTGAGTTTTTGCCGCCAAAATCAAAAATGGGCAAGTGTTAGTCAGACAGATGAGGGCATTGATTGTAGATGGTGGAGGTTGGTTGGGTAGTTGAGGATCATTTATTGTGGGTGGTTTATTTCTTGAAAAGGCGGAGGGGGGGAGACAGAAAGGAGGGAAACCAGGGGAGATGTGGGGAAGACGGTCTTGTTTGACCGTGTGTTTGACCGACTTTGACTGTTTGACCCTGGGGGGTTAATATTAAAAAGGGAGTTGGACATTGGGTGTGGTGATGGGCCGGATGTGGTGATTGGATTGGATTGGGTTTTGGTTTTGGATTTTTGGATTTAAGATATCATAAAGGGTCCGGTTTGGTGGTATCCTTTTACAAGGATCAATTGTGTAATTTGACCAAACTTTGAGGGCTGATGTTGCATATTCCACAAAGCTATCCAAAGGACCAATATTTCCAAGTACTAACAATCCAAGAATCAATTTTGCAATTTTCCACTTTTCAAAATTCCCAGGGACTATTTTTGCTAGATTTGAAATTTTAGGGACCAAACATGTCAACTTTTGAAACTTATGACCCAAGTATTATGTTTTGTAATATTTGACTTTTAAAAGGCTTGGGTTGACTTTTCTTCCAAAATAAATGCATAGGGACTATTTTTGACAAGTTTTGAAACTTGGGGGACTGAAACTGCCAATATTGCAAACTTTGATCATTTTTCATTTGTTTTTGCTCATTTTGTATTTAAAACATATAAAACACAATCCCTGTGATAATTTAAGTATTTTGATGACTTTTTGATTATTTTTGTATGTTTTGCAGTTCAGATTTGATCAAAAATGATGAGTGTTTGAGCACTCATCACTAAGCCCAACCCCAAAATAATAAAACCCAAGTCAGGGTCAACGCGGGTCAAAGGGTCAAAGCACCAGGGTCAAACATGCATCTTCCCCACCTTTCCCCTTAAAACCTGCAAACTGGTTCCCCCTGCTCCCTCCTTTTTCACCAACACCACCAACCATTCATTAATACTCTCACCTGCCAAACCAACCCCCCTCCTCATTAAATTCTCTCACCAGTTCCACTAACACTGTCCCATTGCTAGTACTAAGTTTTGCGCCAAAAATGCAATCAAGGGCTTGGATGAGTTATTTATCAAATTGATGGTGGGGATTTGGTCTTGGGTCAACAAATAAGCCATGGGAACTCTCAAAATGCAACAGGGACTCATGTGGAAGAGGGAATGGCTCATCTTTGCTTCGTAGTATAAGTAGTAGTAGTAAGAAGCCTCATGAGGCATGTAATAATATAATTTAGTTAATTTTAATGTTTAGTTATCTATTGTAATCAGTTTTCAATCAATGAAAGTTTAATTTTAAGTTTACCTCTTGTTTCTTAATTTTAAGTTTTGTTCAAGAATTTCAAGTTTCAATATAGGCTCATTTGATGTTACAAGTTAGTCACAAGCTCACATAAGCTCAGTTAGTTGTTAAACTAAAAAAGGAAAACATGAATAATCAGAAAATCACTCACAAAAACTCACAGGGTACCTTTGCATATTGTGGAAAGCTTTTGGAAGCACCAAGTAATGGAATTGGTGGAAGGACTTTTCCCTAACTTATCCTTGATAAGCTAGGAGCTAGTAGCTGAAAGAGATGCCCTTGTAAAAGCTAGGAAAGGTTTTAAGCTCTCTTGTTTTTCAAATTTGGATTTCTAGTGTATTTATTGCATAATCTGTGTTTGTGCTAATTTGTGTTAATCATTTGCTTATTTTTGCTTACTTTGATTACTTATTGCTTACTAGATAAGTCGCATTCAGTAGATTGCACTTTTGTTTCATTTAGATCAAGTTTCTTAATAATATGTGTTTACTAGGGGTGTTTGGTTTTGTCTGTGTTAGGTGTTACACCTGATTTGGTTACTTGGATCTTGTTCACTTATCTTACTCAGTACCTAAGCACACCAAAACAAGCAAACTTTTAGTAGTAACAAGCATAGAAGTCAAAAATCAAAGTAAAAGTGACCTAGAAACTTTCTGAGTTGAATTAAAAGTAGCTCAGGCCTCATTTCAAGTCACAAGTAGCCAAGTAGGTGACTTTGCTTGCTTTAGTCTTATTTTAGCTTATCTAATCGTAATCAATCATAAAATCAAGATCAAAGTTCTGTTTAGTCAACTACAAGCAAAAATCAAAAAGTCAAAATTACAAGTATTTGTAGAAAACCAAAACTTCAAGGATTTTTCTAGAATTTTGTAGTAACTTTCAGAGCTTGAGCTTTTCAGATATTAAAGTCCTTCACTTGAACTTTCAAGATTCATACTTGGCTTATTTTTGAGATTTTTATTGTAGCTTATTCAGACCTGTGAAAAGGCTTGCAGGGTCAGGTTCACTTTTGCACCAGGGCACCCTTGGGATTTTGGTCAAAGTTCCAACCCCCCTCCAGGGTGCAAATCAAATTGTTAGGACTTGAATTTTAGTTTTTTGAAAAGCTCTCCAGTAGTACTTTTAATATTTGGAATAAAATTGGATCTCAGTATTGTGTAGCATAGCTTATTTTGTCTTTAAAAGTTGCTTATTTTACCCTTTCATACTGAGTCATCAGTATAAGTGTCCCAACTTCATCAGGACATATCTCATTCATTAGTGGGCCCCACCCTTATATTATTAGCTTTTTGGAAACCCCAATAAGCCATCTTGCTAGATCAGGGCTTATTTTGTAGTTTTGAGCTTATTTAGATATAGTAATCAAGTCTTGTAGTTTGTTAATTTCACCAAAGTTATCTGAGACCTCAGGTTCTTGTCACATTTCCACAAGAGCTTATCTAGCTTATTTTTGGGAGTTAGGGCCTAACTCTTGGCTTATTTGAAAGTCATATAGCTTAACTTCATGGCTCAAGTTTAATTTTGGATCCCTGATCCTTAGTGTGGACCCCACACTAGCCTATTAGTCACCATTTTCGCCCTGTGCATTTGTGAACTCAAGTTAACTGAGCTTATTTCATAAGCTCATTGTGAGCTTATTAGTGAGCTTCTTGGCCTGCTTCTTGGCTTATTTTGTAGTCCCCCAGCCTAACTCAAGGGTTCAACCCTAAGTTTGAACCCCTGACCCCTCTTGTGGCCCCCACAGAAGGCTGCAGGTAGGCCAAATTGGCCTTTGTGACCTGTCAATAAGCCAAGTGCTTATTTGGCTTGTTTTAGCTTATTGTGCTTGCTTATCTGAATATTTTGTGTTTATTTCTCAATATTGTTGGTAGTTGTTTGTTAGTTTGGACTTGTGGATCAGTTGCATAGCTTATTCAAAGCAATTCCAAATCATTAATAAGCCATTGCTTATTCTGTCTTGTTCATAAGCTCACCAATTGCTTATTATCCACATTCAGCCAAACTTCCTTCATAAAAGTTACTCATAATTAGTGTATAAACAGGTTTTAAAAAGAAAAGGCCAAAAAAAGACAAACTTAAAAGAAGTGATAGTTTCTATTTAAGCCAATTGGCTTATTCTCAGCTTTTTGAAAAATCAATTTGCATTTTTATATTTTCTTAGGTTTTTCAGATTTTTCTCTTATCATTTGGTATTTTTCAGGTTTTTCAGATTTTTCTCTTATCATTGGTCGTAAAGTAATTTTAGTAATTTTTCAGATTTTTCACTTATCATTTGGTATTTTTCATAATTTAAATTAGTTTTTTCTTTTTATTAATTAATAATTATTTTTAATTAATAATAATTAATTTAAAAGTCGAAAAAATACCAATTTAATTTTAAAATTAGTTGTTAGTTATTTTAGCTTTTTCCAAATATTATTTTCATTTTTCTAGAGTAATTTTATAATTAGTTATAATTTAGGGTAATTTAAATAATTAAAAAGTAATTAGAAAATAGTTTTTAATTAATAATAATTATATAAATAGTGTAAAAATTAATTTTCTTTTTCTAAAAATTTTCTTTATTCATTAGGTATGTAAAAATATGATTTTCACATCCGTAGCCTTTTTATTTATTCAGATTCACTTTTTCTCACGTACGTCTGTTACCGTTTTTAATTTAAACGTACGCGTTTAGGTTTTTACGCGTTTCTTTCTCATCTAAATTCACGTAATCAATTATATAGTTTTCCTAAGCTATTTCATTTCATAATTCTTAAATATTTTTCATCATAACCCTTTCCTGTGAAAATCACCCGATCACAAGCACGCTTAAGTACAATTCACACCTCGTCGGGACATAACGACCCGGTGATTCCCTATATTATCCGGAAGCATTGACTCTAAGATATTTGACTTTGTTGACCATTCACTTGGTTAATTTAGGTTATGTTGGGAATTATAATAACAGTTACCACGGCTAGTGAAGATGTTACAACTGCAGAAGATTGTACTTGCAGTGGAAACTCATTACCACTGCAAGAACAAACATTACCACTGCTTACTTGATAACTGTTAGAGAAACGCGCTTAGATAAATATAGAAAAGATCTTGTGTATATCTTATTCTATTATCATTATACATATCTTGTAGAAGAGGACTCCTTGTTGTATAAAAGGAGATCCTAGGTTATAGTTAGAATATATCTTTCTAATACGTTTTTCCTAGAGCTTCAAGGTGTAACCCTAGTGATATCATAGATCACTCGTATTATTATCATTAATAATATTGGAGCTATTCGTTTGTTACATACATTGTTCTCACATATATACAACTGTTTCATTCACAATCAATCTTCTAAGTATCATTAAGTAGATTCCGCATACTTAGTGGTATCACTCAAAGTATCAATATTAACACAAGTTCAAGGTGTTCACGATCTAACAAGTGGTATCAGAGCCAGGTTTTGATATTTTGATTTAGAAGACCCTATGGCAGACTCAAAAGAAACAATGGAGACAGAAACAAGCCAATCAAACATTGCTGCAAAGCTTCCTAAGCTTAAGATAAATGATTTTGAGATGTGGAGGCTTATGATAGAACAATTCTTTATGGTTCAAGACTACACATTATGGGAAATCATTATGTGTGGAAATTCATTCAAACCTGGTACAAATGTAGAGCAGGTTGGTGACAAGACAGTAACAAAAGTTAATACTGGTCCTGTCACTAATGAAGAAAGAAGTCAACTGAAGAATGATTTGAAGGCTAGAGGTTTGTTATTGATGGCTCTACCCAGAGAACAAGTTCTGGCTTTTAGCAAATACAAGTCTGCAAAGACCCTTTTTGATGAGATCTATGAAGTGTTTGGTGGTAATGATTCCACCAAGAAGACTCAAAAGACTTTACTGAAGCAGACTTATGAAAACTTTGGTTCAACAAGTAATGAATCTCTTGATAGCATATTCACAAGGCTACAAAAGATTGTTACTCAACTCACTGCTTTTGGAATTGAGGTGGAAAAGGAAGACCTCAATCTTAAATTCCTAAGAAGCCTACCTTCTGAGTTTGACACCAATGTTGCTGTTTGGGAAGATAAGCCAGATCTAGAGACCATGAAGCTTAATGATGTGTACAATAACTTCAAAGTTATTGAACAAAGATTAAAGAAAGCTGGCAAATTAAGAACAAGTTCTGCAAGTGTAGCACTCATATCATCATCAATTAATGATAGTTCAGATGAAGAAAGTGATAGTGATGATGACAGTGGTAACATGATTGTTTCCACTGGTAATGGAAGTGTTTCCACTAGGAGCTTAAAGAAACAGGTTGCAGGACTAAGTGATGCTACTTTCTATGCCTTTATATCAAGCCAAGTGGGTGGTTCAATTCTCAATCATGAGGATTTGGATCAAATTGATGAAGATGATATGGAGGAGATGGACATTAAATGGCAGGTGGCATTACTAAGCTTAAGATCAAAGAAGTTGTGGAAGAAGACTGGGAGAAAGATAAATATAAGTGGCAATGAGACTGTAGGTTTCGACAAAAAGAAGGTGGAGTGCTATAATTGTCATAAGATGGGGCACTTTGCAAGAGAATGTAGAAAACCAAGGAAATCTGATAACAAGTCAACTTGGTACAAGAAAGACAAGAATAAAGAACCTACAACTGAAGAGCCAAAGGTGCTATTGGCTATTGATGGAGTGAGCTTTGATTGGAGCTTTATGACTCAGGATGAAGAAGATGATTCAGAATCTGCAATGCTTGCTACTGAGCATGCTCTCATGGCTTTTTCAGACTCTGAGGTACATACTAATAATGCTTGTTCTAAAAACTGTAAGGCCTTAAAATAGTTAGAGATCTCTAAAACACAATATGATGCAGTGATGCTAGATTTACATCATACTAATTATAACTTAGCAAATCATAAAAGAGGTCTAGGTGTTTTATAAAAACAGTTAGAGCATTATAGGGCAAATGAATCTAACTTCAGTGATGACATTGCTGTTTTAAAAAGAGACTTAGATTTTTATGTTGAAGTGAATAAAGCTCTTAGGGAAGAGATTGAAAAAGTTAAGAAGGCTAGTGAGAACATTCAGATAACTAATCAAACACTAGACCACCAATCTAAGAGCATTAGCAAAATTTGGGAAGCCCAAGTTGTGAGCAAAGCTAAATCAGGTCTTGGATACAAATCTGTTCCACCACCTCTAAGAGGTGTTCCAGCACCTCCTGGCATTGACCTAGCTCACACAGGTTTAGAAGAATTTCAGGATCTACCTATGACCTATGGACCAAAATTTGTTAAACCAGTTGAAACTGAAAAGGTTCAGGTTGAGGTTGAGACTTTTGATAGTGCTAGTGACTCATCTCTTAAAGATGAATGTTTGAATATTAAGTCTAAATCTAGTGTTCCTGAAAATGTTAGAGTAGAGGAAAGAAAAAGTATTCCTGAAGTAGTCAAAGAGAAGCGTAAGACACAGTCAAATTACACTAGGCCTATGATGAGGCGAAAAATGATCCGTTTTTAGGGGGTCATTTAAGCCCGAATCCGACTTTATTTGATCAAATATTGCCCTAAATCGTTCCTTTTGTGATTTTAGGTACTTGGAGAGTGAATTCTGGAAAAGAAGCCATTTTGGACGTTTTTGGAGCATAAAAGTGAAGAAAACGGCAAAGTATCAATTTTCCATGCTGGAAACACTAGGTGACGGCGTCAAGAGTAATGCCTTGACGGCGTCAGACATCAAGAATAAAATACCGTAGTTGATGACGGCGTCAAAAGTCATCCTGACGGCATCAAAGTACCAAGAATAAAATACCGTAGGTGGTGACGACGTCACACAGGCCGTCATAAGTAGATCAAGGCCGTCCGAGGAAGTATTTGGCGGCGAGATGACGGCGTCACATGGTTGTCTTGACGCCGTCAGCCCAGTTTTCCTATATATAGTTTTCTAGTTTTTACATTAAAAAAGAAAGAAGTTTTGGTGAAACCCTAAAGACGAATTTGGTGCCTCTTTTACAGGTTTTTCAAGGGTTCCAAACCCTTGATACCTTGCATTGTAATTGAGATAAGTGTTCTTTTAATTCAATCAATATGTCTATGTGTTGGTTGTCTATATCTTGTTCTTGTCTCAATTCCATTATGCTAGGCTAGATCTCTCTTGTGTTTGCTTAGATCTAATGAAACCTGGATATTGATTATGTGTTGATTACTTGTTTATTCTTGTTCTTGGATGAATGATTTATATGTTAGGCTTAAGAAAACTGGCAGATCTCCAAATGGTAACATGCTTGAACGCCTTAAGAAACATGAACCGAGGCGTACTAGGTCTTTATTGGTTGTATTTAATGCATGAGCCACTGTTTACAATCCCTATAGTTGTGATGGGTCATGGTGTAGGAGGAGATAAGAGCTCATAGAATTGGGGAGTTATGTATGCCACCCCATGAATGGTATTAAGGAATACGATCCGTCATCCATGCAATTATAACAAGTAATTAACATGTAAAAGATATCTAGGGAGTAATGAAGTCTAAGTAAACACAATTTCACCAATTACTGCTCACAACATTAGTATAATTTAGTTTAATTTCATTTTTAGTATTTTATTTTGATTATATATTAGTTTTGGGTTAGTTGAATAGCAACTAATTCCGCCTACTCCTTCAAAACCCGAGATTTTACTTGCTTTCATAAAAATATAAAAACACAAAAATAATCATCCCTCACCACTAGAACTAGTAATTAGGTTTTCTAATCCTAGCGACACTATTCCTAAGCTGAACGATCAATCCCCCGGTACTTGTCACTATACTATACTACAACGATCAGGTACACTGCCTGGTGGGGGTTGTAAGCTTCTCGAGATCCCTCGAGAGGTAAAGCCTGTTGCGATTCCCACGCATCAGCCTACTACTAGATATGCAGAGATGTACAGGGATAGGTCTAAATCTCCTAGAGGGAACATGAGAAGTTGGAATCATGTTAAAACTTGGCAGTTTGGTAGTGATTTTGTGTTCAACAATAAGGCCTATCATATTTGTGGTAGCTTTGATCACCTTTCCTATACTTGTAACTACCACATGGGAAGAAGGGAAGTTTTTAGGAATACTAGGGTGAATGGACATAATGCTAACAACTTTACACACCCAAACCCTCTAAGCAAGATGGTTCCCAGGTCTGTTTTGCTTACCACTGGTATTAAACCTATTTCCACTGCTAGACCAGCAGTTGCCATTGCCAGTAGTAAAAACAGAGTTTATCCTAAGTCCGCTGTCACTACTTTTGTTAAATCTTATCAAACAGGGAAAAAGACTTATTTTGAAAAGAATGATCACAAGAATCACATGTGGAGACCTAAATTTACTAATCCAGCAGTTTCCACTGCTAGGCCTGCAGTTACCACTGCAAGACAAAATGTTTCCACTGGTGTCTATGTGAATAAGAAAAGGGTAAACATGGGAAATGCTGTTAAGGCCTCAGCTCATTGGGAATGGAAACCAAAAGGAACAACAACCTCAAACAATCCCAATGGTGTATCAATGACCTTTGATAGATACAATTATATTGATACACGAGGCAGATCCAAGACATTTGTGGCTTGGGTCCCCAAAAGGAACTAATTCCTTTATTTTTATGTGCAGGGACATTCAAAGACAAAAGAAGATCAAGGTTATTCAGACAGTGGATGTTCCAGGCACATGACTGGCAACAAGGCCTATCTCTCAAATTTCAAATCAATTGATGGGCAGGCTGTCAGTTTTGGAGGTGGAATTGGTGGCAAAGTTTCTGGCAAAGGAACTATCAAGGCTGGAAACTTGGATTTTGAGAATGTATACTATGTACCAGAACTCAAGTACAACCTCTTCAGTGTGTCACAGATATGTGACAAGAAAAACAGAGTTCTATTCTCAGAAGATGAATGATATATCTTATCTAAGGATTATAAGCTACCTGAAGAAAAAGACATTTTGCTCAAAATCCCTAGAAAAGGTAATCTATATAGCATTGACATGAAGAAGATAGTGGCTAAAGATGATGTTACTTGCTTACTTGCAAAAGCCACTTTGGATGAATCTATGCTTTGGCACAGAAGACTTGGTCATGTTAACTTCAAGACCATCAATAAGATTGTAAAAGATGGTCTAGTCATAGATTTACCTGAGAAGAGATTTGAAAATGATCAAACATGTGTTGCTTGTCTTAAAGGTAAACAACACAGAGCTTCTTGCAAGACCAAGGCAGTGAATACTATTGATCATCCACTCTACATGCTGCATATGGACTTGTTTGGTCCTACTTCTGTGAGCAGCATCAATTTGAAGAAGTATTGTCTAGTTGTGACTGATGATTTTAGCAGATTTACATGGGTTTTCTTCTTAAATACCAAGGATGAAACTACAGGCATACTCAAGACTTTCATCACTGAAATTGAAAATCAAGCTGAAAAGAAGATAAAGATCATCAGATGTGACAGTGGGACAGAGTTCAAGAATAGAGTAATGGATGATTTCTGCAAAGAAAAAGGTATTAGAAGAGAATTTAGTGTTGCTAGAACACCCCAGCAGAATGGTGTTGCTGAAAGAAGAAATAGAACACTAATTGAGGCTGCTAGAACCATGATAGTTGATTCAAAGCTTCCAGTGACATTTTGGGCTGAAGCAGTTAACACTGCTTGCTATATTCAAAACAGGGTTTATTGGTCAAGTCAAAGAACAAGACACCTTATGAGCTTTTCAGAGGAAGACCCCCACTTTTGGACTTTTTGAAGCCATTTGGATGTCATGTCACAATTCTCAATACCATTGATCATTTGGGAAAGTTTGAAGAAAAGGCAGATGAAGGTTTCTTTGTTGGTTATTCCATGGTTAGTAAGGCTTTTAGAGTCTACAACTTAAGAACAAGGAAGATAGAAGAGAATTTGCATGTTCAGTTTCTTGAAAATAAAGCTAACATAGCAGGTTCAGGACCTGAATGGCTATTTGATCTTGAGACTTTATCAAATACAATGAATTATGTTCCTATTACCTCAGATTCAAGTGATGCTGATCTTGAGGACTCAGAGGAGTTTATTGATGAAGATGAATCTTGCCAAGATGATGAAGATGATAAAGATCAATTTGTTATGCCAATTTGGGAATTTGATGTTAATACAGGCTCACAACCTTCAAAGAATACTGATCAGGAAGATGAATTTGTGAATTTTGATGTTCTGCATGATGATATTCCTGAAGGCAGTGGTAATCCTATTACCACTGCAACACATGATGTTTCCACTGACGGTCCAGATGTGGAAAATATAGCTCAGGAGACACCAAATGATGATGTTGAAATCACAAATATGCCATCATCATATGATATTCCTAACACATCACAATCTACAGTTCATAAAGCTCACCCAATTAAGAATGTTATTGGTGAAATTAATTCAGGTGTAAAGACAAGAAGGCAAACAAGGATGACAGATGTTCATGGGTTCATAAGTGAAGTCTATGAGTCCAAGAATCACATTACTAAGAATGAATGTTTATTCTTCTGCTTTCTATCACAAATGGAGCTTAAAAATGTTTCTATGGCTTTAGGAGAGTCAAGCTGGGTTGAAGCTATGCAGGATGAGTTGTTGCAGTTTAAGCTTCAAAAGGTTTGGGTTCTTTGTGATTTGCCTGATGGTATGAAAGTGATTGGTACTAAATGGGTGTTCAGGAATAAGAAAGATGAAAGAGGTATTGGCATCAGGAATAAAGCTAGATTAGTTGCTCAAGGATACACTCAAAAGGAGGGTATTGATTATGAAGAAGTTTTTGCGCCTGTTGCAAGGATTGAGGCTATTAGACTATTTCTAGCCTATGCATCATTTATGGGCTTTACTGTCTATCAAATGGATGTTAAGAGTGCCTTTCTGTATGGTACTATTGATGAGGAGGTATATGTTGCTCAACCTCCAGGCTTTGAAGATCCACATCACCCCAATAAAGTTTACAAAGTAGTCAAGGCTCTTTATGGCCTACATCAGGCTCCAAGGAAGTGGTATGAAACCTTAACTAATTATTTGATGAATAATGGGTTTCATAGAGGCAAGATTGATCAGACTTTGTTCATCAAGAAGGACAAGGGTGATATCCTACTTGTGCAAGTATATGTTGATGATATTATCTTTGGTTCTACTAAACAAGAGATGTGCAAATGGTTTGAGAAGCTTATGAAAGATGAATTTCAAATGAGTTCTATGGGAGAACTTACATTCTTTTTGGGGCTACAAGTACAACAGAGTAAAGAAGGCATCTTTATCAGTCAAGACAAGTATGTGACTGAGATTGTTAAGAAGTTCAAGTTCACTGATGCAAAATCTTCAAATACCCCTGTTGATAAGCAAACTCACTTATTATTGAAGAATGCTAGTGGTGTTAATGTTGATGTCCACACTTACAGATCAATGATTGGTTCTTTGATGTATCTTACTTCATCAAGGCCAGACATTATGTTTGCTGTATGTACCTGTGCAAGATTTCAAGTGACTCCTAAGACATCACATATGACAGCAGTGGAAAAGATTTTTAGATACTTGAAGACTTATCCTAATCTAGGATTGTGGTATCCAAGGGAATCTCCTATGGAGTTGATTACTTACTCAGATAATGACTATGCTGGTGCAAGCTTGGATAGAAGGTCAACCACAGGAGGATGTCAATTCCTTGGATGTAGATTGGTGTCATGGCAGTGCAAGAAACAGACAATGGTTGCTACTTCAACTATTGAAGCAGAATATGTTGCAGCTGCTAGTTGTTGTGCTCAGATCCTTTGGCTTCAGAATCAACTCTTGGATTATGGTACAATTTCATGAACACCATCATATATATAGATAATAGTAGTACAATTTGCATTATTAAGAATCCTGTGCAACACACTAAAACTAAACATATTGAAATTAGACATCATTTTATTAGAGATTGTTTTGAGATCCCTATTTATATGCAAAGTCAAGGCCAATGGATAATTAATGAAGTATCTTTATTCCTATCTGTTTTGGTAGTTTGGAGGAGTAATTATGGAAGATATCGGGTTGACTTTGGAGCAATAAATGTATAAATAGTAACTTGGTTAAAAAGTTACTTGGGTTAACTAATATTGGTTAAGTTTGGTCATTAAGATGTTTAAAGTGAATGGAGTTATAAGATGCGTAATTTAAGACACATAACAAATGGTTATTGATTCACTATGTCTAATCCACATAAGAATCAACTAGTCCTGAGCAAACGGCTACAGGTAAAGACACATCAAATCCGTTCATGGTTGATAGTTTACCAAAAACTAGGTCATCAACTCACCATACATCCTTGTGATCAAGAGTTGGCTAGTCCATAGCAAACGGCTCATGGTAAAGACATATCAAATCCGTTGATAGCTAATAGTTTGCTAAAAACTATGATAAGAGCAGCTACTTTTTACATGTTTTACTTACTACTGCTCTTTGAAAATTCTGTTGATTTTTACCACTGCAGGTTCACAGTTACCACTGACAGTGTAAAATTTTTTCTTAATATGTGTAGATGCAAGACATGACAATATCATTCAGAGCTCTACCATGGCAACACTTCATGTGTCTGATTCTAAGGGATTGGATACAGGTAGTGAAATCCCTAGCCAAAATTAAAACATATGGGTGGTTCAGAAGTATTATCTAGTTTAACTAGGTAAGAAATTGAATCTTTGTCTAAAGATGCACCTCTCTCAGAAGGTAATACATCTGGAAGTGCTGAAGGCAGTATGTTACAAAAGGAATTGATGGAACTGTGTACCAAATTCTCATAAAAGGTGGATACAAAAGGAATTGATGGAAGTTCTTCTAAATTTTATCTGATTGTGCTGATTTTGGTGGAGATTCTCCCAAACAGGGGAGGAGAAAAATGATGATCAGATTCAGGGGAGGATTGCTCTCAGCATGTCAAAGTTAAAGATCAATATGAGGTTCACTTTCAGAAAACTATAAACTCGTTTGCAATCAAAGTTAAGAGTTTATGCAGATAATGAAAAGATTAGAGCTTTGATTCAGAAGATTCAAGATCAATATGCAAGAGCTGATAAAGTGTTGAGAAAAACAAGATAAACAAGATAAGTGTTTGGAAGAATTCCCATATCCTCAGGATTATTGTATACTTGAAGAAACTTGTTGATTTACCTATAAATCATAAGTTTAGGGGAGGATTGTTGGGAATTATATTAACAGTTACCACGGCTAGTGAAGATGTTACAACTGCAGAAGATTGTACTTGCAGTGGAAACTCATTACCACTGCAAGAACAAACATTACCACTGCTTACTTGATAACTGTTAGAGAAACGCGCTTAGATAAATATAGAAAAGATCTTGTGTATATCTTATTCTATTAGCATTATACTTATCTTGTAGAAGAGGACTCCTTGCTGTATAAAAGGAGATCCTAGGTTATAGTTAGAATATATCTTTCTAATACGTTTTTCCTAGAGCTTCAAGGTGTAACCCTAGTGATATCATAGATCACTCGTATTATTATCATTAATAATATTGGAGCTATTCGTTTGTTACATACATTGTTCTCACATATATACAACTGTTTCATTCACAATCAATCTTCTAAGTATCATTAAGTAGATTCCGCATACTTAGTGGTATCACTCAAAGTATCAATATTAACACAAGTTCAAGGTGTTCACGATCCAACAGATTGACTATTTAGAGCCAATCAATTGACAACCTAGTTCGATGTTACATTCCAATCAGAGATTTTAATCGCACGAGACGAGTGGGCTAACTTATTCGATGATGAGGCATAGATGCGGGATCCACTTCTAAGGTTTGATTTATTTTTAAAAGGAAAAATTATCGATTCCATAAAATAATAGTATGAAAACACTTTTCATGGTCGTAAATGGTTCACATAATGATTGCAAAATTCTTTATAAAATAGCTTATAGAACAACTTATAAAATAATAGGAGTCGACTTATCGCTTATAAAATAATAATGAAGAAATCATAGTCAAATTTGTGATTTGTATCAACAAAATAGTCACTCGGTTCATAAAACGTCTTTTAAGATAATTTGTAAAACAGTTCATAAAACAGCTTGAAGGACAGTTTATAGAGTGTTTCAAAACGAAAACAAAACCATAGTTAAACTTGTGCTAGATCAGCAAGATAACAAAATAGTTAATGCAATACTTTGTGTGACGGTTTATGAAATAGTTCGTAGAGTACTAAGAAAGTCATTTGTTATTTGTAAGATATTAGCAAAGTTTTAGTTTACTTAGTGATTTAGTAGCGAAACAGTTCATCAGATGACGATAATAGCGAATAATTTGTAAGATAATAGTAACACAAATATTTTAATCACACAGTGACTAAATCAGTGCACAGGGAAGTGAAATGGGTCATAGGGTTGTAGTAGTAATTTGCAGGATAATAGTAACATAGTTTACAAAATTTTGGGAAACTGCTCGTTGGTAAAGTTGCAAATCGGTTTATTACTTGAAAATAAAATAGCTTGTAAATTGAGTTGTAAAACAGTCTGTAGGGTAGTAGGAAAACAATTTACTATAAAGTAGTAACAAAACTACAGTTTGTAATATATTATTAGGATAGCAAAACATTTTGTTGAAACATTTTGATTATTAAAATAATTTAATTTATTTAAAACTATTTTTATAAAAATATAAAATAATGAATGACATTAAAATTTGATTTGTGGTTTGTAAAATAGTGGCAATGTCAAAATTTGGTTTTTCTGTAAAATAATTGAAAAGGGTTTGTGTGATTTTTTTTTTTTTTTTTTTTTAATTTTTTTTGGTAGTGGTAAAAATAATGGAATATGAAATGATGTAGTAACGGGTAAGGGATTTAATTACGTATGGAAAACTTTGATATAGCTGCTAAGGTTACGAATTTAAAGTGAAATAATGGGATGACGAATAGGTTATAGTAGGTAAAATGAGGTAAAAGCATAAGTATGGAAAATAGTTTAACGAAGATTAGTGAAAGCGAGTCACAGTGAAGACTGAAGAGTGCAAACACATAGATAGAGTGTAAGTGAAATTTGTAGTTTTAATATTCCATAAGACGCTTGTTTAGCTAACCAAAGTAGTGATAACAAAGTAGATGCAAATAGGGTAAATAACGTGGATCCTTGGTTAAAGCGTAAAGGTGTGAAACGGTTAATGGTGTATTGGGATAAACGGTTTATGACCTATAGTCTGTTCAAGGTCTTGACCAATCAGATTCCTAAACCAATATCATCTTCGAAACACAAACTCTAGGGCAAACCTCTATCATGGTCGTTACAAGTAACTCTTACTTACAAACTTAAGGTTACTCCTTCCTCATGAGCAATATTATCTCGTTTATAGTCTCCACGGTCCAACTTATACTACTAAACCATTATTGTGTCCACATCAATCGACAGAGTGTTTTCTAAGGCATCTGACAATGTCATCCAACTCATCGGCTTATAATGTGGGGTATCCTAGTTTCTCACAAATCGAGGGTTCTGGGATAACAAAGCATATGACCTAATGGCCTAGGGCAATACCAGAGAATTCACGTCTTCAAAGTAGCTTTCAAATAGTATTCCAAAAATAGTGCTTTCAAAATAACATGTTCAAAATAGTGTATTCTCAAAATAGCGGGTTCACAATAGCGTATCCAAAACCTTTAAAATAGCGAAACCAAAGTTGACTGCCCAATACAGCATTTAAAATAGTATGCCAAGGTAGTGTATTTTCAAAATAGATTGCCCAAAGGAGTGTTCCCAAATAGTTCTAAGTATAGTGTATCAATAGTGTATCTGATGGATCGTAGTTCTATGTTGATTTTGTGATTCGGGAGGTCGGGTTTGGTGGAAGAAGATGAAAGCCATAGTTAGAGAGAGAGAGAGAGTAGAGAGTAAAGGGAAACTAGGTGTTTTATTGAATGAAAAATGAAGAGTGAAAATACACACTAAGTCTCACCCCTCCATGGAAGTATGGAGGGGGTATTAATATGTCAACAAACACACAAATTTACAATAATGACGCTTCTAGTCCATGTGTTTGTGCCTTTCAAGATAGCTAATGTAATCCCGTAAATGTCGTTCCATTTACGTGTTAGGATTATAAACTTTGATCCTAACAATCTTCCCCCAATGGAGCGACATAAGGGATTACTTACAACATTTCCTACAAGTACAAATACAAATAAAGAAAGGTCTTCATCGGCTCTTCAAGTGCTGAGGATGACTACAGTTGACGCTCTTTGTCTTCATCTTGTACCTCGGCTTGAGAACTTTTTTTTTTCACTTGTAGGAAAAATGATGTAATATGCATGAAATGGATTAACTTCCCCCCAATTCATGCTGCATGTCTTTAGCGGCTTCTTTGTACACTTCTTTTTGGCGAAGTTTCTGAATCAGCTTCCACCCAAACTGACAACCATCTTCAGCAGATTCGAAACTTTGATGTAGTCAACATGTCTTCTAACTTTTGTAGTTTTGAGTACGCAGCGGAATTTGTAGATAACATCGTAAACCACACCAAGCAAATCTGATTAGTCACTTAATCACAGTTGTACTCAATGCGGAAGCTCCGTTCGGGGGTAACATGCAAGAAATCAGCAAGATCTTCTCACTTAAGTAGGCTACTTCACACTTCACACCCCGCGAGAGTTGAAATGATTACACCAAAATCACAAAACTGAACCCCTGATCATCTTTGCGGACGTCTCTCCGGTAGTAATAAAATTGTAAGCTCGATCACGTGAGTCTATTATGCATCCCTGATGCGCACATTTCTTCCCCCTAATTGCAGATCCTCGTGGAAAATGAGTGTTTTCGCAAAGAAGTCAAGAAAAGTCAAAGAAAGCAAAGAACACCCACTCTCTCTTCCCCCACGATGTCTTCGCGGAACCGGAAGCATACACACTATGTTTACGATGGAAAACGGAGGCAGCGTAACCCCATATGTCCAATTAACTGATTATGTGTGAAGTATCATAGATAGCTCGTGAGAATCAACTGCTGATAAACATCTCTACTCTTTTATACTCCTCTCAACTAACTCATTACCGACCCTATAATCATTCTGACGGCTCTTTGCAGTGACTAATGATAGAGAAAATCCAATATGACAAACTTGAGACTGAAGTAAAATAACCCAAACTTGTGACTTAAACTTGCACTATTGTCTGACTAAGAACCAATACTGAGAATTTCAATAAAGGTAGAATCATATACCCATCCAACCTTCCTTAATTGTATATGAGCTTCTCTCGAATTATCCACATCTTTTGGTGACACTTGAGCACAACAACGTAACTCCTTTAAAGTGATAGTTATACACTATGAGCACAACAACGTAACTCCTTACATCAGGTATAACTAGACAACTCAAGTCTTTGTCATTCGTACTGATAAAAGCTCGAACAAGGATCTCGAAGAATCTTCATCCAACCAACCCCGATATCTTCAGATACTAAGTACACGCGCCCGTGAAATTCCACTTCAACTTCAAATAGGTGATAATGAATTAATGCCGTAGTCACATCGTGCGGTTAAACATACAATTCTAGCCTTTTGACGGTTTAATGAATTTGATAATAGTTTCCCGATCTTGTCAAAAATGTATCCACGTGAAAATTTGTAATAACCAAAATACCACTCATTTTTGCCAAATATTATATCAAAAAAATTATACAACGTATAAAAAATACATTTGAATAATCACATTTTAGCCCAAGATTTGATATAATACCATCCCAATATTATTGTTGCCCAAATTCATTATCATGTACGGATCAATCCAACATAACACAATCGGCCCAATAAACTAGAATTCAGATACAATCCATAAACACACTATGAACCGATCCAATCCACAAACTTAAAAAATGAGATATACGGTATATTTAGGTTACCCTAAAAACACATTAGGTTAAACCAAAACATACACATAAGGTATGGTCCGCCCCCATCTTATTACCTCTCTCACATCTCTGTCGATCCAACATAACACAAATACATAGCAAGCAGATCAAAATTACCTCCTCTCCATCTCCATCAAAAACACATACCACATCTCAATAATACATCACAGTGACTTAAACCCAATGATTTCAACATCACAATCTCAAACTCTCAACCTTATCGAGACCTATATTTCTATTCAGTTCATGACGAATCAAGATAGCATTTTAAGGGAAATTTCATGATCCTTTGGAGGGTCTCAGGGAGGGTCATTGTGTTCTTGTTCACGTTGTTGTGTTATGAACGAATTAAAGAGACGGGTATGACAAATAATTGTTATTCCCCGTTCTTTGTTGTTCGAATATAAATTGAAGTTATGTTTCAACATAGATTGATGATGAGTTGGTTTACTCGAGTATGAGTATTTAATGGTTCTGAAAATCTCATAAGAGATACGAGCAAAAAACAAATCTCAAGTCGAGAGAGTTGGGGAGTGATGTGATTGTGTCAAGTATAGGATTGAGGTTGTTTTTGGACCTTGGCAAGGCTGTGGATGCTTCATTTGTTCATCAGTCTCGTATGATTATTTGCTTATGGTTCTTTCTTTAGACTGATGAAACTTTTCGAAAGTATTGCTTCTGGTATACTTTTGTAGTCAAGTGGTCCTTCTAATTCATCTATTCTTCTTGGTAACTTTTTGAAAATTTGATAAACTTGCAACTTTTCGAAACATTTTAACTTTTTGAAGCTTTTGAACTTTTCGAAACTTTTGACAATGTCAGACTTTTCGAAACATGTAAAACATTTTCGAAAGATTTTGACATTTCAAAAGTTTTGAAACTTTTCGAAGTGTATAAAACTTTTCGAAAGTTTTAATCTTTTCAAAAATTTCTTATACAAGAAATTCGAAACTCAAGGGTTTAAGGGTAATTTCGAAAATTTCTTTACAAGAAATTTCGAAACTCAATGGTATGAGTTTTCCGGCGATTATGCCGATCAGATTCCGGCCAGCTTCTTCAACCGTCGTTTCTGACCACCTTTTAACCCAATATTCAGACCACTTAATTTTGACCACAAATCTTCCACGGGATGGTATCAAAAATAGTCACCAAATGATAAACAAAAACTGATGTTGTAGACAGTTGAGAGAAAAAGATCTGTTTTTGTGCATAACCAGAAACGTGAAAGTATGCGACTTTTTTGACCATTGGAAACTGTTAAAGCCAAAAAAAATATGTAAAGAATAGTACGGAACATGGTTAAACAGCTTCAAGATGACATTTTTGACGAGATTTGACCACAATTATCAACAAAGTAAAACCCTTGGCTCTGATGCCACTTGATGGATCGTAGTTTTATGTTGATTATGTGATTCAGGAGGTCGGGTTTGGTGGAAGAAGATGAAAGCCATAGTTAGAGAGAGAGAGTAGAGAGTAAAGGGAAACTAGGTGTTTTATTGAATGAAAAATGAAGAGTGAAAATACACACTAAGTCTCACCCCTCCATGAAAGTATGGAGGGGGTATTAATAGGTCAACAAACACACAAATTTACAATAATGACGCTTCTAGTCCATGTGTTTGTGCCTTTCAAGATAGCCAATGTAATCCCGTAAATGTCGTTCCATTTACGTGTTAGGATTATAAACTTTGATCCTAACAGTATCCAAAACAGCTTTCAAATTAATATATCGATACGATTCGTCTTCTAAATAGTGAAACAAACATTGACTATCCAAAATAGAAACTCAAATAGTTTGTCAAATCAGCGTACCCAAAGTAACATACCCCTAAAAGAGTTTTCAAGTAGTATATCAATATAACACGTTTTCAAAATAGCGAAACCAATTTTTACCGTTCAAAATAGTATTTGGAATAGTATGTCAAAATAGCGTGGCCAAAAATAGTTTTCTGAAAAAAAATGTTTTCAAAACATCGTATAATTTACATATGTAATTTGTAAAATGACGTATCGCAGTTTATTGTTTTATAAAGAAAGTAATGATGTGGGTATCTGGTATTCCCAAGAGATAAGTGAAGGGTTAGGTATCCTTCCCTAAAATAGTGGCTCAAATTTCTACATAAGTTCCTAAAATTCCTGCTAGGTTACAAATCAACCTATCGTATGTTTCCTAGACCTTGCCAAGAATTCTTCGATCCTTTTGTTGTTCACTTCCATTAAGAGGTTCATCTTACAAGTGTTATGGAATGGTCCCACTTAAATGACTAGTGATCTAACCCAGTTCGTCCATTGAGTGTGAGGTTGGGGTAGTGAGGGCCGTAACATACCCCTAAAAGTTTGTGCCGTAACGTAATCGGAAACAAATCCAAAAACAAACATGGTTAAAGAGAGTTTCAAACGAGACTCGAAATTACAAAATCAAGAAATTCATTTTCAAATAAAGCCAAAACCAAATACAAATACTCCAATAAACTCAAATGTGTTTATTACGATATCGGTCGAGATAGAGAAAAATAATCAGCTCGAATTCAAAACAACGGTCAATCGGGTCTCACCTGACCCGATGCGTACAAAATCAGACGGCGATGAACAAAAAGTCCATTTTTAGCATAACAATTTGAAGTGTTGTTCAATTTGTGAAGTTTCGTGATGCCAGTGTATCGTGCTCATATGCAAAAATTCACCATTTTTCCAAAATTTCAAAACCGAAAATCTTCCCCGAACATAATCCTGTTCTAACAACTCCCAGTACCGCAAAATTCATTTGTGAGACGTAGGTGATCAAGCCATGTCCCCACTATCCCTGGTTGATCCTAGGTGATCAATCTAATCCCAACCGATGACCAATGAATTTCGGTATACTTAGCTTAGTTTTACTAGTACCATGTCCCTCGCTTTCAAAACCGTTTAGAAAACCATGACGAGTATCCAAACTCGAAATCAATAATGAATTTACCAATGTAAGTATATGAAAATACTTATAGTGAATAGTGAAAGTAGGGTGAGTTCAAATCGTTAAATATCATAGCTCGAATCTCATTAAATAACTCATCAAAAATGCTATCAAGCATGACATCAATTTCATCGTCAATTATAATCACACGCGAGGCATCAGCTTGGCAGGAAGGCACGTTCTGGTCATAGGAAAAATGGTTATAGTCTGGGTTTTGAAAATACCAGTTCTCTATAACCTTGGCTCTGATACCACTCTGTGACACCTCGAAAACCGGATCAGCGGAAGCATACAAGTCTGGGGGTGCTACCCGATTGTTATCAAAACAAGAGGTAAAAAGAACGGTTTTACACAAACCATTTTAGAAGAAAATTTATAATCGAAAACATTCAATTTACATTAGTTAAAAATAGTGCGGAAGCTATAGTTCAAAAAATAGATTTAAAACAGTCCCAAACAGTTTTCGGAGTCTTCTATGACCAAGCCATGCCCTTCGCCAAGCTCCTCCAAGTAAAAATATGCAGCGGCAATATCTAACAACTGAGATAAACATGCTAAAAGTCAACACAAAGGTTGAGTGAATCCATATGTTTAAAGTACAGTAGTTGAGCACAAGATTTTAATCAGGTGATATAAGCAACAAATGCAAATACCGGGTAATCAAAAATAACACCCAATATGTAGAGGCATCCCAATGCATACATATGGTTGATGATGCTATGCTCATGACAAGCAAAACGTTAACTAAACCAATCATCAGTAACTCTGTACTGGAATCAACAATAACCGCAGAATTTCATAATATAACAGTGCCCCCAAGGCCGGGAACTACCAGACACCTGGCAAAATAGAAAATAGTACACCCGCGTTGCCAAGCCCTTGGTCAACCGGGCGGGATGGTCAGTCCTATAGGCCTATAAACTAAGTTCGCACTCACTCGCAAGTGACTAATGGCTCATGATCGGAGGGTCTTAATAGTGGCAGAATAAGTTACTTAGCACATCGTCAGGAAAGTATATCATTCAGGAAAAGCATTCCAAAAATATTTGTGCTCAGAAAGCATTTAAAGCATGTATCCCACCCCAAGTAGTTTGCAAAGCATTTAAGATAAATAAAAATGGGGCTATGAACTCACCTGATTATGCAGCAATGCAAGATATAATGACTAGCACCAACTAGTCAACACAATGACATCAAAAGTAGGAGAGCACGACAGTCATCAAGTTAAGTATAAGCATAACAGCATCAAGAAAGTATAAGTACAATGGAACTGGATCGGCACAACCTAACGAGTAACATGTTTTAGAAATACTTCTTAAGTAATATGTAAAGTAGCGTTGTCGAATACTCGTGTTATTATAAAAAGGTTTAGTTTTCAATAGCGATAAAAGTAGTAAACATTTGTAATCTCGTGTGGACGTTAAAGAATTAGTAAGATGATAAAAGTCGGCAAAAACACAATAAAATAATTAGAAAAAGAACGAAGAAGAGTAAAAACGTGTAGAAGTCATAAAAATATACAATCAAACAATAACTCATACCAAAACAAATGGAATCGAAAATGAACGAATAAACGACATTAAATGAATACATGACTATAAATAGGTCGATGAATGAGTTGGATGTTTTACCCCGAATCCCAAAAGTATAACTTGTGTAAGGTTGGATAAAGTCGAATTATATATATTTATAAGTTTAGAAATGTTGAAAGGTTTAATAAATCTTGACATAACACGTTTATTTGTAGTACGTTCCCGAGTTAATGTGAATAATTTGTTGATATAAATAATGTATAAAAACATTATTAATATTTTTCGATATCCCTAAGTTTTGACGATCACAAAATATAAAAACATTAAATGCAAAGTTAATACGTAAACAAGTTTTAAGCAAGTTTATATCATCTCATCCAACATAATCACTTAAGGTATGAATAAACAAGTGACTAATACATTTTATGATCAAATGGATGTTTATTTAAATAATACAAAGTTTATAAAATTAAATAAACTTATTTTATATTTTTGAAAAACATTTTTGGTAATAAAGGAAAATGTTTAATTCATAGTAAATATATGAATTCAAAATTTTAACCAAAATTAGTTAGTTTTTCACCAAATAAACTTTCCCCACTAGAAGACAGATTTTCTGGCAGTTACAGCTGGGCGGCCCACTTAATTTTAAGGGGGCCGGCACACAATTAAGGGGATCGGCCACGCTCCTCTGTCAGAAATTTTTCCCTATAAATACCACCTCAAACCTGAAATTTTTCTTACCTCTTGCACGAAAATTTTCAGTTCCAAATCTCTCTAAACATCCTCCTAAAAACTCTTTGATCATATAATTGTTAATCCTTGTTTCAAGTGATTCATTCCCTTACCTCTCATCTCTCAAAGTGCAAGAGAAGAATACTCCTTCAACATCAAGTTGTGAAGTATTGTAGATTTGTGTATAAAGTCTAGTTGTTGTGTACATTCATTGTAAAGGTGCGATAGTATTGTAACTAGATAGATCTAGGAGTAGAAGTTGTGAATAGAAGTAATGAGATATAAGTAGTTTGTTGTGAAGAAGAAGAGCTAGGAAATAGATAGTTGTGAAGAATATTGTTGTGAAGTAGATAGTTGTGAAGCTAGATAGGTGTGAAGAAGTAGTGTTGTGATTAAGTAGTGACTAGGTGTGAAGAAGGTGTGTAGAAGGTGTGAATAAGTTGTGACGAAGTTGTGGTGTGTATATTGGTGTGTAAGGTTTTCTCCGCTATAAGGGAGCTTGTTGAGATAGTGAAGAAAACTCTCGAGTAGGTGACTCGAGGAGTGGAGTAGGGCAAGGAAGGTGTCCTTGTAGCCGAACCACTATAAATCCTTTGTCTCGCGGTTAGATCTTTTCATATCTTACTTATTATCTTGTTTATATCGTTATTACTTTTGTAGACGTAGACGTTTATATTTGTAGTTGCTCATATAGTGCTAGTATTGATTTTACTTAAAGATCAAACAAACGTTTCATTCACAAAACAAAGTTTTTACAATCAAACTAAAAAGGTAACATACATGTAATTGATCATTTCGATCAAGTATAGTTTTCATACAAAATATAACTAAGGATTATAAAATAAACGTTTACTTACGTGTCTCTCGTATATAGCTATAATTGTTTATATTATGCATGTGTTGATTTCACATACTTAGCTTACATTATTATTATTGTTCATACTTAAATATAGTTGTTCATATTGTTCAAGGTTTGAGTTCACATAAGATAGAATCAAAGTTTTTAAAAGCAAACAAGACTTTAAAACTAAACTAAGTTTTCATAATAAAATTAAAAAAAGACGTAAAACTATTCAACCCCCCCTTCTAGTTTTCCTCAATTGGTATCAGAGCCAGGTCAAACAAGATTTTTAAAATATATTGTATTTTAAAACTTGTATCGATCTATGGAATCTAAAAAATATTTAGAAGGGCAATCTATGCAAAGACCACCACTATTTAAAAGTGATGGTTTTCTTTATTGGAAAAATAGATTCGAAACTTATGTGAAATCAAAAGATCTTGATCTTTGGCATGTCATTACCTTTGGTGATTTTCTCCCTATTCAATATAATTTTGAAGCTAAAATTGATGAAATTGTATCTTTTGAAAAACAAAATGATGATTTGAAAAAGAAACTAGCAAAAAATAATGAGGCTAAAATGGTTATTTATAATGCGTTACCACACAAAGAATATGAAAGAATTTTTATGTGTAAAACCGCAAAAGAAATTTGGGATTTTTTACTAATCACTCACCAAGGTAATAGTCAAGTTAAAGATAACAAAATAGATCTTCTTGTTAAACAATATGAAAAATTTACGATTCCGAAGGAGGAATCAATAGATAATGTTTTTGCTAGATTTAACACTATCATCACAAACTTAAAAGCACTTGATGAGAATTTTTCTAGTAAGAATTTTGTTAGGAAATTTCTTAGGGCTCTTCATCCAAAATGGCGAGCTAAAGTTACGGCGATTGAAGAATCGAAGAACTTGTCAACTCTTCAACTTGATGAGTTGATCGGCAACCTGAAAGTCTACGAAGCAATAATAAAGAAAGACTCCGAGATGGTCAATGAAAAAAGAGAGCAAAGCAAGTCAATTGCGTTGAAACCTAGGAAGGAATCTAGTAACGAGGATAGCTCAACCTCCGAAAGTGATGACGAAGAATATGCGATGGCCGTAAGAGACTTCAAGAAATTCTTCAAAAGGAGAGGAAGATTCGTTAGACAACCGCATGATGAAAGGAAAGCAAACCAAAGAAATAAAGATGACAAAAATGGCAAAAGTGATAAGAAGTGCTTCAAATGTGGTGATCCAAATCATCTCATCGGAAAATGTCCAATGATGTCAAGAGATCAAAATCAAAAGGCATTTGTTGGAGGAGCTTGGAGTGATAGCGATGACGATGAGAAAGAAATCACAAATGAGGAGAAGTGTCTTATGGCTAAGATATCAAGCGAGGTACGTTTCGAAACCGAATACTTTAGTGACGAAAATTTATCATTAGACGAAAAAGACCTAGATAGTGAATATAATAGGTTATGCAAATTAGGTCAAAAGGTTATAGCTAAAAATAAGTCACTAAAACTCATTAATAATCTATTAGAAAATGAAGTACTCGAATTAAAAATTAGACTACAACATTTGGAAAAAGGAAAAGAAGTTTTTGTAGAATGTAAAACATGCATAGAGGTTAAAAATGAAAATGAAAAACTTAAAGATGAAATTTTCAAACTTGACAAGTTTAAAAATAGTAGTAACCCACTTAAGAAAATAATAAGTGTTCAAGAAACTTCGGAAGATAAAACCGGTCTAGGATTAACCTCAACTAATGTTTCAACTAGTGAAAATAAAAGTATAAAATTTGTATGTGAATCTAGTAAACAAAAATCATTATAATCAAAACCTAAGTATATACTTACAAAAGATAGAAAAATACCCATTGCGTATGATGAAAAAGTAAAAACTTTTTATAAACCATCCTTAAAGACCGAAGTAGGATCCTCTAAATCTAAATTAAGATCTAAAACTCCACCACCAAGAAAACCAAATAATCTTCATACTCGATCTAAAACACCTCAACCTAGAAGAAACCAAAATAGACAAAACTACAATAATACTAGTCATCAAATGTGGAATTATCAACCAAGTTACAATCCTTGGGGAATATTACCAACATATATGCATCCTAGCCAAATGTTGAATATGTTTGGACCAAACAACTTTGGACCAATGAGACAATGGGGACCAAGTGGCTAAGCTGTCAATCTTGGAAGTAGTTGGAATATCATCTACTAATGATTTCTATAAGTCAACATGGTCACTTGAAGCGCTTGAAGATATTCCATTGAAGACTAAAAGGTACGCGTTTTTTTTAAGTTCATCGCTATAATTTGCATGCTTAGATAAATGATTAGTTAGATTAATGCTTAGCTATACATATATATGTACATAATAGCTTATATTCTTATAACCTAGAAACATCATTGGTTGACTCTCCTAGGAATAAGATAAAATTGTTCATTGCCGAACAAAATAGAAAATGGAAATCTTCTATATCCACTATTAGAAAACTCATGGTGATGAAGTGAAATGAGTTAAGTGGATTAATCATTAATATAGAAGTAAGACTAGATCCCTCGCGTAGGATAACTATGGATGAAACAAGCTCTCGAAGACTATGGCATTAGGTTAGAAAATATTCCTATTATGTGTAATAACAAATGTGATATAGATTTAAGTAAGAATCATGTTCAACACTCTAGGACTAAACATATAGAAATACGTCATCACTTTCTTAGGAACATTATACAAAAAGAAAATATAACAATAGAGAAGGTAGCTTCGGAAAGTAACATTGCCGATATAGTCACTAAGCCTCTTAAGTGTGATTTACTTAATCACTTGCGTTTAGGATTAGGAATGATGGAGCAAATTGATTAAATTCTTGGAATACTTAAAATCTTTTGAAAAGTCAAAGTTTTGAAAATTTCTTTTCTGTCAGATGGGCGGACCCCTTAAATCTATAAGGGCGGCCCCCTTAAAATTAAGGGGACCGGCCTCACTTTAAGGGGGCCGGCCATCTGAGCATAAAAATATTTAATTTTCTTTTCTTTCTTCTCAAATCTGAGTCTAGGATTCTGTTTTGCACAAAAATCAGGAATTGAGATATTTCGTTTTTGCATATATACTCTCAAAAGAAAACCTCAATTCATTTTGAAATAATTCTTACGATTAGGAAAACTCATTATTGAATAATGATAAAAACAATTTTCTATCAAACCATGCACAATAGTCTCACTCTCGTTGTCTATATATATATATATATATATATATATATATATATATAATCCAATATATACATATACATGACACTTAGAAGTGAACAAAGCTAAATCAAGGAGATCAAGGATCGTTTCTTAGGAAAATTTGTTTAGGAGTCAAAACGATCTTAACTCCGTATTTGTTTCATATAGGCATACACTAGAACAAAATCAAGAATTACACTATCACATTTGTTCCATCATTAGTGTCTCACTCATTAGTTGCCTTTGCCCTTGCACTAAGTTAGTCATGTTAGGTAGAATGCTTTAATTGCTTGATCTATTACTTTATTAAGTGTGCATGCATGCGTAGTTGTAATTATATTACATGTTTATTTGCCTATATACTTTTCATGCATATTCCATTAAGATAATACATGCATAGTTGCCTAACGAGTTAAACTTGCCCAAAACCAAAACTCATAATCTTTACACACTCAAATCTCATAATCTTTACTCACCCATACCCTTCTACCTTACACTCAAACCTCATAACCTTTACACACTCTCACCAATCACACCACTTGATACTCATCTCCCATCCTCACCAGTAACTCCATCTAGTCATCCTCACAAAAAGGTTCAACCATGAAACCATTCCCTACAAAGTGTGTCATTACCACTACAACTTAACCCATGAAGGTCAAACCATACTTCATGATACACAAACCTCAAGCTCACTCAAAAGAACCCTTTCTCAATCCTCATAATGGTCAAGCATCTACCTATGCTCCCATCTACATACCTACATTTCATCTATCTCCTCGAAACAATCCTTTTATTGAAAAATATCAACCTCCAAACAATAATCAATATTACACCTCACTCTCTTTTCCACCAACATTACAAAATTCCTTCATCATCATCTTCCTTGTAAACCTTGAAGTTTCGTGAAGAACTTGACCAACTCCATGATCTTCGTGATCTCAATACTATGCACCTCGCACAACGCAATTTGCATCACACACTTTCCTCACCTCACTCACCCTCACACAATTACTCCATCCACATTCGTTACCATCCTTACTCCCAAAAATACACTTTCATCTCACCCATAAAATTCATATAAAGAGCACACTCCATCTCAAAACAACAATCCCAATCTCACTCCCAACACCTCACATTTTGGTCAAACTACAAATCTACTCATGAAACATCCCATTCTTCCATACATTCATCCTCATCCATTCATGATTACCCAAATGAAACCACTCTTGTGTCTCAACAAGACAATCTCACAATCACCCTCACTAATGAAATTCCACATTCACCCAATTCATTTCTTCCAAATGACCCTCTTGAGGAACATACTCAATCTTTAAACAACAACCATCAAAACTCATCCATACATGAAACCTATGTTCCATGTTCAATCCACAATCAATAATCAATATTCAACTCCGCCATCATCACCATCTTCCGAATATAAAAAGTTCGTTGAAGAACTTAAAGAAGTACATGAGATTAGTGCTCTTCTTGCTTTACATCTTGCTTAAAGCAATTTGGATCAACAACCTTCATCCACCAACTCATCACCACCCAACAACTTGATCCATCTTGAGAATCATGTCAACAATTGTTCTTGTTGCATTTTTCTCCAAAAACAAAACATGGCCATAAATGAACACCTCACTTGCATTGAGTATCTCCTCACTAGGACTTCTCCAACATCATCCATAACACAAAACACCAACCCTCAAGCAAATCCTTCCGCTCCAAACTCACCACCAAACTCTCCAAACTCTACAAACACCATTCCCACAAAATTCTACTTTTCCTAAATACCATGTTTCCCATCTCCAAAAATAAAATCATTTCAAACCTTTTGTGTTCCAAGCAAGTCCAAGAGACCTCAACTTGGCAACTTAGTATTATCTAGTGTAATTTGCTAGAAAAGCATACATATATATGCTTATGTACTAATGATTATGTTTTCAACATAATTACTGATGAATGTTTCTTTTGTTTTATTACCATGCATTCTTATTGGTTACTTCATATCTATTGCATGCATATATATCTATGTTCCTTGTGCTCTAAATATTTTTGCAAGCATTCCATATCTCGATCTCTTATGACCTCAAACGAGGGGGAGTATACTTCAAGGGGGAGCTATACATTCATCGGGATAACATTTTTGATGATAACAAAAAGGGGGAGAAGTGATATAAACTCACACTAAAAACTTGCATATATATTAATTTTTAGTTTAATAAGTTTAGATTTTGTAATCATCAAAAAGGGGGAGATTGTTGATATAAATAATGTATAAAAACGTTATTAATATTTTTCGATATCCCTAAGTTTTGACGATCACAAAATATAAAAACATTAAACGCAAAGTTAATATGTAAACAAGTTTTAAGCAAGTTTATATCATCTCATCCAACATAATCACTTAAGGTATGAATAAACAAGTGACTAATACATTTTATGATTAAAGGGATGTTTATTTTGAATAATACAAAGTTTATAAAAATAAATAAACTTATTTTATATTGTTGAAAAACATTTATGGTAATAAAGGAAAATGTTTAATTCATAGTAAATATATGAATTCAAATTTTTAACCAAAATCAGTTAGTTTTTCACCAAATAAACTTTTCCCACTAAAAGACAGATTTTCTGGCCGTTACAGCTGGGCAGCCCCCTTAATTATAAGGGCGGCCCCCTTAATTTTAAGCGGGCCGGCACACAATTAAGGGGACCGGCCACGCTCCCCTGTCAGAAATTTTTCCCTATAAATACCACCTCAAACCTGAAATTTCTCACCTCTTGCACGAAATTTTTCAGATCCAAATCTCTCTAAACATCCTCCTAATAACCCTTTAATCATATAATTGTTAATCCTTGTTTCAAGTGATTCATTCCCTTACCTCTCATCTCTTAAAGTGCAAGAGAAGAATACTCCTTCAACATCAAGTTGTGAAGTATTGTAGATTTGTGTATATAGTCTAGTTGTTGTGTACATTCATTGTAAAGGTGTGATAGTATTGTAACTAGATAGATCTAGGAGTAGAAGTTGTGAATAGAAGTAGTGAGATATAAGTAGTTTGTTGTGAAGAAGAAGAGCTAGGAAGTAGATAGTTGTGAAGAAGATTGTTGTGAAGTAGATAGTTGTGAAGCTAGATAGGTGTGAAGAAGTAGTGTTGTGATTAAGTAGTGACTAGGTGTGAAGAAGGTGTGTAGAAGGTGTGACGAAGTTGTGGTGTGTATATTGGTGTGTAAGGTTTTCTCCGCCATAAGGGAGCTTGTTGACATAGTGAAGAAAACTCTCGAGTAGGTGACTCGAGGAGTGGAGTAGGGCAAGGAAGGTGTCCTTGTAGCCGAACCACTATAAATCATTTGTCTCGCGGTTAGATCTTTTCATATCTTACTTATTATCTTGTTTATATCGTTATTACTTTTTGTAGACGTAGACGTTTATATTTGTAGTTGCTCATATAGTGCTAGTATTGATTTTACTTAAAGATCAAACAAAAGTTTCATTCACAAAACAAAGTTTTTACAATCAAACTAAAAAGGTAACATACATATAATTGATCATTTCGATCAAATATAGTTTTCATACAAAATATAACTAAGGATTATAAAATAAACGTTTACTTACTTGTCTCTCGTATATAGCTATAATTGTTTATATTATGCATGTGTTGATTTCATATACTTAGCTTACATTATTATTATTGTTCATACTTAGATATAGTTGTTCATATTGTTCAAGATTTGAGTTCACATAAGATAGAATCAAAGTTTTTAAAAGCAAACAAGACTTTAAAACTAAACTAAGTTTTCATAATAAAATTAAAAAAAGACATAAAACTATTCAACCCCCCCCCCCCCCCCTTCTAGTTTTCCTCATAATTGTAAACAAGTTTTATTATAAGTTTTTATAAGTTTTAAGCAAGGTTTATATTATTATCATTCACGTGTATATTAGTTTTGGCTTATCGGATAATTTATGTCCGTTCGGGTCCAAATGCATTAAGTTCGATGAGCCTAATACACCCTTCCGTCCCTTGTATCAAATCATACAATAATCCTTACACTAATATCATAAATCCAATAACGTTTACAATGATTATCTAATTAACTAATCTATTACAAAAAATTTACAAATACAATGAATTGGTGTCAAATCCCCGGTATACTCCAATGGCATCAGACGTCATCGAATCACAAAATAAAACAAAGAATAAGTTAGTAATGAGGTCGATAAATTATAACGCACGCAAGATAATACTCGACTCACAACAGTTTATGTCTAAATCCATTATACCCACCGCAGATTCACACTTATTAATACTTTGGGCTTCGGCCCAAAGTTAACCAAACACACTTTACTTATTGGGCTCAGGCCCAGTACCATACACAAATGCATCCAAAATTTTGATTTCGGACCTAAGAGTTTCTCCTTTGAAATCAAAATTTTAACCATCCTTAATAAGTTTACCACACAAGCTGTTAAATAAAGTAACTTTGAACAAGCGCACCCCTAAGTAAGTTAGGAAAATAAGTTTAAGTCAAACTAACATCCTCAACAAAACCAAATAAACCAATATTAATCAAACCGAGACCCATGGTTTCTTTACCCACCCCGAGACCAAACAAGCACAAATCGACAAGCTGTGACTCCCTTGAGTCACGACTCACTGCTATTCGACTAACCACTATTCGGCCAAGATAAATAATATCGGTTTATTTGGTTTTAATTAATATTGGTTTATTTGGTTAATATTGGTTTATTTGGTTTTGATAAATAACCAAATAAATGAGTACATCACTGATATAAACACCACATAAACATAAAATAGCAGGAAAAATTAAAGTGATTACGCATGAGTCAACCCAGAATCGAACAAGTAGCCACGAGTCAAGTGACTCAGTGGCGAGTCAAGTTGACTCAGAGTGAGTCGAACGAGTTCTGTTGTAAAATAGTTATATCCATACGAGTTATTATAGAAAATGTTTGTTTTATCAGTTTCAAGCGCGAAATCATTTAGAGTTTTAATTATCCGATTAGGGTTTTGTACAAAAATAAAAATAATAAGAAAATAGGGCGTGTGAGCTTACCAAACGCAGGAGAGAATAAGAGAAAATAGAGGTGGTGGCGTGGTGGAGGTGTGGTAGTGAGCGGCTTCACGGTGGCAAGCTAAAGCAATCAAACCCTTGTGCTAAACCCTTGCTGCAAAAAACCCTTTCGATGTCCTCCTTTTACTCCTCTTGACACGACAGTGATGGCGGCATAAGGTGGTGGCTTCGTGGTGGTGGCGTACTGTGGCGGCTGAGATGGCCACGGGGATGGCAGTTCGACAAGAGAGAAAGGAGAGTGATGGTGTGAGATGGAAGATGATGGTGGTGTGATGGTTGTGTGATGATGATAATGGTTGTGTTGGAGATAGCAGCCAGAGGTTGATGGCCGGAGGAGGAGGGGCGGCTGGATAAGCTAGAGAGAGGAGAAGGGATGTGTCATGAACCCTAGAAATGAATTTCCTATGATAAGATCCTCTTTTATACCAATCATAAAAATTTATAAAATGTCAAATACTACTTGCAAAGTTTAGAAAAGATGAGGGGCGGCTGTGTAAATAAACTACAGGGGTCGCTTCTGACATTTCGATCAACTCTCATAAAAGTTAGGCTCGGGTCTCATTTGAGGTAGCAAACGATCGTTTCAAATCACGGAATTTTCGCCATTGAGTTTAAAACAACTTTTCTGATAAAAAAATAAATATAAATACATGTAGCTTTCTCGAAGCCAATTTAATTCAAAATATTTGGCAAATGCGTATGATTCGAATTTTTTTCTAGGTTGTGCCGGCTTGATAAAAAAAATAATAAATAAATAAATAACGCTCATGTTTAACAAGATATCCACGGTTTTTCAAACCCAAACAAGTTCAAAGAATTTCAAAAGTTAAGGAAAATCAAAAGTAACGGTTTTGGCTCGTAAAATAGGTTTATGAAAAAGTACCGGGTGTTACAACATACAGATTGGATTGATCAAATGATTACACAAGTGTCACAAGTAACCAAGAATTCGACACCAACAAGTATTTAACACCCTTATTCTGATTCGTTCACCCCTACAATTTGGCTCTGGATCACATGTTACTTCGGACTTAGCTTTGTGGAAATTGATTATACAGTGGAGAGTTCAAATGCTTGCAAATGATCTCTATTTATAGGCAATCTGATATGCGAAGTACGGTGCACTTGCTTTCTGAGTGCGGCGCACTTTCTTATTTTCTTGGCGCCAAAGCTTCATAAATGCAAGGGAAGTACGGAGCACTTAGTTTGCAAGACCTGCGCACTTTTATTTAATACTATATATTTGACTTCCTTTGACCGAGAGGTAAGTGTGGCGCACTTTCTTGTAAAACCCGCGCACTTGGCATGAAAAGCTAATCATGGAAGACTTCATTATTTATTCACTTCAAGTGGCGAAATAGTAGGTTTTTAGGTGTTTCATGCTCAGACCATCCAAGAGTGAACCTGCATTCATTTTATGCTATTAAGTACCAAAAGTTCACGTCAAATGATCATAAAACATTGATGAGTGCTCAAACACTCATCATTTTTGATCAAATCAGAAGTGCAAAACATACAAAAACAATCAAAAAGTCATCAAAATACTGAAAATATCCCAGGGATTGTGTTTTATATGTTTTAAATGCAAAATGAGCAAAAACAAATGAAAAATGATCAAAGTTTGCAATATTGGCAGTTTTAGTCCCCCAAGTTTCAAAACTTGTCAAAAATAGTCCCTATGCATTTATTTTGGAAGAAAAGTCAACCCAAGTCGTTTGAAAGTCAAATATTACAAAATATGATACTTGGGTCTTAAGTTTCAAAAGTTGACATGTTTGGTCCCTAAAATTTCAAATCTGGCAAAAATAGTCCCTGGGAATTTTGAAAAATGGAAAAAATGAAATATTGGTTCTTGGATTAGTGGTACTTGGCATGGTTGGTCCTTTGGAGCATTTTGGGAAGTTGGCATTTCAGGTCCTCAAGTTTCAGCAAATAGCAAAATTGATCCTTGTGTTACAACTAAAACCAACCGGACCCTTTTGTTATTATTTCTACAAACCAAACCCCAAAGCTCAATCCATGTCACCCCGGCCCAATCCCTTAACCCGTTTGAATAATACCCCCGGTCAACACCCTGGTCAAATAGACCATCTTCCCCACCACTTCCCCCCAAAACCAGGCAATCTGTCTCCCCCCCCCCCCCCTCCACCTTTTCACCAAACTAAGCCTCCACAATTAATGCTCCCCAACTACCAAACCAACACCCACCATCCACAATTAATATCTTCACCAGTTCCACTAAGAATTGTATCAAACCATTTTTGGCGCCAAAACTCAAATTAACGGCTTGGATGCATCAAGCCTTGATTCAATGGATGGGATATGGTTTTGGGTCAACAAAGAAACCATCGGAACTCTCAATTGTGAACAGGAAGCCATGTGGAAGAGGTGGTGGATTATTTTAGTTTCGTGGTATAAGTAGTAGCATTTGTAAGCCTTATGAGACATGTAGAAAATATAACTTAGTTGTTTTTAGTATTTATTTACCGTTGTAATCTGTTTTCAGTTAATGAAATTCATGTTTTAAGTTTAAATCTCATTTTCCAATTTCAATTCTCATTTAAGAATCTCAAGTTATTGTTTAAGCTTCATTATTATTTTCAAGTGTTTGCATGCTCTCATAATCCAAAAGAGAAAGCTTATAGAAGCTCTTTGAGCTTCTATATCAACCAGGAACCACAGTTTATAAAATTACTTCAAAATATAAGAAAAATAAAAATAAAATAAAAATTCATGGACAAAGGTTGAAGAAGAAGAATGCAGTAGCAGGATTGGACAAAGGAGGTTGGTTTAGAGCTCAAGGGAGCATTAGGTTGTTCCTTGGTTTAGTGTTTCTCAGTTCATCAGCTTGGAAGGCTTTGTAAGCTTTCCAATTTTCAATTTTTATCATTTTAGCTTAGAAGCATTTCTAGTTGTTTTCCTGTATCAATTTAGTCTTTTATTTGTTAATTAGATAAGTAGTAATCAATAGGTTGTGGTTTATAGTCATTATAATCAAGCTTAGTGGTAATTTCAGTTTAAAAAGAGGTGTTTGGTTCTGTCTGTATTGAGTGCTTCAGTGAGCATTATTGCTCACTTTATGTTCTAACATCATTCTCAGACTCCTAGTACACCAAAACAAGTCAGGTTAGGATAGTAGCATACCTCAAAGTCAAAATCACATTTTATTTGGCTTATAAGCCATCTGAGGTGGGAATACAAAGGTTTAAGCCTCATTTCAAGTAACAAATAGTTAACTTAGCTTATTTTAGTTTAATTGTACCTTAACTTAACATACTCAGTCATTAAATCGAGTTTGCAATTCATTTTGGTCAAACTAAAAGCAAATATCAAAAAGTCAAATTTGTAGTATTTGTAGAAAACCAAAATTTCAAAGATTTTTCTAGAATTTTGTATTGATTTTCAGAGCTTGAGCTTTTCACATCTTAAAATACCTCACTTGACCTTTCAAATTCCATGTTTGGATCATTTTTAAGATTTTTCTTAAAGCTTGTGGAAGCTTGTGTAAAGAGCTACAGGGAAAGAAAGTGCCCTGCACCAGGGCACTTGTGATTTTTGGTCAAAAGTCCAACCCCCTCCAGGGCACAAACCAAAGGATTAGAACTTGTTTTCTAGCTTTTTGAAAAGCTCTACAGTAGTACTTTTAGGATTTAAAATAAAATTGGATCTCAGTAGTGAGTAGGATAGCTTATTTTGCCTTGGGAAATTGCTTATTTCACTTGTCCATACTGAGTCATCAGTATTAGTCACCAGTTTTCAATCTAGCATACTTAGTTCATTAGTGGGTCCCACTGTCAGCTTATTGGCTTTTTGGAATCTCCAATAAGCCATCTTGCTGTGTCAAGGCTTATTTTGTACTTACAAGCTTATTTAGACATAGTAATCAAGCCTTCTATCTTGTTCATTTCATCAAAAGATTCTGAGACCTTAGGTTTTTGCCTATTTTTCACAAGTGCTTATCTAGCTTATCTGAGAGAGTTAGGATTTGGTTCTTGGCGTATTTTGAAGCCATATTGCTTATCTGTCTAGTTCAGGATTTACTTTGGATCCCTGATCCTTAGTATGGACCCCACACTACCTTGCAAGTTACTCTTTTTTGCCCTACACATCTGTGACTCAGGCTCATTGAGCTTATTTCCTGAGCTCAGCAAGAGCTTATCAGTGAGCTTATTAACCTGACCCTTGGCTTATTTTATTGCCACCCAGTCCAGCTTGAGGGTTCAACCCCAAGTTTGGACCTCTGACCTCTTTTGTGGCCCCCATAGAGAGCTGCAAGTAGGCCATTTTGGCCTGTGTGGACTGTCAATAAACCAAGTGCTTATTTGGCTTCTCTGGCTTATTTTGTGTAAACACCTAGGTCTTTTGTGCTTATTTCTGATTGTTATTGTTAGTTAAGTGCTTATTTGGACTTGTGGCTCAGTAGTGTAGCTTATTCATCACAATCAAAATCCTAATAAGCTTAAAAGCTTAACAGTCTTTATAATAAGCTTACATTTTGCTTATTTTTTAGTTCCATTCAAACTCCCTTCACAAAAGTTGTTCAAAAACAGTCCATAAGCAGTTGTGAAAGAGAAAAATTCAAAAAACTCCAATTTAATAGAAGTGATAGCTTCTATTTAAGCCAATTGGCTTATTTCCTCAGCTTATTTATAAGCAATTCTCATTTTTATATTTTTCCTAGGCTTTTTATTGTTAAAAATAATTTTAGTAATTTTCTCAGGTTTTTCTTTCATCATTTGGTATTTTTCTTAATTTAAGTTAGTTTTTAATAATTAATAAATAGTTAATAATTAATAATAATTAATTAAAAAATCAAAAAAAATACAAATTTAGCTTTAAAATTAGTTTCTAGTCATTTAAAGTTTTCCAAATTTTATTTTCAATTTTCTAGTGTAATTTCATAATTAATTAGAATTTAAGGTAATTTAAATAATTAAAAAGTAATTAATAAATAGTTACTAATTAATAATAATTAATTAAAAAGTTTTAAAAAATATATTTTTAGTTTTAAAATTAGTTTCATATTATTTTAGATTTTTCTAAGTTTAAATTTTATTTTTCTAGGTTAATTTCATAATTATTTGTATTTTAGGTTAATTTAAATAATTAAAAGTAAATAGGATATTAGTAATTAATTAATAATAATTATATAAATAGTGTAAAAATTAATTTTAATTTTCCAAAAATTTTCTTTAATCATTAGGTTTGTAAAAATATCATTTTTATACCAGTAGCCTTTTTAGTTAATCAGATTCACTTTTTATTACGTACGTCAGTTCACGTTTTTACTCAAAACGTACGTTTTTAGGTTTTAGCTCAGTTCTTCTTAATCTAAATTCACGTAATCAATCATATATCTTTCCTAAGCTATTTCATTTCATAATTCTCAAATAATTCTCATCACAACCCTTTCCTGTGAAAAATCACCCGATCACAAGCACGCTGAAGTACAATTCACACCTCGTCGGGATATAACAACCTGGTGATACCCTATATTACCCGGAGCATTGACTCTAGGCTGTTTAACTTTGTTGACCATTCCTTGGTCAATATAAGTTGACTGTTTAGGGACATTCAAACATATAGAAGAATGCTCAAGAAATATGTATAATTAGAGCGTTATCAATCCCTTCCTTTGAGATTGAGCTTTCTGCCAGATTTCTTCTCAAACCTTCTGAATTTAACAGTAAGCATAGCCATCTACCACTTCAAATCCATCTCTTCCAGATCCAACATGTCAACTTGCTCAAAGTCTTCATAAGCCAGTTGCTGCTGTTGTTCATAGTCAGCAACAAACGAATGAAGCACATCCTCTACCACATTACCAGATTGTGGATGACTCTTTGGACCAGTAGAGGTGTAAGATGATATGGAGGAAGAACTTAGACTTGCAGCATGTGTTATCCTATTTGAAGTGGTGCTTACAAAGGCTGAGTTTGTAGGAGTTGTTGAATAAGTCGAGTGCCCCTTGATATCAAGCTCAAGACTTCTGAGCTTGTTATACAAATCATCAAAAGAGCTATAGTCCAGTCCACCTTTGGTCTTTAGTGCAATACTGACCTGGGACCAAGAAGGAGGTAAAGCTCTTAGAAACTTGGAATTGCATTCCTCATTGTCAGGCCTGGCTTTCATTTGGTTCAACTGACTCAAGATCTTTTGAAATCTGTCATACCCCTTGTGTACACCTTCCTCCTCTGAGATATTGAATTCTAGAAACTCCTGCCTGAGCATAGACTTTCTCATTCTCTTAGACTCATCGTTGCCCCCAAACCTTGCTTTGATTGCCAACCAGATATCCTTGGCATCATCAAGATAGTGGAAATCACTCATGTGATCATTTGGGATGGCTTGAAGCAAGATGGTTCTTGCCTTGTTTTCTCTTTGCACAACTATCACTTCCTCAGCAGTAGAAGGAGGAAAGATGGTGATCTTACCATCAGGGTCTTTCCCAGTCTTCTTCAGACTATTGCCATTCAGGGTAACATTCCAGAGATTAAAATTACTGTTAGTTATCCAATTCTGCATCTTCATTGCCCATATCTCGTATTCATCCTTCTTGAGATATGGGAACTTTGCATTGTTGCTGCTGGTAAGAGTGAGCTGCTGAAGTTGTTGTGCCAAAGCATTATTTGGTTGTGTGATCTCTGTTGCATCGGATGCTGCATCTGATATAGTCATAGTGTGAAAGGGTGTTGAATAAAGGTTGTTCTTTACTTACAGAGACTCTCCTGTGTCTCTGATACCACTTATAGGATCTACTCCTTGATAGGTCTTTGAGCCAATGGATCGATAGCTTGCTAATGTAATCAAAAGCAATGCTATATGGAAAATCTATGTATACTTGTATCTACACGGAATTTAAATACAAGTATTATGAACACAATATACTAATAACTCTGATCCTCTATGGATCTTTTATTAATCACTAAAGATTGAAACGTGTGTCTAAACATACATCCGGGTGTTCCTTTTATACTACAAGGAACCCTAACATCTCTTACAAGAAAACGTGTACTCAAAAAAATATAAAATATATTACACATCTCTTCCTAAAATAAACTAAACATATCCTACGGATTAACTAAATCAGCAGAATATCTTTATCAGCAGGATCCAGATCATCAGCAGAAACTATTAACGCTTCAGCAGTATCCTGTCAGCAGTATCCATCAGCAGAAACTATCTTCTGACTTCAATAATTCCTAACACAAAGATTTCTTACTTCAAAGCGTAGCTGTCAAGATCTTGATCTAGCTTTTAAAATCTTTCAATTTTACGACCCAATTAAGCCAAAACGAGTCGATCCTTCATAGGATCTTAAATGGCACAGTATCTTAAGTAGGATATCGAATATTACCATGGAAATTATCATAGAATCGTAAGATCTCAATCCGATTCGATTATATTTTCCTTGAATTAACAAACTAATCAGCTATAAATGAATAAAATTTTAAAGTAAAACAATTAGCAAACGTCGATGATTTTAAATGTTTTATAAGAATAAAATATATAAAAAATTTAGATTAAACATCCTTAATTATCAATTAGATATTTTAGTATTTTAAATCATTACGCGTTGCATTTTCATATCATATAACTTTAAAAACTCTTCTGTCTCCATGAATTTGTTATACAATTAGTTTCGAATACAATTTATTAAACATATAAAACATTTGAACACTTAAGTACTATAGTAAACTACACCATTCGTCCATGTGGTTTGCGTTGACCGCAACCTTTCGTCCTTTGACCAAATAAATTACACCAGTCGGCCTTAAGTGTGAAACGTTATGCGCCGTTAGTCCTTCCCTCTAACGGAGTCCACTAACGCTCATTAACTCTTGTTAACTTGTTTTCTCATAAGGGTATAATCGTTATTTCGCACCATAAGGACGAACGGCGCAACTTACGTTTTTTGTCCGTTTTTTACGCTTTCGTCTGTATCTTTTTTGTTTTCGTATGTTTTTTACGTTTTCGTCATTTTTTTTACGTTTTCATCCTTTTTTTTACGTTTTCTTCTGTTTTTTCGCTTTCGTCCATTTTTTTACGTTTTCGCTTATTTGTTTTTATGTTTTTGTCCATTTTTCTTAGGTTATATACATTTTCTTACATTTTATACGTTTTCATACGTTCTTATCCATTCTTATCTGTTTTTATACATTTTCATCTGTTGTTTACATTTTCGTATGTTTTTTTTTTTTTTTTTTTTTTTTTTTTTTTTTTTCTGTTTTCATATGTTTTCGGCAGTTTTTTTTACCTTTTTACCTGTTTTTTACGTTTTTGTCCTTTTTTTTACGTTTCATCCGTTTTTTACGTTTTCTTCCAATTTTTACGCTTTGATCCGTTTTTTATGTTTTCGTCTATCTTTTTGTTTTTTTACGTTTTCGTCCGTTTTTTTCGCTTTCATCCGTTTTTACGTTTTCGCCTGTTTTTTACGCTTTTTGTCCATTTTCTTACGTTTTCATATGTTTTCTTATATTCTTATACGTTTTTATCCATTCTTATTCGTTTTTATACATTTTCATCCGTTGTTTACGTTTTCGTCTATTTTATTACGTTTTCATCTATTTTTCCCGTTTTCATCAGTTTTTTTACATTTTCGGCTGTTTTTTACATTTTCGTCCGTTTTTTACGTTTGCGTCTATTTTTTACGTTTTCGGATGTTTTTACATTTTCGTCCGTTTTTTACGTTTATGTCTGTTTTTTTCGTTTTCAAAAAAAAAAGGGACGAAAACGTTGAAAAAAAAGGACGAAAACGTAAAAAACGTATGGAAAAAAATATGAAAACGTAAAAAAACCAAACGAAACACAAAAATGGGACAAAACGTAAAAAAACAGATGAAAAAAAAATGAAAACGTAAAAAAAAAACCGATAATGTAAAAAACAGACGGCAACGTAATAAAACAGACGAAAACGTAAACAACGGATGAAACGTATAAAAATGGATAAGAATGGATAAAAACGTATGAAAACGTATAAAATGTAAAATACGTATGAAAACATAAAAAATGGACAAAAACATAAAAAAACTGGCGAAAACATAAAAAAACGGATGAAAGCGAAAAAAACTAAAGAAAACATAAATAAGCAGACGGAAACATAAAAACATCCAAAAATGTAAAAAAACAAACGATACATAAAAAAACAGAAGCAAAAGTAAAAAATGGACGAAAACGTAAAAAACGGATGAAAACGTATAAAAACGGATAAGAATTGATAAAAACGTAAAAAAACGGGCAAAAACGTAAAAACTACCGAAAACGTAAAAACAGACGATAATGGAAAAAACAGACGAAATCGTAAAAAAACAGATTAAAACGTAAATAACGGATGAAAACGTATAAAACGGATAAGAATAGATAAAAACGTATGAAAACATATGAAAACGTAAGAAAAATGAACAAAAACGTAAAAAAAAAGGCGGAAACGTAAAAAATGGACGAAAACGTAAAAAAACTGACGAAAACGTAAAAAACAGACGAAAGTGTAAATTGCACCGTTCGTCCTTATGGTGCAAAATGACGATTCTACCCTTATGAGAAAAGAAGTTAATAAGAGTTAACGAGCTTTAGTGGACTCCGTTAGAGGGAGGGACTAATGGCGTATAACGTTTCACACTTAAGGCCGAGTGATAATTTTTTTGTCAAAGGACGAAAGGCTGCGATCAACGCAAACCACAAGAACGAACTGTGTCTTTCGATTTTGATCCGATCTTATGATTCGGATACTACTAGCTTAAAGTTGAAACTCCTTCAAAGTGCATACTTTAGCTACTTTCAACCAAGTCCAAACAACACAAAAACACACACACACAAAAATGATGACCGACGGCACCACCACCACCACCACAACCGATCCAAAACCATCAATCTCAGACTACACATTCAAACTAAGCCAACGCTACCAACACTTTCTAGACAAGTCAACTCCACACATTCTCCACCGTTGGATCACTTTCGCAGTCATCTTCTTCATTTACGCTCTTCGTGTTTACTTCGTACAAGGATTCTACATCGTAACTTACGGCCTCGGTATCTATATCTTACAATTATTTCTAGCCTTCTTGTCTCCTCAAGTTGACCCTGAACTCCAAGACGATGGTCTTTCTTTGCCCACACGTGGATCCGAAGAGTTTAGGCCCTTTGTTAGACGCTTACCCGAGTTTAAATTCTGGTATGTTTGTTGGGCTGTTGATATACATTAAACCATGATGTGTTTATATTTGTTTGATTTGATAATGTGATTTATAGGTAGATCTTGATTATGTGATCTAGGATTTGTGAAAGATAGATTTGGGGATATGATGGTGTTTATAGATGTAGGTGGGGTTGACCCGAGTTTAGATTCTGATCCATTTCGCGTAATTCTATAGACGGGCTTAGGATCTATTCGGTTTCCGATATTAGTTTTGTTGATCATAACAAATAGATTATAGAATTAACGTTGGAATCTAATGGAACTCGAAGCATGCTTATATAATCTTGGGCTGTTTTTTTTTTTTTTTTTGGGTAACCATGGTTTCTGACCTTTTGGCTGACTAATCCACGGGGTTTGAAAACAGACTCAAACTAGGTAAAGCCCTCCCTTTTCAGGAGGTTGGTGTCGCCGCTTAAGGTTGTTTGCACCTAGCAGGAATTAATCTTGGGCTGTTGATATACACTAAACCATGATGTGTTTTTATTTGTTTGATTTGATAGTGTGATTTGTAGATCTTGATTGGATTTGATGTTGTTATTTTAGGGGTGTTTGTTTAAGCTTATATGTGGGCTTATGAGCTTATTTGATTTCGGCTTATATTTCATAAGAACCAAATAAGCTGCTTATTTTGAGACTTGTGGGCTTATATAAGTTTATTATGATATAATAAACTTATATAAGCCCACAAGTCTCAAAATAAGCCAGAAAATTTGGGCTTATGAAATATAAGCCGAAGCACAAATAAGCTCATAAGCCACATATAAGCTTAAACAAACACGTCCAAAGTGGTTTAGGTGATCTGGGTTTTGTGAAAGATTGACTTTTTAGGAAGTGGTGGTTGATATGGGGACAGTGATGGTGTTTGCGGTTAGGGTTGACTTTTGGATTTCACCTAGTTGAAGTTTACGAATATATCTACCAAGTCATTTTAAATCTTATACGCAATTGTATAGATGCTCTTAGGGTTTATTAGGGTTTCCGATATTAGTTTTGTATTTTTTGTGATTAGTGAGACACTTATCTCTTGTAGAATATACTATCGTTGCGCACAATTAGTAAATCCGAAACTAACATTGAAATCTAATAGAACCCTAAGCCTATCTATATAATTCTAGGTCGTTTAATTACACTAAACCCAATTGTAGTTGATCTGTTTAATGTTTATAAATGTTTGATTTTTTTGATATTGTAAATGTAGATCTTGGTTATATTAGTGGTGTATGGGTTTGGGGTTGACTATTGGCTTTGACTTGATTTGGGTTTTGTGCAGTTGTGAATATTTAATGTTTGATTAGTATTGTTTACTTGTTAGTTGTTAGTGTAGCTCGGTAATATCTGTTATTCAAACCGTGTAAAATCCTATGTGCTCTTAAATTTCCATTTTAGAGTTGTCATTATTTATAATTTAGGGTGTGTTTGGTAAAAGTAGCAGCGAGCAGTGGGCTGTAGTAGTCACAGCTCACAGCTTCTTAAAGAAGCTTTGGAAAAATGAGCTTTCCTAAAAGATAGCAAAGCTCGCCGCTCATTTTCCAAACGAATAATAAAAATCAAAAAGCTCATTGCTCACCACTCATCGCCCCAAAAAGCTCCACCCCAAACATAGCCTTAACGTTATTGTGATCACTGAGTGCTGTTTGTCATGATTCTCAAATATGGGATACTAAATGTGCTCAAACCTAGATCCCATAGCACCGGAGATTTCCAGGATCCTGTATACTGAGGAGGCCCTACTCAATTTCGAGAAGTTTAATGAGGATATAAAGTTATATAGAACTCATTGATAAGATTATATGCCTCTTAATGAAGCACAAATCTGTTCCGAAAATGATGCAGCACGAGTTTTTAAGATAGATTATTGCTCCACCACTGGAAATCTCCAGTGCTAGGACCGTCATGCGGATATCTGTTCTGAAAAATCTCCATTACTTTTTTGTAATTAAGATAAGTAACTAATAGTTGTGGTTATGTGATCTGGTTTTTGTGAAAGCTTAATTTTAAGTTGTGGGGTTTGCTTTGGGGGAATAGTGATTATGTGATCTGGTGGTTTTTGTGAAACCTTAACCTTAGTTTCATGTCGGGGTGTCGGTGAACTGTTCAAAATGTGCCAACGGGCCTAGAAAAACATTTCACTTCAATTAATGTAGTTCAATGCAAGAATTTCAATTAATTTAGTTCAATGCAAGAATCTCAAACAATATGTGAGTTAGTCAGTTTCAATGGTATATATGAAAATTTAAAAATAAAAATAAAATATATATATATATATATATATATATATATATATATATATATATATATATATATAAATAAAAAAAATAAAAAAAATTAGGTTATGTGACTCATAAATTATATACATTTTCATCAGTTTCAAGAAGGCCTTGAAGAGTATATATGTACTCAGTTTCAACTTTCAAGAAGTCTAATGAGGATCTAAAGTTACTATATTCATAAAAATTATGTACATTTTATTGATTTTAATAAGGAACATCTTAGTTCTGAAACTGATGAAAGTGTTTCAAGTTAGAATATGGACTTATGGAGGGCAATGGAAATCTCCTGCTAGGCCGATAGGGCATGGATGTTTGGTGTGTACCAAACTACTGAAGTCTCATGTGTTTCTGTGATCATGTATATATATGTGTGAATGCAGTCTTTCCATAGTTTTCCAACATTTGCGTGATAAAGGGTGTGACTTTCGGTATGAAAGAACTGATTAAAAGTGCCCTAAACCTTGAACAAATAAGCCATTATAATAAATGTAGTTCAATGCAGAAATCTCCCTAGAGTCCCAAGACTTTAGGAGCTAGTCTTCCTCTTAACTAAGAAGGCCCTAGTATGTACCCAACTTTTAAGAAGTTTAATGAGGATCTAGAGTTATTAGGAGATGCTATTGATAAATTTATATGCCTCTCTAAGTCATAAAAGGAACACCTCAGTAGAGTAGTTCAAGATGGATTATTGATGACAATGGAAATCTACTGGTAGGTCAATAGGGCAGAGGTTCTGAAACGCTAATTTTTCAATCTTATATTTTGTAAATTTGGGAGAATGGAATCTAATGAAAGATAAGGTTGTTCACAACTGGGCTAAGTACAATTTTAAGATTGTGGTACGATGATGGAAGAAATTGATGGCATATAAGTGAGCGTTAATTGAATTTATGGGAAAAGGGAATTGGGGTTAACTTATATGGAGTTGATTGTAATCTTGAGCATGCACAAAAATGGAAAGAATATTTGTCGATTAATTTAATCCAAAATCATAGATTATGTACGCTATACCTTTCAGTTACATCCATTAGTTTTAGCCAACGTTTACTTATGATCCACATTGTTCTCGAACAAAATATTGAAGGAATTTTTGCTTACTATGGGCGGATTGGGCAATGGTTCAAAGCGGTCATGGGCGGGTGACCTGGAACATGTTTTATACAATTGTTTATATATTTTTATAATAGTAGTCTAATACTTTAATTTCTTTATTAAGACGATTTAGTAGGCTGTATGCATTAATAATACAGTTTAGGTATATTTTGACCTATTTTCCTTAGCTTGTTCGAACCTTTAATCATTTTACCCTGTTATAAATAAGATATAACCTTACTCAACTTGCTCATGTGTAAAAGGGATGAAATTTCCAGCTCTACTGCTTACACTTGTTATGTCTACAATTAGGTTTACATTTTATGCCATATAATTGGTAACTTTATTATAATTGATGAACTTCATTTTGCTTGGCAGTGAATGATTTACAATAGATTATGATGGATATTGTTTGTTTCTTCTGTTTGATTGCAGGTATTCACTTACAAGAGCCTTCTGTATCGCTTTTATGCTCACATTTTTCAGTATGTTTGACGTGCCTGTATTTTGGCCAATTCTGTTGTTCTATTGGCTGGTATTGTTCGTTTCAACAATGAAGAGGCAAATAATGCATATGGTCAAATATAGATATGTTCCCTTCTCCTTTGGCAAACGGGTAGCTACAAAATCCTTCTTTTAAAGTTAATTTCAGTTTTTATATAAAAGAAATGCACTGTTTATTTGATTCCTCGTATATTTTGCAGAAATACACAGGAAAGAAAGCAACAATTGACGATGCAGCCTCTGGAAGACCTTGAAGCTTTGATTAATTAACTTGAAATATTGATTGGCTGAAATTCTTTTCAATTTTCAAATTTCGCATAGAACAACTGTGACAAAGGATCTTCTTTAGGGGGACCAGGGATATGTGAAATCCAGTTGGCCCATAGTTGATGGAAAAGTGTATTGTTTGTTGTAGCAATTCCTTGTAGTATTTTGTAGCTCTGTTTTTGAAATTGTGACTACATGCACATCCAGGGCCCTTTTTTGTTCTACTAAATTATTGGTGATTCTTCTATTATCAAGTCATTAGTTGTCTTTATTTGGTCTCTTCTGAAGTCATCTTTTCCATTTTTTTTTTAATCTTTGTTTGCAACACAAAAAACGTTTTCTTCTGTAGCTGTAGTAACAAAGAACTAAAGGTGGCAAATTTGACACAATTATACAAAGTGGTTGATTGGGGTCATGCTTTACCTTTAACAGGTCAAAATATAGCAAAAATGAAAACGTGCCAAATGGGTCGAATGGTTAGAAAGTCGTCCTCTTGCTACATTTTAAGTTAAATCTATGTTATCACTGTAAAAAGGTGATCTGTAATTTTGACACAATTTATGTAGTAACAAAGTACCAATTTGGACAAAAGGTTTTGGGGTCAATCCAACCTGACCTTTTGTTATCAAATACTAAAAAGTATACCCTTTGTTAACAAATACTAAAACCTATACATTTTGACCCGAGCCTGTTTTGACCTGTTTAATGTGCACATTTTGCCACCTCTGCGGAGTTTCTATCTTTGATTGTGCAACACTAACTACCAAGAACCGAAGATGGACCATTGGGTCTGGTGCAATAAGCAATTTCAGTACTGGTTAACCGGTTCAAGCTTTGTGATCTTCCTGGAAAGAGGGATGAGAGTGGTTGTTAATACATTCACACTTGTGGACCTAAGTTGTGATGAGGTAATTGAAAATTTAGGACCATGTAAAGATGGGGGAATTAATATCTAACAGGATACTATGTGTATGTGAAATGGAATGGTACCATCACCATTGTAAGAAGATATTACAGAATTGTCCTAAGTTGTGATGAGGTAATTGAAAATTTAGGACCATGTAAAGATGGGGGAATTAATATCTAACAGGATACTGTGTATGTGAAATGGAATGGTACCATCACCATTGGAGAATGATATTACAGAATTGTCCTATTGTATGGTGTCCCAAAAAAAGGCAAGAGTTATTATTGATGTGGTGGGGAAACCATGACTCTTATGCCCATATGGGCAAGGATGTTAGGACCCTCCCTCCTTTGGATAAGTAATTGTCATATTTTCCTTATCTTATGAATGACTTACATTATTTCCCCCAAGATTGTACTCTAATTTTATTCATTTTTGGGTTCTGAATCTCAAATAAGATTCTACTAAATCTTCATTTAGTTACAAATATGTTTATATGTATATGGGTGTTTTTTAAGATTGCATATAGTGACCCAAGCACTAAAAAGTGCTTATTTATTTATTTATTTTGAACGGCGATTCTATTAAAACTAACAAGAAGCTAGAATAAAGATACAACGAAAAATTGATATAGTTAAACGGTGCAAGCCACTCTAGGGGTGGTGATCCATTCGAGCCAATTCAACCGGATGTTTTTGCTTCTATGAGTAATCCAAAGGTGTGAAAGAGTCTTGATTTCTTCCATGAGTGTCCCGACGCGGGGGTTTCAAGTCAAAGCAAACTCTATTTCAAAAGCGCCAAATGACCCATGTGGAGGTGTTGACAACAACATCGAAGCAAAGTTTTTCCTTTCTGTTGAGTTGCGCTAATTCGTGCCAAGAAAGAATGCCATCAAGATTACTTGCAAACCAGCCCCCGCCAATCTTTAATCCTAGACCAAATATCAGCAGCAACAGTGCACTCTACAAAGAGGTGTGGTGTTGATTCAATGGCATCGTTACAAACTAAACAGTGCTTATTGTGTGTACAAACCGCAATAATTTTAAGACTATAGTTGCATGGCATGGTTATGTTCTAGCAACATCATTGATTAATCATCCATATCTGGAAGTTACTATAATGCAGATTTTTTAAAAAGTACCTTTAAGTTTATGTAGACTGAATCAAAGCAAAAGTTAATCAGCTAGATATGATACAATAAGTAACAGACTGCCAATATGTCAACAGAATTTGACAGCATTTCAGCTCCTTCTTCAAGCCGATTTTCCAATTGCCTTACTGAATTCTTGATTAAAAACCGACAAAAAATCCTACTCCTAGTCCTACCATATATAAACAGAGTTTGTTACTGAGAAAAAAAGCCAGACTTGACTATTAAAATGTTCGTTGATAACAGATTTATAGCCTCGTAAATTAAAAGATGATAAGTACATGGCATGGTTATGTTCTAGCCACATTATGTCCAACCTTTTTTATGTTGCACTTCTGATGCAAGTAAAAGTATGTTTCTGGCAATGTTTTGGCCCCAAATAACATTTCTGTATGATAACTGTTAAAACAAACTGATGGCATCAAGTCCTATCACATTTTGAAACGTATTTATTACATATAACAACCAGCTAAACTGTATTCGTAATTAGCTGTCGGGCATAAGTGATTGAATACACCCTCTTTCGAGTTTCTACCAAATTCTTACTGTATAAAAAAAGGTACCGCAACATGCTATCACCCCTTACATTCTATGCAAATTTGAAATCAGCGGCACTCACTTAGGAAACAACATTTTCTTAGACCTTATAAAACAAGGATGGCTTTTCAGTATTTATTACTAATATTACATTTCTTGTCAATAATTTCGATACGTATCTAGATTTGGAGGACCACTACCTCTACACATCCATTTTCAGCTGGCATGTAGAGGTAACTGTCAAACACTGGCCCATATCCTCTTTCTTCCTTAAAAGAAATTTTTGCGATCTTTTTATGGAGCTACATAAAACTTTCCAAATATTACTATAAAGCATTAACAACATTTTTCTTCGGAATTACTCAAAAACTCAACCATATAACTTTCATATATCAAGTAGAGATCATAATATAAGATATATGTGACGTTTATGTCAACTAATAAAATATACATACAGACGTACTGATATAAGATGAGTTATTACGAATTCAAGTAGTTGTTGAATTAAATTGATACATCCACATAATATGGGAACATAGATGATACATATCTAGATTTGATCCTAGAATCTTCAGATCAAACATAACGAGAACAAACAGAACATGTAGCCCCAAAAACAAACAAACACAAGGTTGGCCATCATGACCAAGTGGGCGTAGAATAGTCATATAGGGCACACACGCACGCTCATCACTCAAAAATCTTTTCTACTTTATGGCGAAGACACCAAAAACCACACTACAGTTGTCTTCCCTTAAATTGTGGGACCTTATACTTCCCCAAAATAAGACAATAGGCCCCTCCCCCGTGTTTTCTAGAATCTAGCATTCGGATTTTTGACAGTATATCCTAGTGATCGATGTCAATAACCTCTCATTTCCACTACAAAAGGTTGCCATAATACAAATCAACCAAGATTTTCTGAATCATTTCATGTGTGTTTATCTGCACAAAAAATGGAAGGACTTCCTATGTTATCTTGTCTCATACAGCATACTTTAAGAAGTCTATGCACTTGTTCTTCATCAGATTCTTCTACGGATAATGCTTCTACAAAATGGGTTTACGCAGTTTTTTGGCGAATAACACCTCGAATTTACCCTCCTCCCAAGTAAAATAAATAAGATTCATACAAATGTTTGTTCTATTCATCATGTTTTTAGTTAACTAATAGATCAAATGCGTTTGAATCTAGGTGGGACCATGAGGGAGGCATTCTTGATCGAGCCAAAGGAAACAAGAGAAACTGGTACAGTTTTCATCTTTTTCACTAGCTAACTATCTCTAACAAATCTTTATGAGTAAATAATCATTCTGGATCGTAGGATTCTTGTCTGGGAAGATGGCTTTTGCGATCTTCATGAATGTGAGCGGGTCGCGAATGATGGATTCTTAAAAGGCAGATTTGGAGCTGATATATTTTTCAAATTGTCTCATGAAGTCTACAATTATGGAGAGGGGTAAGAACTGAGAAAGATGATATGTACACACCAAAGTAATCACTTCACGAATCACACACTTTTTTGAAATGATTCTACCCTCGGTCATAAAAAAGTGCATGTGGTGTACGAAGTAAATAATATGGTATGCAAAATACCTTGCACGCCAATACGCCACATGATCTTATGTTTTACGATTATGATTTATATTTACAAAGATCTAAGAATGTGTTTTGGGTGAAGATTAATAGGAAAGGTGGCTGCTGATAATAGCCACAGATGGGTTTTTAAAGATGGATCAAATGAGCATGATCCAAGCTTTCTTTCTTCATGGAATGCGTCTATTGATCCTGTAAGCAAATATATAATAAACACTAAATTGATCTTTAATTATATTGGGATAGAAATTTAATGGTTTCGTATATAATGTGTATGCAGCAACCAAAAGCTTGGGATTTGCATTTCAGTTCTGGTATTAAGGTTAGCAAAATAGCAAACTAGCTAGTTCCATTAATACAATATACAACTGTTAACGCATAATTAACACATCATTACAACTAGATTGTGTCAAAACTTGATGTTTCAAATGTGAGTAGGCAAAGCTTAAGAATATGTTACTGATATAATCATATTTTTTACTTGTGTAATTTTTACTTAGTATTTCTTACTGAAATGAACTGTGTAACCATTCAATGCAAGATAATTACCATTTCTTTTACCATTGTATAACATGCTCGCTATAATTTTTCAACGTTAATGCAACAGATTGTATACTTTTGTAACAAATGATAAATATGTTGCATTAAATGGTAGAAAAGAACCAACTTACCTTTACTCTAGGGGTAGCAAAGATGCACATATCAGTATATCACACCAACCATAGATTGTGATTTCATATCCCATAATCCATATAGGCATGTGTACATCGGGTAATATGGTATAACAGAAGTATCTTATATTCTTATGTATCAATACAAAAACATAATAACATACTGTATTTTCTCAAAGTATACCCCATCTCGTGTATTCGTGTTGCTTTTAGAGTGTCAGTGGTATGCATGGTTCAAACCAAATCGATTATACATTAGGTTTTATACTGTAATATTCAGTTATATTTATCATTATTCAACCTTACAATGGTATATATTTGATCAGCTTATACCAAGTAAGTTGTATTTTTGTTTGTATAGACGATCGCAATCATATCTGTTAGAGAAGGCATCATCCAACTGGGCTCTTTTGACAAGGTTGGTGTTATGTCACGAGATTTAATCATTTCATAAAGCACATATATTTTTTTTGATTTGAGGATTATTATTGTAAGTAGTTAAAAAAAGGTGACAAGCATGGTACACTATATGTATGCAGATTCTTGAAGATCTGAATCTAGTAATAAGCATTCAGAGGAAATTCAGCTACTTACGTAGCATCCCCGGGGTATTCTCTAGTCAGAGGCCAATCACTACTGTACAACATCCCTACAACTCAATGAAGCACAAAAGTCTAGTTGGTGGTAGTACCATGGAATCCGACGAAGCCCAACAACTAATTGGGTCAAAAGCGATCCATGGTCACAAAGGTTCGGGTTGGCCCTTTGGTCCAAGCTATGGTATGCTAGAAAATAGCAGGGGCGGGGCCAACGGACTACCATTTTGGCCCATTCCACCCCTCTTGCCCTCTAATATTGGATTTCATTTAGATAAAATGGCTTCTTACAATACTGACCCGGCCCGGATATGCAATGATGTTGTAAACCAATATGTAAGGGATAAGAGATTTCGGGTCGAGGAACTGGATCAAGAAAGGAAGCCTAAAGTATTTAGCCCGAATCCAGGGTTGGTTGTGGAATTAGGGACTGGGCCACAAGAAAGTGATGTAAAATCTCAGTTAAGTTAACAAGCCAATATTAGAAATAATTTGGATGTGATTTCGATTCCCATATATTACAAGTCATGTTATTTTAAGGTAAACTGAATTAGCTTTTGCCTTCTTTTTTTTTCAATACCTCGACGTTCCATGAGTGTGTAAAGGTGAAAACTTGCGTAGATTATACTTATAATGATTACTCTTAGAAAGTGAGGTGATTTGTGCATGACCAAATTTACGTAACATACCACTATATCAGATATGAAATTTGCCACACCCACATAAAAGTATCCACAAAAACAATCCACTCGCCGAGGTGTCAGCGGGTGATTGGTTGATATAACAATAAAATCTTGATGGTGTAGATAGTATCTCAAGTGTTTTTATGGTGCGTAAATCGCTTCTAACCACATTTTCGGAGTTGGTGTTTTTAAATGACTTTTGGTTTGTAGAACTTTCTCACAAAAAGTATAGTCAAATACTCAAATACATCGATGGTTTGGATGCAATGACAGATCCGCTTTACCTAATTGAGGAGAGAATGACACAATTCAAATTGTATCAAATTGCATTAAAACACGACTCAGTATATGTACCAAAATTTCAGATTCCTAAACGTTCACGATTACCTTTTGGAGCAAAAGTAATTGACTTCAAAGAATCGGAAATAGGTAAACAATACAGAATTTGAATTGTTGAACAATATACAGAATTTGTATTCTTATAATGAGAACATATGGAGAAAAGTGAATGTTTTCATTATAGACAAACCGAGATTGCTAGTTTCTTCATTCTTTCTTTTTCGATGTTAGAAACCAAGAAAGCAACATATAACATTTTCATTAAATGATATAGAGTAGTTAACAACTTAGAGATGGTCAATCAGTTTAACTTTGGGTCATCCCTAAACATCCAAAAATTGCAAAAACACGAAATATCAAATAATCAAAACACAAGAGAAAACATATATAGTTCTAAATGGGAAATTTTATTAAGAAAAAGCAAATATTGGAAGAAACTTGAACATGTTTCTCATTCAAATTCATTACAGGAATCAATGCAGTATGTACAAATCAGGATCTAATGATAGGCTGCAGAAGCTACCATCAGATAATAATCAAATTGTTTGAGATTAAACTATAAATAGTACAAATCAGATAATCACTTTCTTCATCGACTCAATAACAACGTCGATGGATGTCTTCTCTTCTCTCTCGTCTCCCGTTAAAATAGCTTCCTCAAGCATTCCTCTTTGTGTTAGTTGGTGTAGCAAGAATACGCTTCAATGCATTGATTTCCAATGGGCTGTTCTTGCTCTGTTACATAAAATAAATAAGTTAGAGGTTGCAAAATGGGCAAACCATTAAAACGGGTCAAAACTGGTCAAGATAAAAAAAGAGCAATATTGTACGGGTCGGGCCACGCTGGATTGACCCAAAAACCTATATCTCCAAAGACTTTAGCAATTGTAAGCAGATAAGTAGTTTTAAGTGCTTGGTTACCTGTGAGCAGGTGCGACGACGGGTGTTGCAAATGGGGTAATCGTGTGGGCAGCAACTGTAATGATCATCACAGCACGAGGCACCTTCCAATGGGCAGCATCCCCATGCGAAGCACGAGCCACGGTAGTTATAGATACAACAGCAGGTAGTGCTTTGTGGACAAGTGGAGTATGAATCACAGACTACTTCGGGTGTGACTGGAGTCGGTGGTGATGGACCAGGGTTAGGTGGGTTCAAACCGCTCTTGATTGGGTATGATGCTTCCATTGCAATTCCACATTTACCCTTTTTGTCGTTGATGTTTCTTTCCATTCTAATGTAACCTGATTCACCCCAATCTGGACCCCATGAGTTTCTAACGATCCAGTAGTCCTTGCCTTCTTCGGTACCGTACCCAACCACAACTACACCATGATCCAATTGGGTTCCACATGAACCAGTGAAGACACCCTGAAGCAAAAAATTCAAGAAACACTCGAAGCATTTAGACCTCAATTATAACTACAATAATAAGTTTAAAAACTAAAATGCAAACACCCCTTGACTCATGATGCTTACACAAAACAAACAACACCAAATTTTTGAGAATTAAAATATCAATAAGCAATTACTTTCTACCAAACACCACCCAACTCACTTAATGACAAACCTCAACTAACAGATTCCATGGATTCACTACAAGATTAACAATTATCTAAGAACTAGTTTTAAGGATGCCAAATTTTAATAATAGAGATAGGAATCAGGCTTTGTACATTGTATAATCACTATAGTAATCACATAGCTCACCTAAACTATATTATAAATTGGAACATATTGGTGCAAACTCTTTGTTTCATATATCTTATCTAGATTTTAATCTTGCTTCATGATATACTATGCAAAACTTTTCGCTAAATATAAATACTATGACAAGCAAGATAAAGAAATTACCGAAGTGTAGAACTGGAAATCCCTACCACCGCCTTCAATAGCAACCGTAATAGGCTGGTTTGCAGCAGCATTTTTCAATGCTGCTTCGTCATTCACGGGAACATCTTCATAACTATCAATAGAAACAACCTTTGCGTTTTTCTACACAAAAAAAACACAGCATAGTTAATAACCAAACACATCAACCTTAGTACTATAATTATAAGTTTAACCAAACATGAAAAACATAACACGTACCCTGGTGCTGTCACACTTTCCATCCTTGCCGGTGTAAGGATAGTCTGTATCGGTATCAATACCACCGTTCTTAACGATAAATGCAAAAGCATAGTCCATATCACCACCATTGCATCCTTCATTGTAAGAAGTATCACAATCAACAAGCTCTTGTTCAGATAGTGTGATCAAGTCACCGGTCACGATCTGGTTCACAGCTTCTACTGATCCGATAGTCGAAAATGCCCAGCAACTCCCTATAATTCATTAAACATGTTTCCACCATATTAAATTTTGAAAGTTATAAAAAGTACAAAAATATCATCATTGGTAAATAAGGTCCCACACTTTGGATCCTATGATATGTTTGATCAATCAACATGGTACAAAATGTTTTTTAGCCATCAACATCTGACTATGTCCCTTGTTCCTATAAGATTATTTATTTGTGACATATATTGATGTTAATTATGTTAAACAACCACTAATTTCAACGTTAGTAATGAACAGGTACACCTAATTATTTGGTCCTTGCTACATCATTATGTGCACCTTTTTTTGACTTTTCATGACAATATGATATAAACATATGCTCAAAAAGAGGAAATTAAAAAGATAAAAAGCACAAAGCACTAAAATTAAATTCAATAAAAAGCACATTAAAATCCCCACTCTTCTTTATATAATCAATATAAATGACAATTATACCCTTAGACCCTTTTTTTATATAATCACATAATCAGATCATTCACACCTATCAAATCATGTTCTAGCCAGTTTTTGTCTAGATCAGAATATATGATCAACATAGTATTCAGCAACCTAAATTATTCCTGTAAATTTATTTAAAAGATCGTACTGATACGTAAATGTTTTATAATGCAGTATTGATAGAGATACAAATAGATATATAGATACATATATAGAAAAAGCATAGATATAAATATAGATATAGATATAGATCGATAACTTACCGCAACTTCCTTGATCCTTAACAGGAGCAACTGCACCACTAGTCCTCCAGTCAACGGACTCGGGCAAAGCAACACCAGACCGAACCGTGTACCGATCACTCTTCTTGACACCATTAGCCTTCCTTTTCGAGTCGATCGTCTTAGCACCAGTATAAGTCAACTTGTACTCATCATTAGTAAGATCAGCAAACTTGTTCAAACCAAGTTTATACGAATGATCACCAGAATTATGTTCATCAATATACCTTAAGTTATCTTTAAATATTTGAAACTTGTTTTGTTTCTCATTAATAGCGTTATAAAATTTACCATGTTTAACTAGCCATGCTTCGTACATGGAGTTGACTTCATCGTCTGTCCGCCAGCTTGACGACATGTGCTTTGCATCGTATTCGATGATAGACATGTCGTCAATGGCGGACGAGACGGTGAAGAGAGCAAAAAGGAAAAGAACCATCATTGTTGAAAGCTTCATTTTGATAGAATAGTTAAAGGATGGTATGAAAAATCTGAAGGAGGGTATGAGTTTATATAGGAAAAAATGTGATTGAGTGTGTTATGGGAATACATACTTTTTTAATAATACATGTTTTGTTGGTATTAATTATCTTTTTGATATGGAATCTTTTGAGTTATTGACAAAATAATTATCCATCCGTTTAACATGGGATTGATTTGTAGATATCTTCAATGTGTGTGATTCGTGTTAGAATATTGATTACTAATTTAAGCTTAGTGAGATGATTGTTTCGTTTGTCATGTGATACAAAAGAGATGGTAACAAAGATAGTAATAAATAGACTTTTGGTCTAGCAACATATAAGTAAAATTAACGTTTTCAAGTGGTTGTAGCATGATTGTCAGGATCTCAATCCTGATCTTAAAATCTTACGATTTTACGATATTGTAAAGCAAAAACGGTTCGGATCATACATAGGATATTTGAAAGCTTAAGATCTTATAGAATCCCGATCTTGACCATAGGATCTTAAGATATAATCCGGTCCGATCTTACTTTTCTCGAACCACAAACTAAAAAATTACAAATTTATAGATTGTGTTTTGTAGAATTTAAAAAAACAGCATGTTAATCTTCTTAAATATTTCATAATCATAATTTAAAACAATATTTCTATGAAACATTTATAATTTTTGTGCTTATGATATATAATAATTTATAGACTTGTATAATATTATAAAGACTGTCAACAAAATAATATTATGGTAGAATTTTACGATCCCAATCTGATCTTACGATCCTGATCCGATCTTACGATCTCGATCTTGTAAAGACAAAATCGATCCTAAGTAAAATCCCGATCTTGAAAATCCACGCTTTTCCAAAACCAGAAAACAGATGGAATTCTAGGACCCTTCCTCGGGGCAAATACTTTTATGCAGACCTCTTCTGGTTGATCCACACCATACTGTATTCTAGTAAGATGATACACACTAACTAATAGTCCGTCGGGTGCTACATCATAGGCACATTGGGAGCAGAGATAATTGTAACCATATACATATAAAATGACATCAATGGAATGCCAATCCCCGGGTTTTATTTGTAAAGTCTCTATTCCTTGGTAATCAAAGCCCAAAGATCTATGAATTAGCCCATGCTTAATTAGCCAAGCAGACAAATTACCCTGCATCTATTTTCTTTTCAACTTCAACTTCGACTGCCACTCCATCTTCAAATTGAACTTCTGCTTCAGCTCAACAATTTGTCTAAATAGTCCAATGGCCTTCCTTATCAGCACCTTAATAAGCTAATTATAAGCTCATATTGTCTCAGATTTGGGCTGTTTTGAGCTTTTTGTGCACTAGCTTTTAGATTTGTTAGCTTATTTTTAAGCCAAAATATGCCTGTTTGGTCTGTTTCTTTGGCTGCTTTTTGCTCTTAAGCTTAATTGAGCTTTTTTAGCTTATTGCCTGTTTAGATTGATAGATTTGTAATCACATTGTTGTTGGTATCTACTTCACATGTTTGCACCTTTATTTTGCAAAATAGGCTATTATTTTAAAACTAATGTCATCCTTTCTTTTGCCTTTTTCAGAGAAAGAAAAAAACACAAGAAATCAAAATAATGTCTTCCCTTAAGAATAAAGCAAAGCTTCAGTTAACGAAAAACAAGCTCGATGCGATGGGGAACTCAATTTTTAAACCTCTTGCTTCTGTTACCAACAAGAAGGAGTCTTCTTCATCCCTTATACGTGCCTTGTGCGAGGTTTATGATCCTGAGAAGCGGGTGTTTAAGCTGAGCACAAGCGCATCTTTCTCTTTTTGCTGCAAAGAGGTTGCCAATGTAATTGGCATTGATTCAAGCATCTGTGAAGGGATGGATTATGAGATGTATAGGGAACAAGTAAAATCTAACCCCTCAAAAATTCCCCAATTTCTAAAAAACCTAAATGAAAATGAAAATACCAACATCTGTGCCTCAAAAACCAAGAAATATCTTGAAAATGTGATTATAGAGGATGAGGACAGCAAAGTAATGTTCAGAAAGGTTATGACTTACTTTTTGATTGATCAAATCCTGATGTGTAACAGTAACAACATAGTTCAAAGGAAGTATATGTGGAGTTTGGTCGTGGATCTTGACAAGTGTAAGTCTGTCAATTGGGCGAAAGCTGTAAAAGACCACTTGCATTCCTCGATTGTGAGATGCCAAGGCTATTTGGAGAAAAAAGAGTTTTCCAAACAACATGCTTTTGAAGGGGCTGCTGCGATTTTAGAGGTATGTAAAATGTTTTATAACCCGGCTTAATTCGGCCGGTTCAACCAGATCGATGACTGGGCCGTAAGTGCGGTTTTTTGCTTGTTTAATAAATTCGGCCAGTTCAAGTTTTTTTAGAAAAAAAAAATGATTTTTTTTTTCTTCTTAAAGCTCGTTAAATCTACCCATTTTGATGCAACACCATCAGTTTGTTTGTGTATATCTTTAAGTTTAATTCAATGTAATATTGTATTAGGCGATCGTGTTTGAACGCATCACTAAGATGCAGCCGAAGATATTGCCGTCGACAGAGTACCCCCTAGTACAGAAGTATGAGGGACGAAGGAAAGATATGTGCAGAGTCTTGAGTGGCCTGGTAGCGCAGATGTAAGTAATTGTCACTTTAATTTATTTATTTTGGTAAATCCGTTTAATTATAATTTTACTTTTTTTTTTTTACATATTGAAGGGTGCCCATATTGCAGCCCATCATTGACTCAATATGATGAACCATATTGTAGCCTGCCATCGACTCCAGATGCTATTTCAGCTGTCCTTAACAGCTTGTCTTTGTCAGGAAATGATGGTGTAAGTATGATGGAGATGTTGGTTTCAGTGCTTCCATATGTAATCCGGATGTATACGCTTTTTTATGTATTTATTTTGCGTAAATCAAATTAATTATCATTTTTTTCAGATTGAAGTGTGCATAAATTGCCCTTCAGCAGAGAATACTCCAAGTCTGGAGAATTCACCTGCTGCTGCTGCCACTACATTAGAGGAGTACACAGATGATGCCGCTGTTGGTGAAGCGCAACCACCTCAACCGTTGAGGAGATCTACATCCCAACGTGATACGTGGGAATCGCACCAGGCTTTACCTCTCAAGGGATCTTGAGAAGCTTACAACCCCCACCAGGCAGTGTACCTGATCGTTGTAGTATAGTATAGTGACAAGTACCGGGGGATTGATCGTTCAGCTAGGAATAGTGTCGCTAGGATTAGAAAACCTAAATACTAGTTCTAAAGATGAGGGATGATTATTTTTGTATTTTTATATTTTTTAGAAAGCAAGTAAAAATCTCGGGTTTGAAGGATTTGGGCGGAATTAGTTGCTAGTCAACTAACCCAATACTAAGATGCAATCAAAATAAAATACTAAAAATGAAAATAAAACTAAATTAACTAAGGTTGTGAGCAATAAGTGGAGAAATTGTGTTTACTTAGATTTCACTACTCCCTAGATATCTTTTACATGTTAATTACTTGTTATAGTTGCGTGGATGATGGATTGTATTCCTTAATACCATTCATGGGGTGGCGCACTTAATTCCCCAATCCTATGAGTGCCTACTTCACTCCTTTGTCGAGCCGGCTAAGAAGCTCCTAACATGGGATCATTTGAATTTACTCATGCATTAAATACAACCAATAAAACCTAGTGCACGTCAGTTCATGTTTCCTAAGACGTTCAAGCATGTTACCATTTGGAGATCTGCCAGTTTTCTTAAGCCTAACATCGAAATCATTCATCTAATACAACCATAAACAAGTAATCAACACATAATTAACATCTAGGTTTCATTAGATCTAAGCAAACACAAGATAGATCTAGCCTAGCATGATGGAATTAAGACAAGAACAAGATATAGACAACCAACACATAGACATATTGATTGAATTAGAAGAACACTTATCTCAATTACACATGAAAGGGTTCAAGGGCTGAAAACCCTTGAAAAACCTGTAAAATTCGTACTAGGTTAGGCCCTAGGGTTTCTCCAAAACTTCTCTCCTTTTATGAATGAAAATTAGAAAACTATATATAGGAAATTGAGGCTGACGGCGTCAAGACCAAATTGGTGACGCCGTCATCTCGCCGCCAAAATACTTCTCGGACTGCCTTGATCTACTTCTGACGCCGTCACGTTATAACTTTTTCCAGGCCGTCACGTATTTTACTCTTGACGCTCTTCCTTGTGACGCCTTCATTTCTGTACTGGGCCGTCATGAAAATTACTCTTGACACCGTCAAAATGTTGCTCTTGACGCCGTCACCTATTGTTCCCAGCTTGGAAAATTAAGTCTTTGGTGTTTTCTTCACTTTTATACTCAAAAAATGTCCGAATTGCTTCCTTTTCCAGATTTCTCTCCCAAAGTACCTAAAATCACAAAAGGAACGATTTAGGGCAATATTTGATCAAATAAATTCAATTCCGGGCTTAAATGACCCCTTAAAAGTGGTTCATTTTTCGCCTCATCATATACCCTTACACTTGAGATTTGCTTGTCCTCAAGCAAATGCGCTTTTATTCTAATCAAAATACAAGTTAGTGGTCATTTAACACTAATGTAAAAGTAATTACAACAAATAATTGTTCCACTAAAGACCAATAGACAAGCACGGAGGTCATATACTAGCACCTCACAAATAATGTTTAGATACTCACATCCCTTGGGTGTAATAAAGTAATATCACAATATGGAAATGGAAAACATCTCTCACTACCTGTCATAGCAAAATAGATTGCCATAGGCTTGGGAAAGGATCAAACCACCACCACATGGCGTAAGCACCTAGGATAAACTATCAAAGAGGTCTTTTTAAAGGGTTGTAATGTTAGGTGTAGGGATATGGAATACACGGTTTTGTTGGATATAGGCAGTCTTTACTGGTGGCGAGTTAACAATCTTGGTTAATTACATGTACAATATGGCGTTGCTAAGCCAAGACTAGACTCGACTTAAGCTAATAAATGAAAAATAACAAAAACATAAAATAAACATAGAATGAAACGGGATGGTAGTCCGTATGTTTTTTCTCTTTTCTTTTTTCTATATATATATATATTTTTATTTTTTTTTTTTTTTTTTTTGCATACTGATGAATGCTCAAACACTCATCATTTTTTGTCTAATCTGAACTGCAAAACATACAAAAACACTCAGTAATGCATCAAAATACTGAAAATATTTCAAAATCTTGTTTTATATGTTTTAGATGCAAAATGAGCAAAAACAAATGAAAAACGCACAAAGTTTGCAAAATTGGCAGTTTCAGTCCCCCAACTTTCATAAAATTACAAATCTAGTCCCTAGATATTCAAAATATGGAAAATTATCACCAAAGGTCCTTTTTAAATCATAAGTTGTCATATTTTGTCCTTTGGTGAAAAATTGGAAAGTTTTGGAAATTTACGAATTTAGTCCCTGGAGTTTCAATAATTGGCAGATTTGGTCCCTGGTGGGATATTTTTGGATGAAAAATCATTTTTAGTCCTTGGAAGTTCAAAAATGTTCAAATTTGGTCCTTGGATAAAATTTTTTCACATATTGGCAAAAATGACCCCTAAACTTTGAAAAATATCAATTTTGGTCCTCGGGGTTTCAAATTTTGGAAAATTATAATTTTGATCCTTATGTTATTCACATGTAACAATTATAATCCTTGTGATTAAATTTGGAAAATTACATTTTCAGTCCCTATGGTTTCAGTTTTTGCAATTTGGTCCTTGTGAAATAACACTTAACCAATTTGGACCTTATGCTTTGTTATTACTAAACCCAAAACCATAGCCTGCCAATCCAAAAGCCCACCCAAACCAAACTCAGCCCATCACCATTAGCCCACCCACTTCCTAAAATAATAATAAAATCAAAACCGTTTTATATAATACTCGTTGACTCCGGTCAAACCCACAAACCCGTCTACTGTTCATCGTCCCTAAACACCACCCTAATTCTCAGGCTTATGTTTCCCCCTCCTCTCCACCTCTCCTCCAAACCCTCACCAACTATAATTAATTCATACACCAACTAACCCAACCTTCCCCCTCCTCATTTAATGCACCCACCAAATCCACAACTGCCAAATCTGTCTTCCCGCCAAAATGAATTTGAACGGTGTGGATCAAAGCAAGCCATCCAACGGCTCTAAAAGAAGTGGGAAAGAGAAAGGACTCTCCAAGGGCTATAAAAGATCAAGAAAAAGTGAAGAATACTTGGTCACTAGTTTTTAGACCAATTCGTAGTGTAATCTTTAATTTTCATGTTGTAAACCTTTAAATTCTGTCTTTTAAATTCAAGTTGTATCAAGCTTTTAAGTGAATGAAAAGATTTAAATAGTTTCTCAGTTCTCAATTTTAATAGTACAAGTTCAGTTTATGCTTTCCTTACTCAAATCCTTATTAAATCTTGAAGGTTGTTAACAGTTGTTGTTTAGGTAGTAATAAGCTCACATTAGCTTATTATTAAGTTTTTAAAAGTTTGTAAGTTATCTATTTTAGCAGAAAACATAAAAACAAAAAGAAAAAAAATATATATATATACTAAAAATAAAATAAATAAGAAAAAAGCAACAAGCTGAGGTCACAAGCTTTCATAAGCTATCAACACCTCTTGATAAGCTCAGGAAACTCTTTGATAGTTTCCCTGAGCTTGTCTCACTTCCTAGTTTCACCACTGTGCATTTAACCTTGGTCTCAAAGTAAGTCTCCATTTTGATTTTTATGCATTTCTTTTTATATAAGTTTATTAGTTATATCCTGTAGTTATCTTATCTCATTTTGCTTATTCTAAGTCAGTTTAGAACTTGTGGGTAGCTTATTTGGAGTTTAGCTTAGAATCATAGTGTATAAACTGCCTATAAGGGAGTGTTTGGCACAGTGGTTGTCACCACTGTGCATTGGCTGTTGGGTGTGGATTCTTGTTCATGCATGCTTAGTTAAGGTACTTTAGGTCATAAGTAGTTTAATTACTTAGGTTTCCAGCTCCAAAAGTCAAATCTCATTTTAATCTTGCATATTTCTGAATCTGTCAACAGTTAGGACCTAAGATCACTCACACTAGTTCATAATTTGTAGACATAGGTTAGAATAACTTTGTTTTAGCTTAGAATCATATTTACAGTCCATTAGATCCATTTAAAGTTCATATTAGTCAAAGTACTAAGTTTTTGAAAAAAGTCAATTTGTGCCTTCTCAGGTTTTTCCAAAAGTTCAAATAATTTTAATGATTTTTGTGTTTGTTCTCTGGGCTTAAATCTTGTTTGTATTTGTTCTCTACAAGCTCATCTCTGAAGTCCCAGCTTAAGCTTATTCTTGTGATTTTACTTGTGGGCCCCACAGTGCCACAAAGTGACCTGCAGGGCTGTGTATTGCTCTGTCTCAGCAGTTACACCACCACCACCACCACTTGGTGGTGGTTTTCCAGCCAACTCAGTGGACCCCACTACCCATAATTAGGTTCCCTCAACCCCCTCCTACCAGGGTTGAGGTTTTGACCTCTTGGTTGACCTATAAACCCCTGGGTCTCACTTGAAATCACCACAAATCTCTGTCCCCATTTTCAGTTTCAGACAAGAATTACATGTGCTTATTGTGAGCTTTTTGCTTATTCAGTGTTTTGGCTTAGCTTTTTCTGGTTTATTTCCACTCATTAGACATGTTTCCACCTAAATCCATCTCTGGTTTTCAGCTTTTAGCTTATTCTAAGCTTATAGCTTAGACAGTTGACCAAAGTCAACTGTCTAAGAAATAAGCACTTGTTGTGCTTATTTCTGAGTCCCACCTAGCTTGTTTTTATAAAAAGTTTCTATTTTTAGGTATAAAGCAAGTTTCAAAAGAAAAAATCCAGAAAAGTTAACTTAATTTTTAAGTGATAGTTTCTATTTAATGTGAATTAAATTTTATTTTTAATTTTTAAATTTTTATTAAGTACTTAGCTTTTTTATATTTTTATTAAATTCCTCATATATTAAAGTAGTTATAATAATTTTTTCAGATTTTTATTTTGTCATTTAGTATTTATTAGAATTAATCTTAGTTTTATTAATTATTAATTAATAATTAGTTTAAAATAGCATAATTAGTTTTTATTAAGTAAAACCTTGTTTTTATATTTTTTATAGCTTTTATATGTTATAAAGTAATTTTAGAAATTTTATTAGAATTTTCACTGTTCATTTAGTATTTTTCTTAATTTTAAATAGTTTAATTAGGTAATTAGTAATTAAATAGTAATTAATTAATAGAAAAAGCACAAAAAGACAAAAACACTTATTTTTAATTTTAAAACTTATTTTTAGTCATTTTATAAGTTTAGGAATTTTATTTTCACCTTTTTAGTATTTAAATAGTATTATATTGTATTCTAGTTATTTAAGTATTAATAATAAGTATTAAATAGTTTTTATTTAATATTAAATAATTAAATAGTGTAAAAAGTAATTTTAATTTTCTAAAAAGTTTATTTTATTATTAGGATTGTAAAAATATAATTTTCATATTCGTAGGTATTTTATTTCTTAAAAACTCACGTTTTATTTTGTACGTCTACGTTTTATTTAAACGTAACGTATGCGTTTTAAGTTTTAAACGTTTCTGGGTTTTCAAACTTTCCCGTCTTGTTTATATAGCTTATTTAAGCTATTCTCTTGTAGATTCCTTAGTTCTAATCACACAAACCCCTTTCTCATCCAAATTCACCCGATCACGAAACCGTTTCATAACCATCACACCTCGTCGGGACATAACGACCCGGGGATGCCTTATATTACCCGGAGCATTGACCTAGGCTATTTGACTTTGTTGACCATTATTTGGTCAATATAAGTTAGGTGGTTTAGCATCAATCACATACACTCTTACCCTACCATCCAAAATAATACATCATAGGGAATGAACATTCTCCTTACACTTGAATCTTTACATACTTTACAATAAACTAATCTAATGACTCGAATTAAGAAAATCAAAACACTTGGAGTACTTTTAAGATTAACGCACATATGGGGGTAATATATGTTGTTCTTCCCCATTACTCCATAACATAAGCACTTTACCCATGAGTCCCAATCGTCCCAAAACAATATGTGCAAGGATATGACTCGACTTAGCAACCATGTAATCAATTAGATAGTTAACTTAGGGTTTAACAAATAACAATAATGCACTAAAGATGAGCGCATACACAGAAGGCTAAGGCGATTTGGTTGTACATTTAAGTGGGGTGTAATAAATTCTTCCGTTAAGTAAAATGCTTAAAGTTAGAAACGAAAAGATAGGCTCGGAGGGGTGTGCTAGGGGTTTCGTGTACTAAAAATGAGTACAACGCTAAGGTGTGGGAAAAATTAGTTGACTTAACTAGCCAAGTAATATGACTTAAATGGTCAAGTAATTATGATACGGGTTTAACACAAGGGTGATCCTAATGCCTCTTATCATGTAGTAAATCCTACTACACGAATGTAGTCTCACTAGCGGTCTCGGGATGCATCACTAACGCAAGTTCTAGAATCTAAATGCTACCGGTACACTCATAAGCACTAATAATAAATGTTTTTCCTATCAAATCTAAAGGCGAACCTCACATATTTGGGTGGAAAATTTTTCTGAATATACGGTTATGTGCTAGTCATACAATCTCCTATCCATGAGACGCTTGCTATGGCTAAAGTTTCACTCCTAAATGTTGTAAAAAATTTTAAATTTGGCGCTAAAATTGCACTAACAAGTATTTCTCATAGTTTTATTACACATCTACCATCAAACAAAACAAACTCAAGCGAAAGTGTACATGTAAGGTATCATCTTTTTACCCTCCCCTTACACTTAGGATGAACATTGTCCCCAATGTTCAAGTAAAGAATGTAAAAGTGAAAAAGTAAAAAGAATGAAATCAAATACTCCCCTGATTCGCTCGGTATGGATAATAAGGTGGCCAGGTTAAATCTTCCTCCAAGAAAATGAACAATCAAAGCTTCCCTTCCAGAATATAAATCATCTTCTTGTCATACATAACCTGTAAATCTGAGAAAACAAACAAGGCAACCTCGCATAAAATCGGCGGCAACCTACATAAGTTACTAAATCCTAGAAAATAAAATAAGATATAATGCTTGTGGAATGAAGGTTGCAGATTTCCTGGAGATTATAAAACTTAATAATTCACAAAAACCATAAGACTCCGTTAGAAAAACAAAACTGGTAAAATTTCCAGATTTTTACACATGACGCCGTCAAGAGTAATCTCGTGACGCCGTCAAAAGTGATCTGCAAAAATTCTTATGTTAAGTTTCCAGAAAATTTCTGGAAAAACTTGGTCTCACTTCCTGAAAAATCCTGCAAAACTTCATTATGACTCAATACAAGCATTTGACTCTAACAAATACTAATATACATGTTCATTTAATATTGTGGAGAATCATGATCGGTTTGTTTCTTAAAAACATATTTGGGGTTTCCCCTTACACTTATATTTTGCACAAATACTTTTAGGTGGAGTTAAGACTAGGCCAAAACAACAAAGTAAAGTATTTCCACTATTTAATTGAGAAACATGATCTACCAACAATAAAAATAAAGCATGCATACGGAAGCAAATAACAAACAAACAAACAAAATAAAAATCACACAAAGCATGGGTTGCCTCCCAAGAAGCGCTTTTCTTTATTTACGAGTCATGTAGCTAGACTCAAGGTCATGGGTTACTATGTGATACGGGTGAGTTCCTCATTGAGGACATCTTTGGGATCAAACTTAGGTTTCAACTTCCTATCGGTTTCCTTAGTATGGTATGACCTTTCAAACTTTTCTCCATCCGGATCATACAAAGTCATCCTCATATGCCATGATCCGTCACCTTCTTTAGGTGGCTTGTCCCACCTACATTTACACTTGTCTCCCTCTCTTTTCCACTTATTCATCTCTATATTAATAGGCATTACGCTTAAGAACTCAATCATCTTCCTAAAGACTAAGGGGTCCTCAAAGGGATCTAGCTCTTCATCTCTAGCTATGAGTTGTTCTACCGAATGTGTCTTTTCAACGAAATCTTTTTCTAGATAAAATGAGCATTGAGGTCCTATAAAGTTCCTTTCTATCCAAGGTCCATATCTAGATGGTCTCCTATTCATCTCTACCCAATGCGGTGTCGGTTCATCATCACAATCATAACTATGCTTCTTTACATCGTACACCGACCAAGTATCGCCTTTACCTACCGCTATCTTAGACTCCTTACAATCTATCATGGCGCTAGCGGTTGCTAAAAATCTTCTTCCTACCAATAATGGGCATGTAGTGTCACTAACCATGTCTAGGACGTGAAAATCCGCTAATATAGTTAACCTTCCTACGTGAACAACTACATCCTTAATCATTCCAACCGGGTGGGCAATACTCCCATCCGCTAGCCCTATCAATACCTCCGTTTCCTCTAACTTTCCTAGCTTAAGAGCTGTGAATAAGGATAAGGGAATCAAGTTGAGGCTTGACCCTAAATCGGCTAGTGTGTCGAAAGCTTCGGATCTTCCTATCTTACAAGGCAAAACAAATATACCCAGATCATCAAGCTTTTTAGGCAACTTGTTTTGAACGAAGGCGGTCCCATTTTTACCTAGTTTAAACTTCTCATATTTTTCTAGGAGGGCACTATAGTAAGGAGCACGCGCTAAGACATCAATGACGGGGCGTTCAAGGTGAAGTTCCTTGAATTCATCGTCAAGGTCTTGCGTAAGAGGTGTTTCAACTATACTTTTGACCGGTTCTATATCGGGTGTTTTACTTGATTGGTCCTTTTGAAGAATTTGGTTTTGTTTGAAACACGTGCTCGTTGATTTAACCGAGTAGTATTGTGGACACGAAGTGGGTGACGAAACTGAAGATTTGGAATTAACGTTTAGTTTTGGATTCTTGACCGTGTCGCTTGGGAGTGCTCCCATTTCTCAGTCATTGAGAACTTTCAACAATGCGTCAATTTTGGTGGTCATCTCGCTTTGCTTTTGTTTGAAATCGGCTTCAAACTTAGCTATGCGAGCTTCTTGAGATGCCATGAATTTAGACATCAATCCTTCAAGATTGTTGGTACTACCATAGTTGTTAAAAGGATTGTTGTTGAAAATACGGTTGGAGGGTGGACCGTTTGGTTGGTAACGATTAGGCGGGTTGGAAGAATTGGGTTGATTTTGTTTCCACCTAAGGTTTGGGTGATTTTTCCAAGAGGGGTTGTATGAATCACCGTAAGGGTTTGGCTAGGGCTTGAAAGTGTACCACTTATCTCCTGCTTCGTCGGTACGCGTGGATGCGTAGTCCGCAAAAGCTGTTCCGGGGAGTTCCACACAATCACGAGTGTCATGGGGACCACTACATAATTCGCATGAAGAAGTGATTTTGTTCACTTGGCTTGAAGGCTTAGGAGCTTCATAGGATTTCATGAGAAACTTGACTTGGTCCTCAAGTTCCATGATCCTACGGTCGGGAGTGCTAGAGTTGTTCAAAGGCAAAGATATTGCCTTAACCGTTTTGTTCAAATCACGGGGATCATTCCAACTTTCATTTTCATAGAGAGCAAGATCTTCTATGAGTTCCCATGATTGTTCCGCACTTAGATCACGTAGCTTACCACCGGCCGATTGGTCAATGGCTCGCCTCGTGGAGAGATCGATATGGTCATAAAAGATTTGGACTTGGAGCCAAAGATCTATGCCATGATGAGGGACTTTTTAGAGTAAGTCCTTGAAACGAGTCCATGCTTCATAAAGAGATTCATTTTGACGTTGTTGGAACATCAAGATGTCATTTCTAAGCTTAGTAGTTCTCCCCGGTGGGAAAAATTGAGCAAGGAAACGAGTGGTGAGATCATCCCATGTGGTGATGGATCCCGCGGGTAAACGCTCAAGCCATTGACTAGCTTGATCCCGTAGAGAGAATTGGAATAGGCGTAATCGGGTTGTCTCTCTAGTTTCAACATCTAGGTCTATGGAGTCTACGATTTTAAGGAAGTCCTTAAGATGTTGGTTTGGATCTTCGGAACGAAGTCCATGGAATGCACATCCGCTTTGCACCAACCGGATGGTGTCGGATCGCAAGGGGGTCACATTAGCTCCGGTGAGCTCAATGGTGTTTCGGTAGCCTTGGTGGCTAGGTCGGGAATACTCTCCTAAGGTTCGGGGCCTAAGAGGTTCTAGTGGTGGGTTTTGTTGTGGTGGGATGATAGGTTCAAAGATGTTCCCATCGTCCATGATGTCGGGTGGTGAAGAGTTACGAACAAAAACACAAAGAAATAAGATAGACTAAAGAAAACCTAAAAATAAAAATAAAATCTTACTAGAAAGGAATCTAGCAAGTAGACCTAATAAAAAGAGATTCTAACCTAGACAATAACTATTCCCCGGCAGCGGCGCCAAAAACTTGATACGTGGGAATCGCACCAGGCTTTACCTCTCAAGGGATCTTGAGAAGCTTACAACCCCCACCAGGCAGTGTACCTGATCGTTGTAGTATAGTATAGTGACAAGTACCGGGGGATTGATCGTTCAGCTATGAATAGTGTCGCTAGGATTAGAAAACCTAAATACTAGTTCTAAAGATGAGGGATGATTATTTTTGTATTTTTATATTTTTTAGAAAGCAAGTAAAAATCTCGGGTTTGAAGGATTTGGGCGAAATTAGTTGCTAGTCAACTAACCCAATACTAAGATGCAATCAAAATAAAATACTAAAAATGAAAATAAAACTAAATTAACTAAGGTTGTGAGCAATAAGTGGAGAAATTGTGTTTACTTAGATTTCACTACTCCCTAGATATCTTTTACACGTTAATTACTTGTTATAGTTGCGTGGATGACGGATTGTATTCCTTAATACCATTCATGGGGTGGCGCACTTAATTACCCAATCCTATGAGTGCCTACTTCACTCCTATGTCGACCCGGCTAAGAAGCTCCTAACATGGGATCATTAGAATTTACTCATGCATTAAATACAACCAATAAAACCTAGTGCACGTCAGTTCATGTTTCCTAATACGTTCAAGCATGTTACCATTTGGAGATCTGCCAGTTTTCTTATGCCTAACATCGAAATAATTCATCCAATACAACCATAAACAAGTAATCAACACATAATTAACATCTAGGTTTCATTAGATCTAAGCAAACACAAGATAGATCTAGCCTAGCATGATGGAATTAAGATAAGAACATGATATAGACAACCAACACATAGACATATTGATTGAATTAGAAGAACACTTATCTCAATTACACATGAAAGGGTTCAAGGGCTGAAAACCCTTGAAAAACCTGTAAAATTCGTACTAGGTTCGGCCCTAGGGTTTCTCCAAAACTTCTCTCCTTTTATGAATGAAAATTAGAAAACTATATATAGGAAATTGAGGCTGATGGCGTCAAGACCAAATTGGTGACGCCGTCATCTCGCCGCCAAAATACTTCTCGGACTGCCTTGATCTACTTCTGACGCCATCACGTTATAACTTTTTCCAGGCCGTCACGTATTTTACTCTTGACGCTCTTCCTTGTGACGCCTTCATTTCTGTACTGGGCCGTCATGAAAATTACTCTTAACGCCGTCAAAATGTTGCTCTTGACGCCGTCACCTACTGTTCTCAGCTTGGAAAATTAAGTCTTTGGCATTTTCTTCACTTTTATGCTCCAAAAACGTCCGAATTGCTTCCTTTTCTAGATTTCTCTCCCAAAGTACCTAAAATCACAAAAGGAACGATTTAGGGCAATATTTGATCAAATAAATTCAATTCCGGGCTTAAATGACCCCTTAAAAGTGGTTCATTTTTCGCCTCATCACAACGTGTGCCAACTCAGAGGTATACCCCATCAGATGACAAGTCTGCCCCAAAATCACAAAAGCTGCATACCCCACCAACTAATAAGCAAGCCCCAAAATTATCAAAGCGTACAAGTGCTAAATGAGCATATGAAGCGTACGTCATGTGGATCCATCTGATAATATTGGTGCTCTTAAATTAATATGATCATCAGTATCGCTCAATTGTAAAGACAAAGTAAGTAAAATGGGTAAATATGAACCCTATATGTACATGATGCCTTATAACAATTAACATCTTTGGTAATAACCAGATTTGAACTGGTCCCACATATATAGAGTCAAAAGAGATATGGAATCCGAAGGGGAGGGGGTTTTCTTCAGGGCTTGAGAGATGGAATAGATAAGGCCCCACAAGTTTAGAATTCACCGCTAGGCTATCGAGCGGGAACGAGGAATTCTCAACAAAAAAAATTGCTCTCTGAACCGAACGTGAAAGTCGTTTTCCATCAAACGGCTGTTCCTGTAACTCTACTCTCGACTTAGATTATATATACAATAAGGTCCGCTCTCGGCCATTCCATACCCTGCCTAGCAGAGGCGTGGTTATCTGAAGTGGATTCTCTCTTTTGTAGTAGATGCCGAACCTGCTGCCCCATTGACTAAGAGGAGGAGGGGGAACAACAGTTACATGGACCCCTTCCTTTCTGTTGTTGCCAGCGCTTTCCCGGGCCGAGCCAAAATTCTTTATTTAGAAAGGGCAGGCAAAGCCCGAAGGCTGCTATCCCAATAGGCCAGCGGGCGGAACGAGGAGAGGGGAAGAAAAATGGAGAGAGAAAGAGCATCCATACCGTATCCAACCACCAACTCATGAAACAAATCAATCATCACCGGAAGAACTTCCACATGCTATTGTTATTGTTAGTTATGATTATTATTTGGTATTCACCATATATATATTGATTGAAAACATGTTACTATTTATTTTTGAATTGAATCAATATGCAAACCACTCCAACCAATATTAGTTATGATTATTATTTGGTATTTACACTATATATATGATTTAAAACATGTTACATGTTTGAATATGTTGGTTGACAACTTGCGTGCCTTGAGACTCAAAATGTAGAGTAAAAGTAGCAGATAGTCACCTTGTCATAGTCACCTTGTCATGATCACTAATAAGCCCTATGCCCCTATAGCATTAAATGCAAAACCCTTGGACAGTACATTGATTTGTTCTTTTTGCAAGAAAAAAAAATGAAATATATAACTTGAGTAAATGTGTCCATTGATTGGCTTTCATTTTATAATATAAAATACACATAATGCATCTTTATGGGGTTTTTTCCCTTTTATCACACATGTATGGTTGTAGGTAAAGATCTTATCACAATCAATCACCCGAGAGAGCACTAGCATTTAAACCTAATTCACATGCTTCCCACATATAGTCAAAACATTAAAAATAGGACATCTCTCTCCCTTAACTCTATGATAAGATTACAATAACCTTCACTTTCATTATAAGATTACAACATGGTAGTTAAGGTGAACTATATTCAACTAGATGATGCAATTTTAGAAGTCAAAAGTCTTTAAACCCCACAAGATATTATCACGCCCGCTAACTCGCTAAGATAACCAAAAGCTCAACATAAGGACTATATCTAAATCTGTCAAACTACAAAAAAGACAAGTGAATTGTTTTAACTTTACATTAACTTTTTCTTTCAAGAACAATGTGAATCGAGACATATCTTGAACTAATTTGGACCGAACAATGACAAAAAAGGGTTTTCCTACAAAAAATTGGTTCTGAGGCAAAGTTAGAAGAGAACCACACACATGATAGGCAAATAACTTATAGGAGAATATGAGTAAATAAAGTAGGTCCACATGCCAATCATAGAAAAACAACATTAGCATAACAACTACACATATACATCAACATTAGCATAACAACCCCAACAATGATCATCAAAGTTCATAATCTAAAACTACATTACCACCCAAACATTACCACCCACAAAAACAGGTTACCACCACAAACATTACCACCCACAAAAACAAAAGATTATCACCTGAAACATTACGACCAAAAATATCCTATATTCTCATCAAATCCAAGGTCCTTTAAGTTCAAGATCTTCTTCTTAAAAGGAGGAGAATGATGCCATGACATGTGTAGATCAGAACACTGTTGAGCTGAAGTAGATGTTGAATTTGAAAATGGAGTGGCAGTCAAAGTTGAAGTTGAAGAGAAAAAAGATGCAGGGTAATTTGTCTGCTTGGCTAGTTAAGCATGGGCTAATTCATAGATCTTTGGGCTTTGATTACCAAGGAATAGAGACTTTACAAATAAAACCCGGGGATTGACATTCCATTGCTGTCATTTTATATGTATATGGTTACAATTATCTCCGCTCCCAATGTGCCTATGATGTAGCACCCGGTGGACTATTAGCTACTGTGTATCATCTTACTAGAATAGAGTATGGTGTGGATCAACCAGAAGAGGTCTGCATAAAAGTATTTACCCCGAGGAGGGATCCTAGAATTTTGTCTGTTTTCTGGGTTTGGAAAAGCATGGATTTTCAAGAACGGGAATCTTATGATATGTTGGGAATCTACTATGATAATCATCCACATTTGAAACGTATCTTAATGCTTGAAAGTTGGATAGGATGGTTGACTCCTCCTAAACCAACCAGTCAACCGGGTGAAGTTGATAGGCCCACCTAGGAGAAAGTGCAAGTTATATTAACCGTGGAAGTACAGGGAAATCCCCGGGTCGTTAAGTCCCAACGAGATTGAAATTGTATTTCTGGACGTTTGTGGAATAAGTGGTACTGAGGACAGTAACCAAGATGATTGGGAATTGATTATGCTACTGATATTTGGTATTTTGGACAATGATATGAAATTTAACAGACATAATCACAAAAAGCACAAATTGGGAAATCAGATAACAGACAGAAAAAAGTGGGATTTATCAAATTGCAAACTACAGGGGGTGCAAGTGAAACTTTTTAAAACTTAAAATAAAAAGAAAATTTGAAATGAAAATGAAATTATAAAAATGATTATTTTAATATTTAAATATTACTTAATTAATTAAAACTATTTAAAATCTAATTTAAACTTAAGTTAAATTAACTAAAAATTATAAAGATTACAAATTAAACTAAAAACTTGCAAAAATAATTTCTAAACCTTAAAATGAACTTGAAGAAAGTATAAAAATTAAAAATAAATATTTTTGTCTTTTTATGGTTTTCCTATTAATTAAAAACTAATTATATTAATTAAACTAATTAAACTATTTTAAATTACTAATAATACAAAAATGACTTAGAAAATTATGGAAAAATTTATTAAACTAATTAAGCATCACAGGAATCCTAAAAAATTATAAAAAGTTACTAAAAATTATATTTTGGCTAATTTACTAATTAATTACTTATTAATTAATTTAAATCTAATTTAATTAAATTAAATAAGAAAATTGGAAAATGAACAGTGGAAATTATGAAACTATTTTCTAAAAGTCTTAACTAATTTATAAAACCTAGGAAAAATATAAAATTCTACTATTATTAATTAAAATTTAAGAAAACTAATTAATTACTAATATTACTTATTTAATTAATTAAACTACTTTTAATTCTAATAAATAGTAAACCGATAAAGAAAAATCTAAGAAAATTATTATAAATACTTAAAGGTAAAAGGAATTTAATAAAATTATAAAAATGATAAAGTGCTTATTAATAAGCTGAAAAGAAAATTGAAAAAGATAGATTCTATTAAATAGAAGCTATCACTAATTTTATGTTTGGTTTTTCTTGGTTTTTCTTTTTGACAGATGTAAATAAGACTAAAATAAGAAGCTTTTGTGAAGTGACTTTTGTTTTAGCTTAAAAATAAGCTGTGTGCACCCCCAAGTGCTTAACAGATGGCTTTAAAGCTTATTAGGACTTGTGACTTGGTGAAAAGCTATTCAAATGATCAAATAAGCTATCACACATGTATACCAACTTGAAATAAGACTAAAAGCACAAATAAGCACTCTGTATAAGCAGTTATGAACAAATAAGCACTTATAAAGTCAATAGGCCAAAACAGGCCTGAGACGAGAGGTTTTGGACCTCTGTGGGGTCCACAAAAATAATCTAGGGTCCAAATAAAGTCCTAAACCTTAAAGGTGGACTGGAAGGCTTCAAAATAAGCCAATAAGCAGAGCTTATGGCTTATTATTGAAGGCTGTGTAAAGCTTGGAAGTTGGGGTCAAACACTGACCACTCAGTAATGACTCAGACAATGGTTAAACTTAATGAAGTGTGCAACCCTATAAATAAGCTCTCAATAGCAAAATAAGCACTGACTTATCAAAATGGGTTATATGGCTTTCCAAAAAGCCAATAAGCCAAACGTGGGACCCACTAATGAAGTATCTATGGTCTATTGAAGTTGGGTCACTTATACTGATGACTCAGAATAAAGTTTTGAAATTAGCAAACTTGAGGACCAAAATAAGCTATGCTACAGTGAACTGAGATCTAATTTTATGATTGATCTTTAAAGTACTACTGATGAGCTTTTCAAAAAGCTAAAAATCAAGTCCTAAGGTTTTGATTTGCACCCTGGAGGGGGGTTTGAAACTTTGACTAAAACCAAAAGTACCTTGGTACAGGGCTGTACCTTGCCCTGCATGTCTAAATATACTTTTTCACAAGCTTATAGAAAATTCCTAAAAATAAGCTGACTATGGGCTTTTGTAGACTAGGTGGTACACTTTAACTTCTGAAAAGGGCAAAGTCTTAATGCTAACACAAAAATCACAAAAATTACACCAAGATTTGGATTTCTGAGACAATGGTACTTTTTGACTTTTTGAGTTTTTGAGTTAAGTTGACTAAAGTGGATTTTGATCTTAATTTTCTTACTGATTATGTTATTTTAGACTACAATGACTTGAAAATAAGCAACCTTAACCATTTATGAACAGATTTGATAAGTTTGGAAACACAAATCCTCACAGATGACTATTTTTGAAAATTTGAAAGTGATTTTGACTTTTCCTAGAACAAGCACTGGTTTTTGTTGTTGTTCTGAGCTAGTTATGACCTGAGTGAATTGCGTAAACAAGAAACAACCACAATAATACACCACAACTCCTAAGAATTTCTTGATCCAAACACACCTTATATGTTGACTGTTTTGAGTTTTGAGAAGCAAATGGCTACTAAGGCTATTGTAACTGATCCAGAATGACTTTTTATGATATATTAAGTATAAATAAGCACTTGATCACAGGAAACAACAACAAATGCACCAGAATACTAATTATACTAATTTAACTGTCAAACTATGAATTTTAAACTATTATGAAAATCAACAAACAACCTACTGATTTTAAGTAATATTATTACTATTGAACACTAAATAAGCCAAAATGAACAAAGATAAGCAGAAAATAAGCTAAGCTACAGTAGAGAAATGGAAATGAGATTTTTAACTTACAATGTGCATTCCTGATAAACCATGAACCAAGGACCAATGAATTAACCTATAGGTTCTCCACAGAACCACTAACCCAGGGCAATCCAAAATTCACCCTGCTCCAACTTGTTCACCATGAAACTTGATTGTTTGACTTTTGTTGACTTTTTTTGTATTTTTGATTTTTTTATGCTAAACTAACTTTTAAGGTTTCTAAAAGCTTTTATAAGCTTTCTAGGAGCTTATATTAGCATAAGAGTCCATGAGTCATGATAATAACAACAATACAGATAACTAAGAAATTTGAAATGAAATTGAAATTGCATAAACTGAGAATGGAACTGAGTAACTGAAATTGACACTGAAAATAGCTTTGATTATCACTTAGAATCTTAGAAATACAACATGAAAGCTTGGAAATACACTGGAACTTTTAATTGACTAAGTACGAAATTTAGAAATTACAATTAAACTAGATAGTCTTCTCCTTGCATCTTCTTCCTTTTATAGGCTCATATTAGGGTTGGGGGACACTTCCTGAGCAAATCCCATCAATGAATTTGGCCGTTGGATGACTGAAAGTGATCTCATCCGTTTAAACTACTTTTGGCGCCAAAAGTCCTACACGTTGCTTGGGGCCAAAGTTCTGCAATTAAAGAATTTTGGTGTGTTGTGGAGGTGGCAAGGGGACAATTTGGATAGTAGGAGAGGCTATGGGACAAGTTGGTACCAAAACAGAGAAGGTGGGATGGTTTTTTGAGAAGATTGGTGGGAAAGGCATTAATTGTGGGTGTGGGATAGGGTTGTGAGGTGGAAGGGATGTGATGGGGAGTAGGTGATGAGCTGGGGGGTGAGGTGGTGGTGGAAAACCACCCTGGTATTGGGTAAGCAGGGGTGGAGGTGGAGGTGCTACAGTGGTGATGGTTTGGCGGTATTGGGGGAGTCAAACGAGTCAACGCCCGTTGTTATTATAAAAGGGTGTGTGGGCCGTTTGTGTTTTGGGCCAGAAACAAAAAGGGTAGGGTGGGCTTTTGGTTGTGTTGGGTTTGGATTGGTTTTGGGTAATAATAATAATAATAATAATAATAATAATAATAATAATAATAATAATAATAATAATAATAATAATAATAATAATAATAATAATAAGGGTCCGGTTTGTTTATTTATTAACATAGGGACCAATATTGTAATTTCTGATTTTTGAGGGTGGGGATTTGACAACTTTTCAAAAGTACTAGCAAGGGTAAAACTTGCCAAGTTTCAATAATATAAGGGTTATAGTTGACTTTTCCACTTTTTAAACTTCCAGGGACCTTTTCTGCCAATTCCTCAAACTCCAGGGACCAAACATGTAATTTCTGAATTTGTGAAGGGTTGAACCTGTAATTTCTCCATAGTTATCATAAGGACCAATTATGCCATTTAAGAATAGTGCAAGGTTTACTTTTAATATTTTTTCATTTTCAAAACCTTAAGGACTATATTTGACATTTTTGAAACTTGAGGGACTAAAGTTGTTATTTTGCAATTTTTAACTTTAAAGGACTAATCTTGACAACTTATGAATCCCTAAGGACCTTTGATGATATTTTTCATGTTTTGATTTACCAGGGACTAGTTTTGCCAATTTTTCAAAGTTCACGGACTGAAACTGTAAATTATGTGAAATATGTCGTTTTTCATCAGTTTTCAATCCTTTTGCATAAAAACACAATCCAGGGATATTTTATGAATTTTAAGGCATTCCTGTGTGTTTTCAGATGTTTTTGTAGTCTAAATGTAACAGAAATGATGAGTATTTACACACTCATCAATCCCCCACACTAAACTATTGCTAGTCCCTAGCAATCTTTTGAGAAAATTTTAATGGATTTTTACTCTTTACCAAAAGCCATCACTTCTGGAGTAGCCAGATGTATCAATTCAAGTAAGAACTATGGTCCACCTGATAACCATGTGATTTTTAGCAAACCACCAGCTGTCAACGGATTTGATTAGTCTTTACCAAAAGCCGTTTGCTTCTGGACTAGCCAACTCTTGATGGAATAGTCAACATCTTGGTGAGCTGATTACCAATTATGGATTTTCCACTGCCTTTACCACAAGCCATAATCTTGCGGGCGCTCCATCTCATTCACTTTATGGGATATGGCGAGCTGATTTACCATACAATTTTTGGTAAATTGCAAGCCATCAACGGTTTTGAGATATCTTTACCAAGAGTCGTTTGCTCCTGGATTAGCCAATCCTTAGGTGGGTTAGACATGGTGGACTGATAACCATTATTTGCATTTCTAAGTGTGAAAAAACTTTAAATTTTGATCAAATGGGGGTGCTTGATGGAACATGTGTTTTGAATTCGTGAGAACTCTCCCCCACACTTAGAAATGAATATTGCCCTCAATATTCAAAGTACCTGGTGTTTCACCAATACTTAGAACGTAAGAAGGAAATACTATTAACCTTTATTTTAGTCTATTTACATACAATTTTTTTTTTGAAACATATATACATCATGTGGGGCATCTCCCCCACACTAGGGTGGTAGAAAAGAGAAAGAAATCAGAAATATGGGTGAAAACCCATATTGCTACTGTTTTTGATTACCGAGTCGCTAGCTTAACTCGACCTCGAATTAAATTGTCCATGAGGAAGCTACTGTTTTTTATTACCGAGTCGCTAGCTTGACTCGACCCCGAATTTAATTGTCCTTGGGGAAGCTACTGTTTTTTATTACTGAGTCGCTAGCTTGACTCGACCCCGAATTTAATTGTCCTTGGGGAAAGTTTGGAGATCCGGGACAACCATGGTTGGTATGTCCCCTCCAAAATAGTGTTTTAACCGATGACCGTTAACTTTAAAGTTGGAACCGTCAGGTTGAGATAACTCAACAGTTCCATATGGAAATACTCTTGTTACTGTGAATGGCCCAGACCAACGAGTTTAAGCTTTCCTGAGAATATCTTCAATCGGGAATTGAAGAGAAGGACTCTGTCACCGATGTTGAAAACACGGTTTTTAATTTTAGAGTTGTGGATCTTCTTGGTTTTTTCCTTGTAAATCAAAGAATTCTCATAAGCTTGATCACAAAGTTCATTTAATTCATTTAGTTGAACCTTGCGGTGATCACCCGATGTGTGAAGGTCAAAATTTGCATGTTTTAAGGCCCAATAGGCCTTATGTTCTAATTCGATCGGAAGATGACATGCTTTCCCGTACACTAGCTTATATGGAGTACACCCGATGGGTGTTTTGTAAGCAATGCGGAAAGCCCATAATGCATCATCCAGCTTATCCGATCAAGAGGCACGGTTTTCACCAACCATTCTCTCCAGAATTCTCTTAATACCCCAATTTGAGACCTCCAACTGCCCACTTGTTTGGGGGTGATATGCTGTCGAAAGACGGTGAGTTACACCATATTTCAGCATCACTCTTGCAAATTGTTCATTGCAGAAGTGTGTGCCACTATCACTGATAATGGCACGAGGAGTTCCGAATCTGGCAAAGAGAGACTTCAAAAATTTAACGACTACTCGGGCATCATTGGTGGGTAAAGCTTTTGCTTCAACCCATTTTGACAGATAGTCGACAGCCACGAGTATGTATTTATTCCCTCGTGAAGACGGGAATGGCCCCATAAAATCAATGCCCCACATATCAAATATTTCACAGACTTGGATGGCATTTTGCGGCATCTCATTCTTTTTGGAAATATTCACGTGACGCTGGCAAGCCTCACAGGTTTTGATAAGTTCATGGGCATCTTTATAGATCGTGGGCCAAAAGAATCTTGAATCAAACACCTTTTTGGGGGTGTAGTTTGGGTTATGATGTCCCCCCGTGGGTCCATCATGACAAGCTTTAAGAATTTCCATGGCTTCTTGGCCATGGACACACCGTCGGATGACTTGATCCGCACATATTTTGAACAAGTAGGGGTCGTCCCAGAAGTAATGTTTTACATCTTTAAAGAATTTTATTTTCTGTTGGGACGACATCCCTTTCACAACGAAATTTCCCGCATGGTAATTTGCAAAGTCGGCAAACCATGGGGTAGTGGCATCATCCCGGGTAGAGATTAGATTTAGAGTCTCCAGAGGAAAAGTTTCATTAATTTATTTTCTCTCGAGAATATCCCGATGAGGATTTTCTAACCGGGACAAGTGATCAGCTGCAAGGTTCTCTGCTCCTTTTTTATCTCTTATGAGTATATCGAATTCCTGAAGGAGCAGGACCTAATGGAGCAGTCTTGGCTTTGCGTCCTGTTTAGTGAACAGGTATTTAATAGCCGAATGGTCCGTATACACCACGCATTTGGTTAAGATTAAGTAAGACCGAAATTTCTCAAAGGCATATACCACAGCTAATAATTCTTTTTCTGTGGTGGTATAGTGCGTTTGAGTTTCGCTCATGGTCTTACTTGCGTAGTGTATAGGCTGAAAATGTTTTGTTTTGCGTTGCCCCAGAACTGCACCAATAGCGAAGTCGCTAGCATCGCACATAAGTTCGAAGGGTAAGTCCTAGTCGGGGGCAACAAGGATTGGTGCCTCGGTAAGCCTTTTCTTTAAAGTAGAAAAAGCTTCGATGCACTCGGGGGAAAAGATGAAAGGAGCATCCTTTTCAAGAAGATGAGTCATGGGCCGGGCTATTTTGGAGAAATCCTGAATGAATCTCTGATAGAACCTGGCATGGCCGAGGAAACTCCTTATACCTTTTACAGTGGTGGGATGAGGCAGTTTAGAAATAACATCAATTTTGGCTTTATCGACCTCAATCCCACTTTTTGAAATTTTATGGCCGAGGACAATGCCCTCCTTAACCATAAAATGGCTCTTCTCCCAGTTTTGACAAAGATTAGTGTTTTCACAACGTTGAAGCATCTTTTCTAAATAGGAGAGGCATGAGTCGAAAGAATTCCCGATGCCTGAGAAGTCATCCACGAATACCTCCATGGTTTTCCCGATCATGTCATGGAAAATAGCCATCATGCACCTCTGAAAAGTGCCCGGAGCATTGCATAACCCAAAAGGCATGCGACGATAGGCAAACGTCTCGTAAGGGCATGTGAAGGTAGTCTTCTCTTGATCCTGTGGATAAATGGGAATCTGGAAGTAACCCGAGAAGCCGTCGAGGAAGCAATAATATTCATTCCCCGCTAGTCTTTCGAGCATTTGATCCATAAAGGGCAGAGGAAAATGGTCTTTGCGGGTGGCTTCGTTAAGCTTTCTGTAATCGATACATACTCGCCACCCTGTAACCAAACGAGTTGGTATCAACTCGGTATCCTCATTTGTGACAACTGTGATGCCACCCTTATTTGAAACACAATGTATTGGGCTAACCCAAGGACTGTCTGATATAGGGTAAATCAATCCCGCATCGAGAAGCTTGATAACTTCCTCTTTGATAACTTCGTGGATTTTGGGATTTACCCTTCTTCGATGCTGCACGGTAGGTTTAAAGTCCTCTTCCATTAGGATTTTGTGTGTACAAAAATCCGGGTTAATACCCTTTATGTCTGAGAGATTCCAAGCAATTGCTTGCTTGTGGGACTTTAAAACCTTAAGCAGCGCGGTTTTCTCCTCATCCTTTAAGTCTTTTGCAATAATGATTGGTAACTTATCGTTACCTTCCAAGAATGCATATTCTAGATGAGGAGGCAGGTCCTTAAGTTCGACCTTGGGGAAATCATCATTTTTCTCAACATATTTGACTTCCGCCTTATGAAGTTGTGGAGGTAGAACAGGAATGGGAGAAGGATCTTTGTTCAATAACTTCTCAAGGAGAAGTATATCCCTCTCCGGGTCAATCTCTTGGTTATCAATTCCTTCGGGAACTGAATCACTTTTGAGAAAGGCATCTAATTCCTCAAGGACGAAATCACTTCCCTCAAATGGAGTGAGGGAAGGAGAAGAATTAGCGATTATGGGGTGAGAAGAGGGAGTGGGATTTCCACTCGGAGAATTATCAGCGAATCCAAGGATTTCCTGAGCATACTCCTCGGATGCAATGTCAATGACATCAATTCGGTTGACCGAGCCAGCATCATAATTCGAGGAGTATCTCGAGGTTTGATCAAGGTTGAACGTTATCGCTTCAGTGCCAACTCGTAACGTGATTTCCTCATCGAAAACATCGATTAATGCACGACCCGTCCTTAAGAATCCCCTCCCAAGAATGAGAGGAACTCTTGGATCTGCATCGAAATCAACAACGACAAAGTCTGCCGGAAAATGGAACTTTCCCACTCATACAAATACGTCCTCGGCAATACCGAGGGGACGTGAAATTGAACGGTCTGCAAGCTCGAGAGTCATGCATGTGGGAATAAGTGCCTGAAGAGAGAGCTTTTTCCAAACTGAGTGGGGCATTAAGTTGATGCTTGCACCAAGATCGGCCATGGCAAAACACTCAACCATCCCTGGGAAAATACATGGTATTAGAAATCTCCCGGGGTCTCCTAGCTTCTCGGGAAGCTATTTCAACAGAACTGCAGAGCAATTCTCATTGAGTGAAGTTTTTGCCATCTCAAACAGTTTTTCTTTATTGCTCAACAGGTTTTTGATTGTCGATGCGAATTTGGGCATTAAAAGAAAAGCATCCGCGAAACTAATATCGAAGTGTAGTTCTTGAAAAATCTGAAAGAATTTTTCCATCTGATGATTAGCTTTTTCACGGAGCTTCTGGTCTTGCAATCATGAGGGATATGGAATCGATGACTTTGGGTTGGCTTTTGAGGTTTCAACAGGACCTTCAGGAGTTTCAAATACGACTCTTTTAGGGGGGGTCGTGACTGGGACAACTGGAGGAGGGATGTCAGTGGTACCTCCGTTATTAGTAGGAAGTACCGTATCCGTAGTATCCTCAGTATCACATTCCTCTACCTGGATAGGAGAAGTGGTAGAAGGAGCTGTGGGTCCTGTATAAGAAACTCCACTTCTTGTGGTGATCGCCTTTACATCGCCCCTCGGATTAGCGATCGTGTTGCTAGGTAAAGTAGTACCTGAGCCAAAGGGTCGATCATTTAAAGACTTCTTCAATTCAGAGATTTGACTAACCAGCACTTTGTTTAGTTCATCTTGGGATTTCATAAACTGTTTTAATAACTCATCAGATGATGGTCCAGTTGGAACAATGGCTTGATTTTGGTTTGGGAAATTTTGAGCCTGATTGTTCTGGAAATTCCCATGTTGCTGGTTATTATTACCCTGGAAGTGGTTTTGTTGTTGAAAATTACCCTGAGGGTAATTGTTCTGACCTTGATTTCAGTTATAATTCCCTTGGTTCTGATTTTGTTGAACCTGGTTTTGACCAGGGTTGAAATTCCCTTGGTTGTTAAAACCTTGGTTCATTCGGTTCTGGTTCTGATTCTGGTTAAAGTTCTGGTTTCTGTTTTGACCATTTTGGTTCTGGGACTGATTAAACCCTGGTGGTCCAATGTAGTTATTAGATCGGTAGCTCAAAAGGTTTCGATCCCCTTGCGGTTGGTAAGAATTACCTCCGTATTATAGGAACCTTGAGCTGCGTACACGTTTTCACGAGACGAGCCACCGGAGGCTAGGCACTCTGTGTAAGGATGTGGACCACCGCAAGTTTCACAACTTGGGTTAACAACTTTGACCTGATTATGATTTGTCTGATGGATACGTAAAACTGCTGTAGATAAATCATCGAGCTTTTTAGCTAGGATGGATATCTCATTGCTTGCCGGAGTGACTGACTTAAATGAGTCGTTCCTCTCAGCAGAGGAGTCCCAAAAATTATGATGGGCAGTCATGTTTTCGATTAAGTCATAGCACTCTTCAGGGGTTCTTTTCATAAAGGTGCCCCCAGCAGCAGCATTGATGGTGTCACGATGACGAAGTGTCAAACCATTATAAAAGGTATCAATAATGGTGACAAGAAGCATGTTATGATTGAGACACTGATCAATAGCAAGTTTGTAGCGTTCCCATGCCTCAAATAAGGACTCTTCGGGAAGCTGTCTGAAGTTGCTGATATCATTCCTCAGCTTTGTGACCATAGATGGTGGAAAGTATTTGGCAAGAAATTTAGTGATCATCTCATCAAAAGTGTGGATCAAATTCTTTGGAAGTCGATCGAACCAGGAAGTCGCATGATGAGTGAGGGAATAGGGAAAAAGGTACAAACGTAGGCCGTCGTCGGTGACGCCATTTTGTTTCATGCTCTGGGTGACAGTTAAAAATTTGTCGAGATGCTTGTTAGCATCGTCACCCGGCAATCCGTGGAACTGGCACGTATTATGGATCTGTTGTATCATGTGGTGTTTTAATCCAAAGTCCGTGGCTCCAATAGTGAGTGGTGCAATGGGTCCAACCCTCCTTTGCATGGTAGGTTGACACAGTTCCTCCATTGTTCGGGTGTGATACGTGGGAATTGCACCAGGCTTTACCTCTCGAGGGATCTCAAGAAGCTTACAACCCCCACCAGGCAGTGTACCTGATCATTGTTGTATGGTATAGTGACAAGTACCGGGGGATTGATCGTTCAGCTAGGAATAGTGTCACTAGGATTAGAAAACCTAATTACTAGTGCTAAAGATGAAGGATGATTATTTTTGTATTTTTATATTTTTTTAAAAGCAAATAAATATCTCGGGTTTAAAGGATGTGGGAGGAATTAGTTGCTAGTCAACTAACCCAATACTAAAGATGCAATCAAAATACAATACTAGAAATGAAAATAAACTATATTAAACTAAGGTTATGAGCAATAAGTGGAGAAATTGTGTTTACTTAGATTTCACTACTCCCTAGATATCTTTTACACATTAATTACTTGTTATAGTTGCGTGGATGACGGATTGTATTCCTTAATACCATTCATGGGGTGGCGTACTTAACTCCCCAATCCTATGAGTGCCTACTTCACTCCTATGTCGAGCCGGCTAAGAAGCTCCTAACATGGGATCATTAGAATTTACTCATGCATTAAATACAATCAATAAAACCTAGTACACATCGGTTCATGTTTCCTAAGACGTTCAAGCATGTTACCAATTGGAGATCTGCCAGTTTTCTTAAGCCTAACATTGAAATCATTCATCCAATACAACCATAAATAAGTAATCAACACATAATCAACATCTAGGTTTCATTAGATCTAAGCAAACACAAGATAAATCTAGCCTAGCATGGTGGAATCAAGACAAGCACAAGATATAGACAACCAACACATAGACATATTGATTGAATTAAAAGAACACTTATCTCAATTACACATGTAAGGGTTCAAGGGCTGAAAACCCTTGAAAAACCTATAAAATTCGTATATGGTTCGACCTTAGGGTTTCTCCAAAACTTCTTCTTTTTAATGAATGAAAATTAGAAAACTATATATAGAAAATTGAGTCTGACGGCGTCAAGACCAACATGGTGACGCCGTCATCTCGCCGCCAAAAGAATCCTCGGACTGCCTTAATCTACATCTGACGCCGTCACGTTATACGTTTTTCTAGGCCGTCACGTATTTAACTCTTGACGCTCTTCCTTGTGACGCCTTCATTTCTGTACTCGGCCGTCATGAAATTTACTCTTGACGCCGTCAGGATAATGCTCTTGACGCCGTCACCTACTGTTCCCAGCTTGGAAAATTAAGTCTTTGGCGTTTTCTTCACTTTTATGCTCCAAAAACGTCCGAACTGCTTCCTTTTCCAGATTTCACTCCCAAAGTACCTAAAATCACAAAAGAAACGATTTAGGGCAATATTTGATCAAATAAATTCAATTCCGGGCTTAAATGACCCCCTAAAAGTGGTTCATTTTTTGCCTCATCATATACCCTTACACTTGAGATTTGCTTGTCCTCAAGCAAATGCGCTTTTATTCTAATCAAAAGACAAGTTAGGGGTCATTTAACACTAATATAAAAGTAATTACAACAAATAATCGTTCCACTAAAGACCAAAGACAAGCACAGAGGTCATACACTAGCACCTCACAAATAGTGTTTAGATACTCACATCTCTCGGGTGTAATAAAGTATAAATTACAATATGGAAACGGAAGATATCTCTCACTACCTGTCATAGCAAAATAGATTACCATAGGCTTGGGAAAGGATCAAACCTCCACCACATGGCGTAAGCACCTAGGATAAACTATCAAAGAGGTCTTTTGAAGGGTTATAACGTTAGGTGTAGGGATACGAAATACACGGTTTTGTTGGATATAGGCAGTCTTTACTGGTGGCGAGTTAACAATCTTGGTTAATTACATGTACAATATAGCGTTGCTAAGCCAAGACTAGACTCGACTTAAGCTAATAAATGAAAAATAACAAAAACATAAAATGAACATAGAATAAAAAGGGATGGTAGTCCGTATGTTTTTCTCTTTTTTTTTTCTTTTTTATTTTTATTTTTATTTTTATTTTTTTTTCTTGATTTTTTCCATTTTTTTTTGCATACACTCTTACCCTATCATCCAAAATAATACATCATAGGGAATGAAAATTCCCCTTACACTTGAATTTTTACATACTTTACAATCAACTATTTTAATGACTCGAATTAAGAAAATCAAAACACTTGGAGTACTTTTAAGATTAACGCACATATGGGGTTAATAAATGATGTTCTTCCCCATTACTCCATAAAATAAGTACTTTACCCATGAGTCCCAATCATCCCAAAACAATATGTACAAGGATATGACTCGACTTAGCAACCATGTAATCAATTAGATAGTTAACTTAGGGTTTAACAAATAACAATAATGCACTAAAGATGAGTGCATACACGGAAGGCTAAGGCGATTTGGGTGTACATTTAAGTGGGGTGTAACAAATTCTTCCTTTAAGTAAAATGCTTAAAGTTAGAAACGAAAAGATAGGCTCGGAGGGGTGTACTAGGGGTATCGTGTACTAAAAATGAGTACAACGCTAAGGTGTGGGAAAAAAATTAGTTGACTTAACTAGCCAAGTAATATGACTTAAATGGTCAAGTAATTATGATACGGGTTTAACACAAGGGTGATCCTAATGCCTCTTATCATGTAGTAAATCCTACTACACGAATGTAGTCTCACTAGCGGTCTCAGGATGCATCACTAACGCAAGTTCTAGAATCTAACTGCTACCGGTACACTCATATGCACTAATAGTAAATGCTTTTCCTATCAAATCTAAAGGCGAACCTCACATGTTTGGGTGGAAAATTTTTCTGAATATACGGTTATGTGCTAGTCATACAATCTCCTATCCATGAGACGCTTGCTATGGCTAAAGTTTCACTCGTAAATGTTGTAAAAAATTTTAAATTTGGCGCTAAAATTGCACTAACAAGTATTTCTCATAGTTTTATTACACATCTACTATCAAACAAACAAACTCAAGCGAAAGTGTATTTGTAAGGTATCATCATTTTACCCTCCCCTTACACTTAAGATGAACATTGTCCCCAATGTTCAAGTAAAGAATGTAAAAGTGAAAAAGTAAAAAGAATGAAATCAAATACTCCCCTGATTCGCTCGGTATGGATAATAAGGTGGTCAGGTTAAATCTTCCTCCAAGAAAATGAACAATCAAAGCTTCCCTTCCAGAAAATAAATCATCTTCTTGTCATACATAACCTGTAAATCCTGAGAAAACAAACAAAGCAACCTCGCATAAAATCGGCGGCAATCTACATAAGTTACTAAATCCTAGGAAACAAAATAAGATATAATGCTTGTGGAATGAAGTTTGCAGATTTCCTGGAGATTATAAAACTTAATAATTCAAAAAAAAAAACCTTAAAACTCCGTTAGAAAAACAAAACTAGTAAAATTTCCATATTTTTACACGTGACGCCGTCAAGAGTAAACTCGTGACGCCGTCAGAAGTGGCCTGCAGAAATTCTTGTGTTAAGTTTCCGGAAAATTTCTGGAAAAACTTGGTCCTACTTCCTGTAAAATCCTGCAAAACTTCATTATGACTCGATACAAGCATTTGACTCTAACAAATACGAATATACATGTTCACTTAATATTGTGGAGAATCATGATCGGTTTGTTTCTTAAAAACATATTTGGGGTTTCCCCTTACACTTATCTTTTGCAAAAATACCTTTAGGTGGAGTTAAGACTAGGCCAAAACAACAAAGTAAAGTATTTCCACTTTTTAGTTTAGAAACATGATCTACCAACAATAAAAATAAAACATGCATATGGAAACAAATAAAATAAAAATCACACAAAGCATGGGTTGCCTCCCAAGAAGCGCTTTTCTTTATTTACGAGTCTTGTAGCTAGACTCAAGGTCATGGGTTACTACGTGACTTCATCGTTGGTTTCACTCTCTAGGTCGTCTTCTAAACCAGTTTTGTACTCCGGACCTAGTTGCAAGCATTCTTTGTAGAAACCAAGCATCCTATTTTTCACATACTCTACTCCTCTACGTCTATCCTCATCATTCCTATAATAAGCCGCTTGCTTGTGTTCCTTTTCAAAATTAGAGAGAAGGCGGTATTGCTCAATTTTGTAAGACATTTGGTAGGCAATCTCATCATTCTCTTCCTTGAATCTAACTATCTCTAAAGTCGGATCATAACTCATCCTAGTGGCCTCAACAAATGGTTTTCCAAATATTATTTGGCTTAGGCAAGCATCTATCACAGGACGAGTGTCTTCTACTATCATAAAATCGATCTCATAAGTGAGATTGCCTATAATCACATGCAATCCCTTCACTCTTCTTACAAAATTACTTATTAGATTCTTATTGGGCATCATCCTAAAATCAAGTTGTTTCTTCATCACCCAATTGTAGTAAGTCCTAGTCATGATGTTAACAGGAGATCTAGGATCGATGTAAGCTTTCCATATATGCATATGCCCGATGTTGCATGGTATGTTAATGTTAGAGGGGTCTCCCATTTTGATAAGGGGTGTGCCAAGGATATATGGACTCTCGGGACTATCAAATAAATCCTTATGGTATTCCCGTTCTTCCTTGGTGGGCAACTTATCAAAGTGCTTTTCTATGGTTTCTACTTCCTCTAACTCCTCTCCCTTATTAACCTCAACTTCCCTACTTTCATCCCTAGTTTCGGTTTCTACTCCAACTTCATCCTTGTCACTTTCTTCTATCTCCTTATCTATTGGCTTAATGGTGACAACATTGACAAAGTGGACATGTTTGGATGATGAGGGATCTTTAATTTGGATTCCGTTATTGGTGTCCCTAGTGTCCTTCCTAGGTGTGGTTAACGCTTGGTTGTTGAGGGCTTTCAACAAGTTGTCAATCTTGTTGGTCATCTCCGTTTGTTGTTGGTTGAATTCGGTTTCAAACCTAGCTATGCGAGCTTCTTGAGATGCCATGAACTTAGACATCAATCCTTCAAGATTGTTGGTACTACCATAGTTGTTAGAAGGATTGTTGTTGAAAGTACGGTTGGAGGGTGGACCGTTTGGTTGGTAACGATTAGGCGGATTGGAAGAATTGGGTTTATTTTGTTTCCACCTAAGGTTTGGGTGATTTTTCCAAGAGGGGTTGTATGAATCACCGTAAGAGTTTGGCTCGGGTTTGAAAGTGTACCACTTATCTCCCGCTTCGTTGGTACGCGTGGATGCGTAGTCCGCAAAAGCTGTTCCGGGGAGTTCAACACAATCACGAGTGTCATGGGGACCACTACATAGTTCGCATGAAGAAGTGATTTTGTTCACTTGGCTTGAAGGCTTAGGAGCTTCGTAGGATTTCATGAGAAACTTGACTTGGTCCTCAAGTTCCATGATCCTACGGTCGGGAGTGCTAGAGTTGTTCAAAGGCAAGGATATTGCCTTAACCGTTTTGTTTAAATCACGGGGATCATTCCAACTTTCGTTGTCATAGAGAGCAAGATCTTCTATGAGTTCCCATGATTGTTCCGCACTTGGATCACGTAGCTTACCACCGGCCGATTGGTCAATGGCTCGCCTCGTGGAGAGATCGATATGGTCATAAAAGATTTGGACTTGGAGCCAAAGATCTATGCCATGATGAGGGACTTTTTGGAGTAAGTCCTTGAAACGAGTCCATGCTTCATAAAGAGATTCATTTTGACGTTGTTGGAACATCAAGATGTCATTTCTAAGCTTAGTAGTTCTCCCCGGTGGGAAAAATTGAGCAAGGAAACGAGTGGTGAGATCATCCCATGTGGTGATGGATCCCGCGGGTAAACGCTCAAGCCATTGACTAGCTTGATCCCGTAGAGAGAATTGGAATAGGCGTAGTCGGGTTGTCTCTCTAGTTGCAACATCTAGGTCTATGGAATCTACGATTTTAAGGAAGTCCTTAAGATGTTGGTTTGGATCTTCGGAACGAAGTCCATAGAATGCACATCCGCTTTGCACCAACCGGATGGTGTCGGATCGCAAGGGGGTCACATTGGCTCCGGTGAGCTCAATGGTGTTTCGGTAGCCATGGTGGCTAGGTCGGGAATACTCTCCTAAGGTTCGGGGCCTAAGAGGTTCTAGTGGTGGGTTTTGTTGTGGTGGGATGACGGGTTCAAAGATGTTCTCATCGTCCATGATGTCGGGTGGTGAAGAAGAAATAAGATAGACTAAAGAAACCTAAAAATAAAAATAAAATCTTACTAGAAAGGAGTCTAGCAAGTAGATCTAATAAAAAGAAATTTTAACCTAGACAATAACTATTCCCCGGCAGCGGCGCCAAAAACTTGATACGTGGGAATCGCACCAGGCTTTACCTCTCGAGGGATCTCGAGAAGCTTACAACCCCCACCAGGCAGTGTACCTGATCGTTGTAGTATAGTATAGTGACAAGTACCGGGGGATTGATCGTTCAGCTAGGAATAGTGTTGCTAGGATTAGAAAACCTAATTACTAGTGCTAAAGATGAAGGATGATTATTTTTGTATTTTTATATTTTTTTAAAAGCAAGTAAATATCTCAGGTTTGAAGGATGTGGGCGGAATTAGTTGCTAGTCAACTAACTCAATACTAAAGATGCAATCAAAATAAAATACTATAAATGAAAATAAACTATATTAAACTAAGGTTGTGAGCAATAAGTGGAGAAATTGTGTTTACTTAGATTTTACTACTCCCTAGATATCTTTTATACGTTAATTACTTGTTATAGTTGCGTGGATGACGGATTGTATTCCTTAATACCATTCATGGGGTAGCGTACTTAACTCCCCAATCCTATGAGTGCCTACTTCACTCCTATGTCGAGCTGGCTAAGAAGCTCCTAACATGGGATCATTAGAATTTACTCATGCATTAAATACAATTAATAAAACCTAGTACACATCGGTTCATGTTTCCTAAGACGTTCAAGCATGTTACCAATTGGAGATCTGCCAGTTTTCTTAAGCCTAACATTGAAATCATTCATCCAATACAACCATAAACAAGTAATCAACACATAATCAACATCTAGGTTTCATTAGATCTAAGCAAACACAAGATAAATCTAGCCTAGCATGGTGGAATCAAGACAAGCACAAGATATAGACAACCAACACATAGACATATTGATTGAATTAAAAGAACACTTATCTCAATTACACATGTAAGGGTTCAAGGGCTGAAAACCCTTGAAAAACCTGTAAAATTCGTATATGGTTCGGCCTTAGGGTTTCTCCAAAACTTCTTCTTTTTAATGAATGAAAATTAGAAAACTATATATAGAAAATTGAGTCTGACGGCGTCAAGACCAACATGGTGACGCCGTTATCTCGCCGCCAAAAGAATCCTCGGACTGCCTTGATCTACATCTGACGCCGTCACGTTATACGTTTTTCCAGGTCGTCACGTATTTAACTCTTGACGCTCTTCCTTGTGACGCCTTCATTTCTGTACTGGGCCGTCATGAAATTTACTCTTGACGCCGTCACCTACTGTTCCCAGCTTGGAAAATTAAGTCTTTGGCATTTTCTTCACTTTTATGCTCCAAAAACGTCCGAATTGCTTGCTTTTCCAGATTTCACTCCCAAAGTACCTAAAATCACAAAAGGAACGATTTAGGGCAATATTTGATCAAATAAATTCAATTCCGGGCTTAAATTACCCTCTAAAAGTGGTTCATTTTTCTCCTCATCAGGGTGTCAGGAACTGGTTCCTCCTTGGGAGGGATTGGGGGCTCGTCGTTCATTTTTGATGGTTGCTTTTCTTCAACAGTACGTAACTTAGTTACGTTTTTTTCCTTTATTACGCTTTGTTTGCAAACGAGTGCCCATGCACTAAAAACGGTATCAATCAAAACAAGGCAGAGGCAAAACGACAGTGAACTTGAATCCAATAATCACAAATGAACAGCTCCTTTAAAAAAAAGGTACACTATTCACAAGGATACAGTGGTAAGTTTTAAATCTTAAGTTTGGGAACTTATTATGTTCACACCCCCAGTTGGTAGGTGTTCTACCTTGGTTTGCGGTGGTAAACTTTTATGTAATTATATTCATAGTAAAATGTTTTTGGCTTTTCGTGTATGGGTGAAAAACTTGGACAATATTTTTGGAAATGATTCGTTAACCGAAAGCGTTCCTTTAAGATTACTCGCAAGCTGGCGGGAGGAAATAAATGGATCCCTCTTCAGTTCGCAATTTAATGTCAGAACTTACCTTAAACCAACTGTATAGGTTGTAATCTTAAAGATAACGAAGTAATTTAACTTCACAGTTTGTTTTGTTGTTTTTGATTTTTTTTTTGTGTTTTTAACACTTCAGGAAAAGTGTTAATGAACTTTTTCAGATATGATTTTGATTTTTACAAAGTGATGGTATTTGTACAGGAGGGGTTTTGAAAACCACTATACCTAAATCGTTTTGAAATACGCAACAACCTCCCCGGCAGCGGTGCCAAATTTTGACTCCTCCTAAACCAACCAGTCAACCGGGTGCAGTTGATAGGCCCACCTAGGAGAAAGTGCAAGTTATATTAACTGTGGAAGTACAGGGAAATCCCCGGGTCGTTAAGTCCCAACGAGATTGAAATTGTATTTTTGGACGTTTGTGGAATAAGTGGTACTGAGGACAGTAACCAAGATGATTGGGAATTGATTATGCTACTGATATTTGGTATTTTGGACAATGATATGAAATTTAACAGATATAATCACAAAAAGCACAAATTGGGAAATCAGATAACAGACAGAAAAAAGTGGGATTTATCAAATTACAAACTACAGGGGGTGCAAGTGAAACTTTTTAAAACTTAAAATAAAAAGAAAATTTAAAATGAAAATGAAATTATAAAAATGATTATTTTAATATTTAAATATTACTTAATTAATTAAAACTATTTAAAATCTAATTTAAACCTAAGTTAAATTAACTAAAAATTATAAAGATTACAAATTAAACTAAAAACTTGCAAAAATAATTTCTAAACCTTAAAATGAACTTGAAGAAAGTATAAAAATTAAAAATAAATATTTTTGTCTTTTTATTGTTTTCCTATTAATTAAAAACTAATTATATTAATTAAACTAATTAAACTATTTTAAATTACTAATAATACTAAAATGACGTAGAAAATTATGGAAAAATTTATAAAACTAATTAACCATCACAGGAATCCTAAAAAATTATAAAAAGTTACTAAAAATTATATTTAGGCTAATTTACTAATTAATAACTTATTAATTAATTTAAATCTAATTTAATAAATAAGAAAATTGGAAAATGAACAGTGGAAATTATGAAACTATTTTCTAAAAGTCTTAACTAATTTATAAAACATAGGAAAAATATAAAATTCTACTGTTATTAATTAAAATTTAAGAAAACTAATTAATTACTAATATTACTTATTTAATTAATTAAACTACTTTTAATTCTAATAAATAGTAAACTGATAAAGAAAAATCTAAGAAAATTATTATAAATACTTAAAGGTAAAAGGAATTTAAGAAAATTATAAAAATGATAAAGTGCTTATTAATAAGCTGAAAAGAAAATTGAAAAAGATAGATTCTATTAAATAGAAGCTATCACTAATTTTATGTTTGCTTTTTCTTGGTTTTTCTTTTTGAAAGATGTAAATAAGACTAAAATAAGAAGCTTTTGTGAAGAGACTTTTGTTTTAGCTTAAAAATAAGCTGTGCGCACCCCCAAGTGCTTAACAGATGGCTTTAAAGCTTATTAGGACTTGTGACTTGGTGAAAAGCTATTCAAATGATCAAATAAGCTATCACACATGTATACCAACTTGAAATAAGACTAAAAGCACAAATAAGCACTCTGGATAAGCAGTTATGAACAAATAAGCACTTATAAAGTCAATAGGCCAAAACAGGCCTGAGATGAGAGGTTTTGAACCTCTGTGGGGTCCACAAAAGTAATCTAGGGTCCAAATAAAGTCCTAAACCTTAAAGGTGGACTGGAAGGCTTCAAAATAAGCCAATAAGCAGAGCTTATGGCTTATTATTGAAGGCTGTGTAAAGCTTGGAAGTTGGGGTCAAACACTGACCACTCAGTATTGACTCAGACAATGGTTAAACTTAATGAAGTGTGCAGCCCTATCAAATAAGCTCTCAATAGCAAAATAAGGACTGACTTATCAAAATAGGTTGTATGGCTTTCCAAAAAGCCAATAAGCCAAAGGTGGGACCCACTAATGAAGTATCTATGGTCTATTGAAGTTGGGTCACTTATACTGATGACTCAGTATAAAGTTTTGAAATCAGCAAACTTGAGGACCAAAATAAGCTATGCTACAGTGAACTAAGATCCAATTTTATGATTGATCTTAAAAGTACTACTGATGAGCTTTTCAAAAAGCTAAAAATCAAGTCCTAAGGTTTTGATTTGCACCCTGGAGGGGGGTTTGAAACTTTGACTAAAACCAAAAGTAACTTGGTACAGGGCAGTACCTTGCCCTGCATGTCTAAATAAGCTTTTGCACAAGCTTATAGAAAATTACTAAAAATAAGCTGACTATGGGCTTTTGTAGACTAGGTGGTACACTTTAACTTCTGAAAAGGGCAAAGTCTTAATGCTAACACAAAAATCACAAAAATTACTCCAAGATTTGGATTTCTGAGACAATGGTACTTTTTGACTTTTTGAGTTTTTGAGTTAAGTTGACTAAAGTGGATTTTGATCTTAATTTTCTTACTGATTATGTTATTTTAGACTACAATGACTTGAAAATAAGCAACCTTAACCATTTATGAACAGATTTGATAAGTTTGGAAACACAAATCCTCACAGATGACTATTTTTGAAAATTTGAAAGTGATTTTGACTTTTCCTAGAACAAGCACTGGTTTTTGTTGTTGTTCTGAGCTAGTTATGACCTGAGTGAATTATGTAAACAAGAAACAACCACAATAATACACCACAACTCCTAAGAATTCCTTGATCCAAACACACCTTATATGTTGACTGTTTTGAGTTTTGAGAAGCAAATGGTTACTAAGGCTATTGTAACTGATCCACAATGACTTTTTATGATATATTAAGTATAGATAAGCACTTGATCACAGGAAACAACAACAAATGCACCAGAATACTAATTATACTAATTTAACTGTCAAACTATGAATTTTAAACTATTATGAAAATCAACAAACAACCTACTGATTTTAAGTAATATTATTACTATTGAACACTGAATAAGCCAAAATGAACAAAGATAAGTAGAAAATAAGCTAAGCTACAGTAGAGAAATGGAAATGAGATTTTTAACTTACAATGTGCATTCCTGATAAACCATGAACCAAGGACCAATGAATCAACCTATAGGTTCTCTACAGAACCACTAACCCAGGGCAATCCAAAATTCACCCTGCTCCAACTTGTTCACCATGAAACTTGATTGTTTGACTTTTTTTTGTATTTTTGATTTTTTTTATGCTAAACTGACTTTTAAGGTTTCTAAAAGCTTTTATAAGCTTTCTAGGAGCTTATATTAGCATAAGAGTCAATGAGTAATGATAATAACAACAATACAGATAACTAAGAAATTTGAAATGAAATTGAAATTGCATAAACTGAGAATGGAACTGAGTAACTGAAATTGACACTGAAAATAGCTTCGATTATCACTTAGAATCTTAGAAATACAACATGAAAGCTTGGAAATACACTGGAACTTTTAATTGACTAAGTACGAAATTTAGAAATTACAATTAAACTAGATAGTCTTCTCCTTGCATCTTCTTCCTTTTATAGGCTCATATTAGGGTTGGGGGACACTTCCTGAGAAAATCCCATCAATGAATTTGGCCGTTGGATGACTGAAAGTGATCTCATCCGTTTAAACTACTTTTGGCACCAAAAGTCCTACACGTTGCTTGGGGCCAAAGTTCTGCAATTAAAGAATTTTGGTGTATTGTGGAGGTGGCAAGGGGACAATTTGGATAGTAGGAGAGGCTATGGGACAAGTTGGTACCAAAACAGAGAAGGTGGGATGGTTTTTTGAGAAAATTGGTGGGAAAGGCATTAATTGTGGGTGTGGGATAGGGTTGTGTGGTGGAAGGGATGTGATGGGGAGTAGGTGATGAGCTGGGGGGTGAGGTGGTGGTGGAAAACCACCCTGGTATTGGGTAAGCAGGGGTGGAGGTGGAGGTGCTACAGTGGTGATGGTTTGGCGGTATTGGGGGAGTCAAACGGGTCAACGCCCGTTGTTATTATAAAAGGGTGTGTGGGCCGTTTGTGTTTTGGGCCAGAAGAAAAAAGGGTAGGGTGGGCTTTTGGTTGTGTTGGGTTTGGATTGGTTTTGGGTAATAATAATAATAAGGGTCCGGTTTGTTTATTTATTAACATAGGAACCAATATTGTAATTTCTGATTTTTGAGGGTGGGGATTTGACAACTTTTCAAAAGTACTAGCAAGGGTAAAACTTGCCAAGTTTCAATAATATAAGGGTCATAGTTGACTTTTCCACTTTTTAAACTTCCAGGGACCTTTTCTGCCAATTCCTCAAACTCTAGGGACCAAACATGTAATTTTTGAATTTGTGAAGGGTTGAACCTGTAATTTCTCCATAGTTATCATAAGGACCAATTATGCCATTTAAGAATAGTGCAAGGTTTACTTTTAATATTTTTCCATTTTCAAAACCTTAAGGACTATATTTGACACTTTTGAAACTTGAGGGACTAAAGTTGTCATTTTGCAATTTTTAACTTTAAAGGACTAATCTTGACAACTTATGAATCCCTAAGGACCTTTGATGATATTTTTCATGTTTTGATTTACCAGGGACTAGTTTTGCCAATTTTTCAAAGTTCAGGGACTGAAACTGTAAATTATGTGAAATATGTCGTTTTTCATCAGTTTTCAATCCTTTTGCATAAAAACACAATCCAGGGATATTTTATGAATTTTAAGGCATTCCTGTGTGTTTTCAGATGTTTTTGTAGTCTAAATGTAACAGAAATGATGAGTATTTACACACTCATCAATGGTCTTTACGTAAGGATTATATTGCTCCCAATTTTTATGAAATACAAGATGCTCATTGAATGATAAAAAACCAATCTTCACTTCTACAATTCTATAGATTTAAGGTTCTATTCTTGATTATAGATATAGATTAAACATAGTAATTGAAGTCTCGTTTGTATTATGTTTTGTATTTTTATTATGTATATACTAAAAAAATACAATAAAATTAGTGATTCATAGGGATTCTAAAATTTTGAAAATACTTCTTTTGGATGAGCCAAGTCGATAGGAGGAACCAAATGAATTCTGCAGCATCAACTTTGGACTGCACACATCACTTAGGGGGAATCTAGAAAGTTATGTAATGTAGGAGGAAATGAAAAATGGAATATAAAGGAAAATACAAATAACTGAAAAGAAATCAGATTTTTTTATTTTACAGTATCTGAACTGAATCTTGTTTATTGGCATCCTTCACCTACTCTATTGAATGTTTCAACCTTAACCTTCGAATATGTATATGTGTATGAAGTATTAACATTCTTTTTCAACCAGAGGAGAAATAAAAAAGAAGCGAAAATAGAACTCATTTTTTTACATACTTTGTATTTATAAACTCTTTACGCCTCTATAAAAAGGTATATCTCTAAAGACCGAGATGGATAATATGTATTATTATCTATAGTCTTAATGAATATGTATGCATATCAATTAGTAGAATAGAGACTTATACAAATTAATCGTGTGTCAAAAACCAGATTTGAACTGATGACACGAGGATTTTCAGTCCTCTGCTTTACCTTCAACTATGTAGCACCCGCCATGGCTGCAACCAAATATGGCTGTCTCACATATATAGAGTCATTAACTAAAAAATTACATATAATTATAGTAATTTTTAGATATAATTAATGTGCATTAATTGCATTTTATAATATTTTTAAAAAGTATCACTTAATTATCACATATGTGCTTGAAGGCGCATTTCAGAAAATCCTAACATATGACAACGATGGGATAATAACGAACAATCGAACATGATGGTTAACTAGCGTAAAACGATAACATCTTGATAATAAAAGAAGAGAGGTCATGTACGCAATTGCCTAACATCTACTACTAGAGAAATTTTCTAGGTTAAGTTACTTTTAATTTATTATATTATGACAATGTAAGTATAGACTTATTGACTAAGTAAATATCTTTAGCATTAAACTATTGTTGGATGGATAAGATTAGCAAGTATGCATCTCCATACTTTCCCTTAATACACATGTATACATGTTACTATGAACAAAACGTCATCTCCACACATATCTCATCCATCTACCGTTACGGGTCTTTTTTGGAATCATACAATTAATTTCCATTGTTTTCTTTAGTGTCACTAATGGTTATTTCACGACGCCATTGCGAAGATACACTAGCAGCCCGTCCGTCACCATATTTGTAGGGTGACGAGAATGCTAGATTGTGTTAAACCGTTATCTAGCTATATCAAATGTTTCGCATTGTTGAACATATGTGATAATGTGAACATTTGGCATCATCCGCAACAATCCTAACAAGGAAACCTAAAGTACCAACAATGTGTGGTAGCACTAGTTAAAACATAATGTTATAAGTTATGAAACACCGTACAAAGCTCGAATGGAGTTGTTTCATTACACAATCAAGACCTTACTTGTATTAGTTAAGTTGAGAACTGTAAATAAATTGAGGTTATATGAATGAAATTATTGGAATACATATAACTAGTAGGGCAAAACTTCAAAACAATAAGCTAACTTTTTATCTTATGTAAATTGTTTGTATTCCAGATTATGATACAATTTAATTTAAATTCAATTATTGGTGCCATCTCTCTATTTTTTTAATCGTAGACGCGATACATGTTTCTTAATGTAATTGATTAACGCAATATTCTATTTTATAAAATACCATTTGTTCCTCAAAACAAGAATAAAAGTGTTGTGAGCATCGATAGGTAAGCAATTATCTATTTTCTATGTAAATGTGTTCATCGTTTTATATTTTAGCTTGATGAGGTCAGTTTTATTTTAATATTTCATTTTTGTTTGTAGTTGCCTGTAAATAAATAAATGATGAAAAATCATAAAGTATGGAAAAATAAAGGTATGGGAATGGTTTTACTATTTTTTCAGCTTGCTTCACGTTTTTAGCCGCATAGACTCGTAGCCACTTGGCCCAAATAAATGAGCTCATGTTACTTCCCTGTGTATGGTTTATTTTGTTTCTTTCCTAAGTTTTTGAAAATATAATTCAAAAGTTACGTAAAATTTTACAGACAATGAGAGATTTACTTCCTATTGGATTAATTTTATGTATCTTTTGATACATAACTATTAAAAAAATTTCAAGGCTCACTACAAATTGACACAAAGGGCTTTCACCTGAGGAAAACCATGGTCGAAAACGTTTAGTGAAGGTAATTTTTGAATTTCAGAATTTGATTTTTTTTTAAGGAATCCTGCACAATCGGCGGAACCTTACTCACAGAAAAATCTTCCTAAAATCAATTAACTAGTGATAACTTTCCGAGGGAATTTGTGACGAATCTTTAGCTAGGGATCACAAAAAATTTCAAACTGATTTTTTTTTAGCGATTTCCTACATAGTTTTACACTCATTTCTTAGCGATATCTATGGAATTTGAGTTTCTTAATGCGTTTGGATTTGGCATAAAACTAACATAACAAAACTATGATATATTCGATCATGCCCCATTATAAATACATTTGAATTCGCATTACATACACTCTTTTCTTATAAGAAAAGCCTTAAAGAATCTTAATACTGATATAGACTCTAAAGTCTAAACTCTTACGTTAAAGATGGATATAAAAGACACGATGTAAGAGTAATATTAGACATTCATTTTTCCTATTAATCAGGCTATACGAAAGACTAATAAGTCTTGACGTAAACCAAAGTGATCATTAATTGATTCTAAACTTGGAAACTAAACAATAACATGTTACTTTGAGTTTGATTTTAGATAAAGATATCAAATTTATCTTATACGTACTCCGTTTTATTATTCTAATTAAGGAGCATGTTGGAAGATAAAATAAAATAAAACCCTTCATCCACTGTCACATGTTATTATGTTGTCAGCTAGGTAGCTTTATCGATCAATAATGAACCAGTCGGTTTGTAGATGGATAGTTTTAACAGGTTTTCCATAATGTATGTGTTCGTTTATAGATTGTCGTTACATGTTATCTCTAAATATATGTTTTCGACTATTTAAAAATAATAACAGAATACTCCACTTGTCCATGCATTTAAATAAGCTTGTTATTTTTGGATCCCAACTTTTGTCATTGGGTGGAAAGTATAACTTATGTTATTTTTTAGCTCAAGCGTGAGTGGTTGAACATTTGATAAATAAAGTTATAAAACGTTATACAAATTGGGGTGTGTTTCACTTTTGCTAGGAAAATGATTAAAGTCGTTGATTGAATTTAAAAACCATTTCTAGAAACAAATATGAGTGTATTATTTCCTAGACTCAAGTTTCGATTAACAAATATTATTAGTTTATTCTACACTTTAGTTGACAATTAATTTTTATTTATTTGGTTCAGTATCGTAATTTATTTTTATGAAAAATGATAAAAGTCTAATTTTTATGAGGAGCAGATCGGGCAATTTACTACTTCCTCCGTCCTAAAATTATAGTCCCTATTTGACTTTTTCGATCTTTCTTTCTTAACTTTAATTTTAAATATTTTTGTTTGTTTTATACAATACTTGATAAAAATTATATCAATGAAAAATACAAACTCAATCAATTCATATATTTTGCATCAATTATTATGTAATATAAATAAAAATATTTAAGGTCAAAGTTGAAAACGAAAGACCGAAAAAATCAAACGAGGACCATAATTTTAGGAATGAGTAGTTTTCATGGCCTCATCATACCGTTCAGGCATTGGTCTTAAACTTGGAATTACCTTTACATAACGGTTATCTAAGGACAACTTAAAAGTTAAAACTTAATTAGAGAGTTTGGCTTAGTTTGTGGTCCGCTTCTAGATAAAGGGTTCATCGTATGTACATCATCGTCGTGGTCTCTTTATGGTTTATTTGACGGTATTAAAATAGTGTCATGTTAAACTCTCAATTCTTGAGGAAATGTGACATTTTTGATAATATTCGTTTATTTTCTTTCTCTTAGCTTAAGAACAGAGGGCGTAAAATTAGTAATTGGACTAATTAGTTAAAATCTCTCGTGTAATTGCTAGCTCCTTGCTAGTTTAATTTATATTTTAATGATAATGTCATTCCAAAATAAAAAACTCAATGTATGCCATGAAACTGTGGAACATATGTTCATTCTCATGTTAGAAATGTACTCATGTATCATATTTGGTCACGGTTTGCATGAACTTTTTATTTATGTCAATTGCTACTGTCAATTTGTTCTGATCGATTAATTTTCATGCTTTGTTCACCCAAAATTCAAATAATGTACGTGTCATGTTGTCGTTACCATGGTTTATTTTAACGACACAAAGAAAGATATTTAACGTTGAACAGGAATGAATGAAGTCATCGTGACAAGTCTTTAAGGATAATTATATTTTTATCTATAATTATTTGGGATTCCACAATTATAATGGAAAGAATAATAAAGGTTTGTTTGAAAGATCCATTTACTAGGTGAAACGTGTTCCCTTCCCACCTACATACATGATACACCAATACGTATATTATATGCTTTAATTTATTATTACCTAATTATTTAGCACAAGTTATCTATTACAGTATATATTAGCTAAACAAAATTGATTATCTATATATGTAACATGTTTTCATGTTAGAAAAGCACCCATTTTACGCTAGGTCTTATTACATTTGATTAAATAATAAATTCTAGGTTAATCAATATCTTATGTAAAACAATTAAATAGAGATATTCCATGGATAAGGAGTGGTGGTGGCCACGTTACAATGACTTTCTATTTCTATTTGTTTATGATCACTTGTTATTTCAAGTACCAAGACTCAAGGAAATAGCCAATTGCTTCCCATCTCTTCTATAGTTGTTATTTTATTTCTATGGAATGCTTACAAATAATACGTCAAACAAAAAACAATGTTTGATAATATTTACTCCTCTCAATTTATTTGTCTTGTTTTGAATTTTTAAAATTTATTTTTTTAACTTTAATATTAATTATTTTTTATATTATATAATACATGATTCAAAATATATGAATTGATTAAGTATTTTAAATGTATTTTCATTAATATAATTTTCATCAACTATAATATAGCACAGACAAAAATACTTAAGGTTAAAGATAAGGAAAAAAAACTTCAAAAATTTAAAAAAGAACAAATAAATTAGGACGGAAGGAGTATGTATTTTTGACCTAATACTAATTAAGTAACTAAACTTTGACATTTGAAGTTCTGATTATTGTAAAATTTATAGGACTAACTAAAATTAAAGAGAAAAGTCTAAAATACATCTCTGTGGTTTGGCATTTGCTCGCTTTACATTATTTTTCTTTTTTTGACTCAAAAATCATTCCTGTGGTATTAAAGTTTGCACAAAATCATCCCTCCGTTAGTAATATCAGTTAATGAGGACTAACGATGCAAATTATTTTCCGTTATCTCCTAACAAGAGTTAAAATATTTGCATTGTTAGTCCTTATTGAGTTAAAATATTTGCATCGTTAGTCCTCATTGACTATAGAGTTAAAATATTTTCATCATTAGTCCTCATTGAGTTAAAATATTTGTATCGTTAGTCCTCATTGACTATAGAGTTAAAATATTTGCATCGTTAGTCCTCATTGAGTTAAAATATTTGCATTGTTAGTCCTCATTGAGTTAAAATATTTGCATCGTTACCATCGCCACCACCCACCACCGCCACCACCACCCACCACTACCACCCACCACCACCACCGCCACCCACCACTGCCCCCCACCTCCACCCACCACTACAACCCACCGCCGCCACCCACCCACCCACCTCCACCCACCACCTCCACCCACCATCACCCACCGCCGCCACCACCACTACCCACCCACCACCACCCACCAACGCCACCCACCACCCACCGCCGCCACCACCACTACCCACCAACGCCACCACCTCCACCACCGCCACCACCTCCACCCACCACCACCCACCACCCACCGTCCACCGTCGTGGGTGTTGGTAGCGGTGGTGGGCAGCGGTGGTGGTGGGTGGTGATGGTTGGAGGTGGGTGATGGTGGCGATGGGTGGTGGGTGGTTGTGGCGATGGGTGATGGCGGCGGCGGTGTTGGTGGCGACGGTGGGTGGTGGTGGGTGGCGGTGGGTGGAGATGGTGGCGGTAGTGGGTGGTGGTGGCGTTAGTGGGTGGTGGTGGGTGGCGGTGGTGGGTAGTGGTGGTGGCGGCGGTGGGTGGTGGTGGCGGTGGTGGGCGGTGGTGGTGGTGGGTGGAGGTGGTGGGTGGAGGTGGTGGCGGCGGTGGGTGGTGGTGGCGGTGGTGGGCGATGGTGGGCGGTGGTGGTGGTGGGTGGAGGTGGTGGGTGGAGGTGGGTGGCAGTGGTGGGTGGCGGTGGTGGTGGTTGGTGGTGGGTGGTGGTGGCTGTGGTGGGTGGTGGCGATGGCAACGATGCAACTCTATAGTAAATGAGGACTAACGATGCAAATATTTTAACTCAATGAGGACTAACGATGCAAATATTTTAACTTTATAGTCAATGAGGACTAACGATGCAAATATTTTAACTCAATGAGGACTAACGATGCAAATATTTTAACTCTTGTTAGGAGATAACGAAAAATAATTTGTATCGTTAGTCCTCGTTAACTGATATTACTAACGGATGGATTGTTTTATGCCAACTTTAATACCACAGGGATGATTTTTGAGTCAAAAAAAGAAAAAAAATGTAAAGCGAGCAAATGCCAAACCACAAGGATGTATTTTTGACTTTTCTCAAAATCAAATTTCTGCCAATTCATAATAACAAATTATGAGAAAAATATCAAATTTTCATCATCCAATTTATTAGATTAAAAAGCGTAGAACATTAGTAGTTTTAAATTTAAAAATTAATTGTATTATAATAATTATTAGAAAAAAGATAATATTGTCATTTCACATGACTCACCTAACATCTCATCATACATTCAACTATTCAAGTAATGTGCAATACTTTTGGTTACAATCACACATGATTATTAATGTAATCACATGTGATTTTATTGGCCAAACTAAATTGCATGCGATTTAATCTGTACATCAACTATGTCTTCTAGCTCCGAATTTGAATTTGTTTCTACCATAACCTAATTTTCTCCATCCAGCTCAATTTTAATTAGCAAACATGATATTCATTTATATAGCCTGATTTTCGTCCTCCATAATCTAATTACCATCCATATTCAACTAATTGTTTGTCAACTAATAATTTCGAACATAAATTTGAGCAAATAAACTAAAATTGGTCCCTAATTTGAAATATATGATCAACGACGAGATTTATGATGAAATCAACAATTATTGAATGTTAATGAAGTCGTAGTGATGATTAATTTCAGTTCTGTATATTTGTGAAAGATAGAGAATTTTCTAATGAAGTATGAAACAGGTAGTGATTTTTGGCTTTTAAATGACGAAATTTCTCTTAAGTGCCAAAATCGGATTTAGTTGATGTCATTTAATGAAAGTGGAATAGAAGGTGATGGTTTTATCTTTTGATTTTTTGAAAATATGATAATTTGAATATTACCTCCGACTATCTCAGAATACTTACAACAACTTTGAATACAATTGTTAAAGAAAAATTTGAAAAAAGGTGTCCCACTATAGACTTTCCACGCTATGTAAGATCCAAAAAGGGTTGTTTAACATAAGCATGCTCTAAATAAAAAAAAAAAAAAAAAAAAAAAAAAAAAAAAAAAAAAAAAAACCAAAAATACCCTTTTCTTTTGTGACGCAAGTACAATTAGGGGTGGTAATTCTCGACACGACACGATAAAGACCCGACACGAAGTTAAACAGGTTTGGGTTGAGGATAAACAGGTTTGGGTCAAAAACAGGTCAACCCGTCTAACCCGTTTAATAGACGGGTCGTGTTTAGGTTGAGAAAATATTAAACAGGTCAACCCGTGAACCCGTTTAAGTATATAAGCCACTAAAATTAAAGTATGGAACTTGGAATTTTTGTTGGATTTGGATTAATATATTTTGTTATGTATTTCATATATGAGTGAATTACGATTATATTAAGATATTAGTAAAATTGTCGCATAGTTATTTGTATGTTATTTTTATCATTTCTTATATCCTTATAGTATTCTTGCATTTAAACTAGTTAAATTGACATACTACTAACCTTATTCATCGCTTGACATATTTACTTAAACATGTTAAACGGGTCACAAATGGGTTACACGTGTTATACAGGTGCGGGTTAGGGTTGAGTTTCTTGACACGATTAATAAATGGGTCGTGTTTGGGTTGAGGTTATAATAACACGTCAACCCGCGAACCCGAATAGGTTAACCCGAACACGACTCGATTGCCACCCCTAAGTACAATCATCGACCATAATAATAATAATAATAATAATAATAATAATAATAATAATAATAATAATAATAAAGTACAACATCATATCCCTATTCTGACTCACTAAAAGTGACACTTACACATTACTCCTCCCACAACCTATGATATAAGTTCTTCCTCATTCTAATCCTGCCTGTTACTTCCTATATTGTCCTCCTGCCTCCAAAAATATCAACAAAATGTCATTATCTATCTTGTTTTATTCCCCTTCCCACCACAATCAATAGCTATTCACCAATGGGGTTTTTTTCTAAGCAGTTTTATTCATTACTTTAAGGAATGATTTTTCAAGTTCAAGTTTTCTATTCATCTCGTTCGTATCGAGATGCATCGACATTTTTATGAATCCCCATAACTGTTTTTAACCTTCGCCATGTTGATTTGACGGCTAGTGTATCGCAGCCATCGTAGAGTATCGTCCGTCCATCAACCAAGATTATGTTCTATCGCACATCTTATACTTAGGACATTCATCTTCTAAAATTGGAGAAAAAGTATGCCAAAATGGAGCTAAAATCAAAGAGTAGGATGTATGTGTTAGTATGGTAAAAGTTATAGCTTTGAAACCGGTCGTTTTTTGACAATTTTTCAATATGGTGAAGAAAATGTGTGTGTTCAGACAAAAAAAAAAAGAGTGAAAAAGGTGCAAAGCAGGGGCTTCGTTGATTTATTTATTATTATTTATTTATTTATTTTTTAATTTAAACTTGTTTATTCAAAATGCATCGTTTGTACTCTCACATATGTGGAAGGCGCAAAGTAGGGCTAGGCAAAATCACCTAAAATCGATCCGAACAAACAAACCAATCGAAACCTGGCTGAACCGAACCCAACCGACCTTATTCGGTTCGGTTTTTGATTTTGTATAATTATTTCAGTTTTACATGGTTCAGGTCAAAACACACTTATTTGGTACGAAATAGCTAAACCTACCCGACCCGACCCGAACTTATTCGATTCGGTTTCGATAGGTTTTACTCGGTTCTCGGTTCTCAGTTCATGTTTTACCCTTATTCGATTTTCGGGTCGGGTTTGACCTGTTGCTCAGCACTAGACCGCAAAGAGCACCTTTCATCAAATTGCCTTGTTAAATACATAATATGAATACTAGCTAGAATATATGTTTCCAAAATATTTATTTATGGTCTGATTATTCTTAAAAACTAATTTACTTATAGGCTTCGTTCTTTTGCATTTCCAGCAACTATGACCTTATTACACGAGACATAATGAACGACAGAACGAGCAACTCAATTTTTGGCTACAGGTGACAATTAAGATTATAAGCAACCAGAGAATGCGCTACATGATCAACTTAGTATGATCATGAGCAAGGGGATTAGTTCCACCAAATTCCAAGCAGTTGGACAATGCAAAGAATAAAAGTTAACATTTTTGTAGTTAAGAGTCATGAATATGTCAATGTTTTAACAAACGATTACACCTACAAAACTTTTAGGCGTGATACACAGTATCCGGTTAAAAGTTAGTAATATTTATAGTTTTCGGTTACCTATAGTTACAAGCCTCTTAAAAACAAGAAATGACTTTGGTTCGCCAGAAGTATGGTGATGGTCCAAATTAGAGGTGAAAAAAAATCGGTTTTTTTCGGTTTTCGGTTTAAAAAAAACCAGTTTTAAAAAAACCAGTTTTTCTGATAACCAGTTTCGGATCGGTTTCGGTTTTTCGGAATCGGTTTTCTTTGGTTATAAATGTTCGGAATCAGTTTTTTTCGGTTATAAATTTTCGGAATCGGTTTTTTACCGGTTCGTTTTTTTCGGTTAAAAATGTTCGGATTCGGATTTTTTATCGGTTATTTACCGGTTCGTTTTTTTCGAAATTTAACTAAAAACTTCGAACGTTTTTTTTTTTTTTTTTTTTTCGTTTATAACTTGTTAATTATCAAACATATAATTAAACAATATACTCATAACTTTTATTTAAACAATACAATTATACAATCCTCCAACTAAAAAAATACAATCATAACTTTTATTTAAACAATACAATCATAAAAACATATAAATACTAATACATTTTTCGAGCTTCGGCATGGCCATCACCCGAAAACATATTAGTGTAATCAAGTATATCGAGCTTCGGCATTGCCATCACCCGATACTCAACTAGTCACTCAAGTCGTCATCAAGAACATTTTCTTCCAAAAAATCTTGTACATCTAAATCTTCAACTTCAAATTCTTCAAACTCACCTTCATCTAATTCGCCTTCGGTATTCGAAGGTGATATCCCCGCTTCTTCTTCTTCTCTTATTATACCTTCTTCAACATCTTTATCTAATATTGGACCTTCCAACGATGATTCATGTTGTATCCTATCTACTCCGTCCAAATAATCTTTCAAACATACACATACTTCCACGGATTCGGGTGTTAGTCTTGTCCTTCTTTCCGATATAATTCGACCACTAACCGAAAAGGGCGATTTGGAAGCTACCGTCGAAGCTTGGACCGCTAATAAGTCACGAGCCATAGCGGATAAAACTGGATGTTGGATTTCCCTTTCTTTCCACCAAGCCAAAATGTCAAAGTTTGCAAACTCATCGGGACTTAAAGTTCTTAAAAAGTTTGTAGCCATATATTGTCCCAATTCGCTTGTTGGGGCCGATGATCGTTGACGCTTTGTAGCGTCTTCAAATAAAGAATTATAAAGGTTTATATTAATGTCTCTTGTCATTCGGGACGATCCGGCCCGCATTTGATCAACAATTGGGTTTTGTTGGTGACCATATTTTGTTGCATAAATGCCAAACAATTTTTAAAAATTATCGTTAAATTTAAAAATTTGAGATTCTATATAGCCCATTTCATCACCGTCTACCTCAAAAGATAAGTCTAAATTTTCCATTATTTTTGTCATTAAAAGTTCTACACCTCCAACATTTAAACATGGATTAAGTGCGGCGGAACAAGTAAAAACCAAAGGTAAACTAGCAAAATATTTTATAAATTTCTTTTTTATAATTTTAACCATCTTTTTAAACATTCGTGAAGGTGAGGTTTTTAATTCATATAATTTTTCCGTCATAGCATAAATTTGTTTTAAATCTAATGGGCTAGTTGGGTAATAAACACCCGATAATATAGTTGTTGCCTCTTTAAAAACTTGTATAAACATAGTTAATTCATTTAGTCGATCCCAATCTTGGTCGTTTAGTATTATGTTGGACCTATTTTTATTAATAAGTCTTTGATTAAAAGCTTGTAAAGTCACACGTTGTCGTAATATATTTTCAAACATCATGCAAGTAGAATTCCTCCTAGTATTATTATCAAGGCAAGGTCCTAGGGGTTCTTCATTACAAAGAGCACGAAAACGTCTATAGTTCATTTGTCGTTCGTTGCTCGATTTATATACCGTTATTAATTAGCCCCTAAATTTCATATATAAACTATCACATATTTTTAATGCCGCTTGTACGGATAAATTTATAACATGAGCAACACAACGGGAATGAAAAAAAGCACCATCTAAAATAGGTTTTACACGTAATTTTAACAAGTCCATAGCTCTAGTATTATTTGATGCATTATCTAGTGAAATCGTAAAAACTTTATCATTTAAATTATATTCACTTAAAGTGTCATGCAAAATTTTTCTTAAATTACATCCCGTATGAAGATAACCAAATATTTTAAAAGCAATTGTCCGTTTCATTAATAACCAAGATTCGGGATTAAACCAATGAGCCGTAACGGCGAGAAAAGAATTTGCCGTACCATGTGGTGCGGTCCAAGTATCCGTAGTTATAGAAACACCATATTTATATTCACGAAAACCTTCAATAAAATCTTTTTTAGCCGTTTTCCATAATTTAAAAGCATCACTTCTAAGAGTAGTACGACTTACATGTTGATACCGCGGTTGTAGCCTCGTTTTGATGATCTCCGTAAGCTTGACGTTGTCGAAGTGGTTGAATGGAAGCCCTTGTTGAATGACAAACTTCGTAAAATCAAGTCGAAGCGCATCCACATCATATATAAAAACTTGACCATCCGCACAAATAATACCTTGCGACATATCATTTCGAACCGCCTTACAACTACCCAAATGATTCCTAAGTGTAGTGTTAGACCCGGCGCTATAAAAATTCCCACATTTCTTGCAACGCGCCCTTTGATTACCATCTTTCATATCACACAAATCGAAATTAGACTACACATCACCTTTTCGGGTAGTTGGTCTAACTTTATGAACATCATCATTTGTGTAATGTTGTTTTCGGCTAGTAGCAACGGAGGGAGTAGTGGAAGCTTGTTGTGATTATGAGTTTTCCATTATAGCGAATTAGCGATTTTAGAGCGTTTTTGAGAGATTAGAAAAAGAAATGAGATTGTTTTTTATGTGTTTTCAACCCCAACTCATTACCTCTATTTATAGTGGCTTAAAACTCTCAAAAACTTTCAAAAAAAAAAAAAAAAAAAAAACGGCTTTTTGGCATTCTATCCGTTGGCCTCGGTAAATAAAAAAAACCGAAAAAAACCGGTTTAAACCGGGTAAATCCGGTTAACGGCTATAAATTAAAAAAAAAAACCGGGTAAAACCGGTTAAATTTTAAAACGGTAATTTTTTTTTCTAAAACGGGCCACGTGTGTGTATATATATATAACCGGTAAAAAACCGGGTATATAACCGGTAAAAAACCGGTCGGCCCTAAAAACCCATAACCGGTCTAACCGGTTCGGTTAAAAAAAACCGGACCGGTTTTAATATAACCGGTTTTTTAAAAAACCGATTCCGGTTAAACTACCAGTTAAAAAAAAAAAAACGGTTACGAACTTGCACCTCTAGTCCAAATTGAGAACAGTCCAATATACCTTCGGAACAATGTTATTTTACTAAGTGGTCACTTTCTTAAATTTTCGAAGCACTTCAAATTAACATCATTTGATCATCTTTAGGCCTCGTAATACATTGACTAGTTTAAAAAGTCCGATCATGTTAAATATAGGCCCATTGCATTTGCATATTTTGCATTGCATATTAGCATTTCACAGTTTCTAAGTACTTTTATCCAATCACTTGGGATAGACAGATAGAGTGTTTGTTTGTGGATACTTGAATTTTGATAGAATGCTTATACTGCTCGTATATTCTTATAACCGATGAGTAATTGCCGATCTTCGATTATTATTATTTTTGTTTACCATGATTTCCGGCCTATTAACCCACGAGCTTTAAACTACCATCAGACATACTCAAACCGGGTAAAAGCATTTTTTTTTAGTTGATGCTACCACTTAAATGACTTATAATTTGTTGCACCTAACAAGAATTAAGCCGAAACGGCGAAACCTTTTATATTTTAGTGCTAATAGTCACAACCCTTTTACCACAAAACCAACCTGAGCGAGTGTCCTTCAATTCATAAACATGATTGTCAAGATATGACAAATGTCTGAAAATTTTATACACATAGCTGGAGTATATTGGAACTCTTAAAAGAGGAGCCATGCATTTTTAACAAGCATTTGGCCGCTTAAAACACTAGCAATTGTATGTGGATTTATATTAGAGTTATAACTATATTTGTATTTGTATTGGAATCATGTAAAACACTATTATCAATCAATATTAATTAATTAATCAATCATGTCTGACAAGGTATCGGAGCTTTAGGTTCAACCCAACACAAATAGTTGTCCGTCGGTCATCGGCTACTCGCAGATGATGTGAAGGAATCCCGATTTATTTACTTTTTTTCACTTTATATTTTAGTTTTATTAGTCATTTTATCTAATTCAAATAAACTTACTTTTCTTCATCAACTTTAACGAAAGTTGATTGCAACATGTTACAAGAAAAGGGGGGGAAAAGGTCTTTTGAATTTTTTTAGTCAAGAACCGTTTTTGTTGTTGGTGTCGATCTCAAGAAATCTTTGCTTGATCGTTTGATACTCATAGCATTGTGGATCACTTTGTTTCTGGTATATCTTTTGGGCCTTTGTAGTTTGACTTGGGTTGCTAGAAGTTGGGCTCCTTATAACTAAAGAAGGTTTATTTTTTATCGCATGGTTGGTTATTATGGGATTATGTATGGGCGTGCATGGTTCGGGGTAATAATCGAATAAATCAAAAATCAAAATCAGATTGAACCGAATTTATAACCAAGCTGAATTTGCTAAAATCGACTGAGCCGAACTAAAAATTCGGTTTTCGGGTTGGATTTGGTTTCGGCTATCTGAACCGAAAACCGAATTTACATAAGTATATATACATTTTATATATTTATATATAAAAAAAGACCATTAAAATTTTATCCAAAAAAAAAAAAAAAAAAAAAAAAACACTTAACAGAACTAACCGAACCAAATAAACTGAACAACCCGTTAATTAAACCGATGAACTTTTATTGGTTTGTTAATTGGTCAACTTTTGTTTTAGTATTTGGATCGTTTATTCGTTTAGTATATTGGCCTTTAAAGATTTGTTTGGTATTTGCTGCAGGTTTTAGTTACTAAAATACGTTGAATCTTAAACCCTTCTCTTCACAAAGTCGACTAAAGCTCGACTGTCTTCAAGTTTTTTCATTGTATGCAACTTCAGTTGGCTAAAGCTTGATTACATTTCCCTAAACTTCGACAATTGTAAGTTGAACTCTTCCTCACCCCTCAACTTAGTGTCTTACAAAACCTTTGTTCATAATGACGAATGATACTTCTCTGGCTTCCTCTTAAACCTTCATACCTTTTCACATAAATTTTATCCCGTTAACTTTATTACCAACCTCATTCCTCTTAATCTTGAAGTTGACCCAAATGATCATGCCGCCTGGTGTTACTTTTATAATTGTGGATTTTTTTTTATTTATTTCTTAAAGCATATCATTGGTGAATCTACAAGTATGTTTTGTTAAAGTTAGGATTATATTTGTATTCGTATCGGTTTAGACTTAAGTCCAAGTGATCGGCTAATCATTAGTGCAAATATTGGATCTCATGTAAACACAATGAATCAATTTATATTATCAAATGTTATTATTTGTAACAGGATGGACAATAGGTTATGGTGATGTACTAATGTATGAAATGAAATAACATATGTAGGAATTGATAAGATGTTCGAATCAAATTTGTATGTGAACCGGAATTTATTACTTTGCTCGAATGTTGATAGATTGTCTAAGCCTTTCACTTTTTGGGATTTGATGGCGCCACATTTTTGTGTGATTCTAAGTTTTGAAATATATAGGTGAATAATCTTGGAAAATTGTGTGTCTTTCACTTATCAAAGTATCTTATTAGTATATGATAAACATCTTGTAAATAGTTATCCATCTAAATGGAATGGGTCATTCTTGCTATAACTTTAGTCCAAGGGAGATTAATAAGTTTTCACCTGAAATATATTCAAAGTATGATCTTAAATCCAGAAGAAAAAACCATTGCTCTTTGACCTTAACCATGTCAAATGGTTTGATTTTCTTTTTTGTTAAGAAGGTACAAAAAACTAATTAATTTTTTTTCTTAATTAGAATGGCCCGGCCGGCCGCATTGCGGCCTGGTGGTGATTTATGCTTTTTCATTTACGTAGCTAAAAAATATAAGTTGTAATAACTGATAACAATGCAAAGGTGTCATTCTGAAAAAAACACATACGTAATTTTTCCTAAGTGCATGTTTGGTTGGGGGAAATGAGATCAAAGAATTGGAAATGAATTCATTTTCTTTGTTTGGTAGCCTAAGAAATAAAAGGGTGGAAATTTGCAATTCTTAAAGAGTTGAGTTTACATATAAAATCAAAGAATTCATTTCCTTTACATATTGAGTGGAAACCAATTTTTAGAGGATAATAATAATAATAATAATAATAATAATAATAATAATAATAAAATAAATAAAATAATAATAATAATAATAATAATAATAATAATAATAATAATAATAATAATAATAATAATTTTTACTGATTTCTTAAGTCAATTCTTTGGTGTTACCAAACATAAGAATTTTTATTGAATTTCTGTGGAATTCATTTCTGTGAATTTGATTTCTGTGCTTCATTTAATTTCTCTGAATTTCACCCTACCAAACATGCCCTAAGTTTTGTCATGCTCCGTCACTCTCTCTTGGTATTATAGGTGTCACAATCAGTTCTTTCTCTTGGTGTTATCCGTAAAGAAACCATCGAACTTAGCTCCTTTGTCCATCAGACCAAGCTTCGTCAAGAGGACAAATGTCCTTTCACCTAATCAAGATTAGGAATGCAAAATACATAACATTAATGAATTATAAAATTTTTGTATCATACAATCGGTCTTGTCGGCAAGGGTATATCCATAATCGTTTATGCATATATGAGGCAGACAAATACTCTTAAAAAAATACGGAACATGAACAGACAACAATACTGCAAAATTACCTTTGAGTAATACGTGTCACAGGAAGTAAAAATCACACCACAGACCATGCTCAAAATTAAAGTAAGGAGTGGCAAATATGATAATAAGAGCTTCCGTTCGTAAAATTTGTGAAACGTCAGCTGAGAGATAGCCCTTCCGAAATCCAAATCAGTTGCAATACTTGACGTTTCAGTAACCTGCAACACCATTCAAAATATTAAAAATAATGAGCACATTAACATCCTCTTTTGCCGCCTAACTAACAATTCATAAACACAATAAGATTTTGTGTTATACGTATTACTAACAATTCATAAACACAATGATGAGCACAAGGTTTCTCATATTCTGCATAAGGAAAACAAAAAATGACAGCGTGGCCCAATTGTTAAAAGGCGAGAAAAATACTCACCCCAAATCCCTATTTGCCAATGGCTCATTTCATACATTCTGCCTAAGGAAAACAAAAGGAAGTATTAATACATAGACCAAAATAAAGTAAAAGAATGATAACTTCTTTGGCTCTTGCGCAGAAAACTTCCAGCATAGAGGAGGCTCAGATAGGACAATGATCGAATTAAGGGAATACACTTGTCGTGTTGATCTCAAAGGCGGTGTGCTTGAATCTGGGACTGGACTGTAGGATTTGGTCTCAAAGGCGGTATCATGAATATGGGGCTGGACTATAGGATTTGGGGTAACTATTCATGACGTCACGAAATGAGTCATCAAACAACAACGGATTTAACGATCTATAAGTATATATAGTAACGTAATAACAAAGGAAAAGAAAAAGTATTACCTGTTCTTTATCAGATTTATGCGCATGCGAAATTTCCCGCACACCCGGTCCCAAAAAGGTTCTTGTAATAGTTAAAACATGAAGTCCTCCCGAAAGCCATTCTGAAAGCACATAGCTTGTGTCATGTATTTGTTAAGGACAAACGTTGAAGGGAGTCATTTAAGTAAAGCTTTTTATGTTATGGGTGTAGACACACCGGAGTGCCGCGTTGCGGCAAGGCATCGTGGTTTATATTAATATAGTGTTAGTTTTGTTAACGGTTTGTTTGCTGTATAAACATGTTGGTTGTAACCATTTAGTACCTAATTCATGTGAACAAACTTCAATTCTAACAGCTAAAGTCATAAAAAATTACCTGTTATTGCAGTTCCAAAGTGTTCGCTAGCATTAGTCCTTACGGTATTAGATACCTCTTTTTAGCCCTCTTTCCTTGTCAGCAGAAAATGGCGAAGTAGTTTCCCGAGCAGCAGGGTTCTAACTGATAATATTATATGTAAAACGACTCTTAAATTATGAAATAATCCATAAACATATTTATGATAAAATATTTACTTGGTGTAGAAAAGCGACAACCATATTTAGTACCTAATCCATGTGAACAAACTTCAATTCTAACAGCTAAAGTCATAAAAAATTACCTATTGTTGCAGTTCCAAAGTGTTCGCTAGCATTAGTCCTTACAGTATTAGATACCTCTTTTTAGCCCTCTTTCCTTGTCAGCAGAAAATGGTGTAGTTTCCCGAGCAGCAGGGTTCTAATTGATAATATCTACATGTAAAACGACTCTTAAATTATGAAATAATTCATAAACAAACACATTTATGATAAAATATTTACCAGGTATAGAAAAGCGACAACCGTCGTGTTGGAGATATGGTCTTTGCACAGCTGAGAATAGAAGAACGTAAAAGTCACTACTCATAGCAAAAAAAATGCCACACATAACAGATAAATTGCATTACAACAAACGTTTGATCAATAGTACCTAAAGTCCCACATCGTTCAGTTTGTCTATTTATTAATCGCTTGTTGGGCTTGCCTAGCACGGCTACGTCATTGCCCTTGTGTCATTGGTTAACGATGCTCAGTGGTAGCTGAAGAGTGCTGACCTGCAACGACATTAAACACGATCAGAACCAACACCCTCTAAATCATCTCAAGCCCCCAATTTTTCTAGTATTCACATCGTCGCGATATCAATCTTGTTACATATATTTGTATATTTGACATCCATTCTTGAAAATTATAGAAAACTGGACTTTCATTTTATAAGACATATTTCGACAAACACATGCTAAATCTACCTGTCGTGGCCCATGGTAAGTATTATGATATAATTTATATACATTACTGTCCCATTCCAATTAAAATGCTTTCAGTGATCAATCTTAATAAGTGTAACAACCCAATATCTATATAAACTTGATGCGATATCACTAATTCACTATATCGAATTGGTCATTCGATAAGAGAAAATGAAAGCCACCAATAAAGAGCTATTGTTTTCAGCTAAACTAACCGTAGTTAACAAATGATAAGTAGAAAACTGTTAACAGGTTATATCATTTCCTACCTCAACTCAGCGTCAAATGTCAAAAGAACAGGAACATGCGTGCCAAGTGTAGGAGCATTCCACTTCTGCAGTCAGAGTTGCTTCAGTTTGTCCTGGAAATTTCCTTATCCTGCAAATTATTATAACAATGGTTATAGTAAATTAGTAATACATACAATGGTTAAAGTAAAACATAAAATGGTTAAGTACTTACTTCCACATCAAACAATCCATAGAAGCATTGTATTTTGCACGCCCCGATGTCACTTAAACACTTGTTTTTGCGGTTTTTTTGGGTACTGGAACCTTAACCACAACTCCTAGTGCAAATAATCAAAGACTGCACTAATAACCCCAAGATTATACCTTGCAAATGCCAATGTAGCATGTGCCTTCAAAGATTGCACCAACGTAGAACCCTTGAAAATCAGAAGATCCGCTTGTTTTTGCGGATCGTTGCGAGAAACATGGACGTACAAATAACCCAAAGATTAAATTACAACATTAATCATATCATTCATCTTTTCATTGGTACCAAAATGATGTTGGGATACAACATCAGACAAAAGTGTTTATGAGGCTTAGATAACCAATTTAGAGTAGCTACAACAAAACTGATTTTGAACATCCCATTACTTAGAGATCATTTTGACATGTAAATCTTGATAATTAAACTGTCACAACTTAAAAAAACAAATCATTAGTCCTTTTCACATCAAAATCCTGCATATCAAATTACAATTTTGCATAGCAAGATATACAAATACAATTATCACAAGTTCACAACTTTAAATCAGTTTGCTAAAAATGATTATCTCAAACACACCCTCAATAAGAGATCCGATACTACAACATAAAGATCCAAACTTTATAAAAAACTTAACTTAGATAAATTCTCTTCCAACTTCTCCATCTAACCATCTTTCGGAAAAAAGATCAAATTTTTAACAACACACAACAAATTCTTTCCACTTTTTTTTAGTCAAATCCACACTTTTTTTTCTACTCTTCTAAAAGACTTGCAAGGTTTCACAAACACCCTCTTGCTAGAAAACACAGGCAGTGTGTCCCAAAACACAAAACCCCTAAAATAATGCCAAAAAAAAAAAAAAAAAAAAAAAAAAAAAAAAAAAAAACCTCAGATGAAATTCCAAGTTTTTCTTAATCTTATTCTTCTCCAGCGAAGTTTGATCTAAGTGTGTGGTTTTGATCGTGTGAAAACGTAGAGGGAGGGGGGTGAATACGTTACCGTTTAAGACTCTTTAAACTTGTTGTATCAAATATCCATTCTTAGCTTGTTCTAATATGAAAGATGTTAAGTTTAGTTTATGACTAGCATAAACTTAAGACATGTTATCACACAAGCATAATCAACAAGTCACAACACAAACAATCACATAATGCAAACATTAAAGTAAAGCAATAAGTAAAAGGAAAGTGCAAATCGAACACGAGGATTTATAGTGGTTCGGTCACGGATCTCCTCTCCGCCCTACTCCACTCCTCGAGTACCCAACTCGGGAGTTACTTCACTAGATCAACAACTTCCCTTCTCGGCGGAGAAAACTTTACAATTGTCGCTTACACTTTATCCGGTACAAAGCTAGATACCGAGTTCTTTTACAAGGTACAACCACTTCTATAGTCGCCTATACAATATATCCGACACTAAGCTAGATGTCGAGTTTTTTTTCCAAGGGTACAACCACTCCCGCTATGTTTTGTGGCCCAACATAAAAACCTTGTGTTTTATGGTACAAACACATAAACCATCTAATCTAGTTTGGTGAATAGATTGTGATGTTACAATGATGATCCAAGACATACCTGTCTAATGGATATGAATGCCTAATCTAAATGAACTTCTTGAATAAGAAGTCTTCAACCATTGAGGATGCCAAGAGCCCTTGAATCTTCATATGTTGGTATGCTTTGATGAATGATGACTTCAAGATCTTGTTAACCTTCTTGATGGATCATGAAGTATGATATGCTTACAACATAATGAATGTTAGAAGCATTATGATCATTATGGAAAGGGTGATTGATTTATGTTTCTACATGATTTTCTATCTATCTACATGTGTGTAGGTTTTCATCAAGTTCATAAGTAAACCATGAACTCCTATTTATAGGCAAACTAACAAAGACATAAACCAAATATCTTTCTATATTTATGTCTAGTCAAATCAAGATTTTCTACTCAACTACAAGATTGTAGTGTGTATGTCTAAACAAAATCTATGGCACATCTTACAAGTTTCTTTCCAAGTTTAGACATGTCAAATCAAGATTTTACAAGTCAACACACAATACTAAAATATGTAAGAAGTCTTATGGAAAGTCAAACACTCAACCTTTCCATAAATGCACATGTCACATTTTCATTTTAGATTAACTTGTAAATAAAAGTATACTTGTAAGTTACTTTGAGTATGTATGTGTTAGCTTGCTATATAATGTTTAGTAAGTTACTAAAAATGTTTTATGTACTTATGTTGTTATAAGACACATTTTTATAGATTGTAAACTTACTAATATTATCTAGACACCTAATGTGGCACTTATTATATTTAACACCTAAAGTGTACTTTGACTCCTAAAATACTTAAATACTCTAAAAGTATTTTAGTCATTCTAAATGGTTGGTCAAGGGGTTTGATCATAATGCCACATAACAAACATGTACGAACCTGTGTTGTAGCATACGAGGCCTCGAGACGTTGAGAGGTGTTGAATATATGTTGAGACAAACTATGTTTACAAGTAACTTGTACATTTTGCTTTATGTATCAAGTTATACATTTGTCATCAATCAAAATAAACGAGACTGTATAGATTAAATATCGTAATATTTGCGCTAACAATCTCCCCCTTTTTGATAATGACAAAATATGTAAACAAGATAGATAGTAAAATGTAAAAAGTTACTTGTGTTCGTATAACTTACTTGTATCCGCAACACCTTCTACATTTCCTTCTCCGTTTACACTCTTCTCCCCCTTTTGTCGAAACAAAAAGGGTGTGTCCTTTGAGTTAACTTTATTTCTCCCCGAAATGGCGAGCTTGCATCATCCATAGTGAAGTTTAAGTAATCCACTCCAATTTCCTATGGTTGTTGCGTCCCTTAGGTTGTTAGCGGATCCATGGATCAAATTAGAGCTTAAACCTACATCAAGGTTAGTGTTGTGCAACATAAAAATGATATGAAATGCATGTTGGACTATGTTGACTTATCTCCTTCTTTTTGTCAAAACACAAGAAGTGTGTCGAAGAATGGGAATGAAAATGAATGAGTGCATTCTCCCCCTTTGAATGTAGCTCCCCCTTGATCAATACTCCCCGTTGCTAGGGTACCAACATATATGATGCAAGAAATAAGAAAGCTAAAAAAATAAAGATTAATGCATGATCGACTCCCCCTTGATCAATACTCCCCATTGCTAGGGTACCAACGTATATGATGCAAGGATGAAGAATCCTACAAAATAAATGTTAGTGCAAGATAGTATAATATGCATTCAATAAATGCTTGACGAAAGCTCCCCTTGCTTTAGGGCGTCAATATGAACCTACAAACCAAATGTTAGTAGAATAGAAGCTTTGTTAGTGGACACGTATGTCATATACAACCAAGTGTATATGATGGTGAACCTACAATGAAAAGATTAGTGCAATATATTTCATCTAAGAAAAATAAAGTGTATTCTTCTAATAAGAATTAAAATTAAAATAAAAATGCAAACATAATATGATAAAATCCCTCAAAGTAATTCCTAGAAGGGAAATTGAAATATTACGGGTTAAGGTGAGTGGTGCACGTGTCGGTATTAGGGAGAATGCGAAAATGAGAAAAATATAGAAAATTCTGCAGGTTTCTGGCGGCACCAAACGAATACACGGGTGGAACCCTGGTTTTGATTCCGCTTGGTCCGCTGGGCCAAAACTTGGAATACCCAGAAATTACACGGGCGGAACCCAAAATTTGGTTCCGCCATATCCACCAAACTGCAAATTCTTAACAGACCAGGTTTTCGACGGTCAAAACGATTTTCTAATTTCGAAATTTTTCCTAAAACAGAAGCACAATATTAAATCTGGTTGGGAAATGACAAAGAGGCAAGTAAAAACACGCGCATCGATAGAGTTTGAACGAGGGCTAACGATTTTCATTGTACTTTAGTAAAAGTATTGAAAATTTGACAACATCACAAGATTAATAGAAATAGGTTTTACGCTAATCAGTGGTGGTGATGATTAGTGAAAGAGTTGATGAAAGGTGGTGGTTATAATGCATGAATTTAGAAACTCATATGTATAGCAAATGCTATAACGAATGAACATATGGACGTGTGCAATCTAAAAATCACAACTTAAAGGGGTGAAGGAATATAATATACGTAATTTCAAGAGAAAAGGAAAATGTCAATGGACATTGATATTCAATGACAGCTGTGGGTTATGATTTGATCGATTAGGATTGACGCTAATGAAAAACGAAATCCGTTTAGAAATAGTGGCCTATATCGAACGACAATGGATGAAAGAGTACTAACATGGTTTAGTCCTACATGACCTTTGATGACATTATCATCTACCAAATATGATGTATCATGCCATAATGTATGCTTGAATGGATTCAAAAGGAAGTGAAGACAATAAGCACCTAGAAACAAACATTTCATAAGAAATGAATAAAGAATACTAAGAACCTATATGAGGATGAGAATGACATTATGAGATGGGAGAGTGTTGGTTAAACTGATGTGTTGAGAAAGTGTTGGGAATGACGATTTTGATTAATATATCGTTTGCACTGACAATGACGTGCATGATATGTGTTGAGTACGAAAGGATGAGATCCTATGATGGTGTTCTATAAAATGAAGTTGTGAAGTCCTAGTTTTGAGAAGAATCCTAGACTCCATTTGGATGAGTTTTTGGTTGTGGAAATGAAGAACTTTGTCAAACACATGATGTGTTTTTCACTTGATGAGATATTGGGGGTGAAAAAGGCTTGAACTATTAAAAAGGGAAAATGTCAAAGGCTTGAAGCACTTGTGGTTTTGTGAACCGTATTTAACTAAATGGAGTGTACCTATGTGTTGGTATTTTAGGGTGTAAGAAACATGAGTAGATGTTCTTTAAATACAATTTGACAAAGTACAAATATGTGAATGAATTTCTCTCCTCCTCAATAGGTGGATATCCAACATATTATGTAATGCATCGTACAAAGAATGATGATGAATTGTTTAGGAGGTTGTAGGTTAATGAAAGAGATGAGCTTAGTAATGTTTTTGCGGATGTTGGTTAGCATACAAAGAACTTTATCCTTGAAGTCATGTAGCTCTTCTCTATCAATGCGAGATGATCGCATGACGAGGCATGTGTTTTTCTCAAAGGAGGTGGAAAGGATTAGAGTATTGTTAAGGCTAAATAGTGATGGAAGTGATTTTTGGAAAGCGGAAGCAATAATGCGAATTAGAAAGAGGTTGATTAAAAGATGATACGTGGGAATTGCACCCTCACAAAAGGTTTTACCTCTCAAGGGATCTTGAGAAGCTTACAACCCCCACCAGGCAGTGTACCTGATCGTTGTAGTATAGTATAGTGACAAGTACCGGGGGATTGATCGTTCAACTCAGGAATAGTGTCGCTAGGATTAGAAAGCCTACTAAACTAGGTCTAGAGGTGAGGGATGATTCTTTTTGTATTTTTTTATATTTTATGAAAGCAAATAAAATCTCGGGTTTTGAAGGAGTGGGCGGAATTAGTTGCTACTCAACTAACCCAATTAACTAAAGATGCAATCAAAGTAAAATAAAAGAAATGAAAATAAAACTATTATTCTAATATGGCGGAAACAATAATGAGGAAATTTGTGTTTACTTAGATTTCATTACTCCATAGATATCTTTTATCGGTTGATTAGCTTGTTACAATAGCATGGATGATGGGTTATATTCCTTAATACTAGTCGTAGGCCCGTGTACAATATTCCCTAACTCTATAAGATCCTACTTCACTCCTATGTCGAGCCGATTAAAAGTTCCTAACATGGGATCATTAGAATTCACTTATGCATTAAATACAACAAAAAATCGTAATACACCTCCGATCATGTTTCTTAAGACGTTCAAGCAAGTTACCAATGGAAGTCTGCCAGTTTTCTTAAGCCTAACATCGAATACAATCATCCGTAACAATTATAAACAAACAATCAACCAATAATCAACATATAGGTTTCACTACATCTAAGCAAACACAATAAAAACCTAGCCTATCATGTTAAAAGAAAGATAAACATAAGATAGAATCAAACAATACATAGACATATTGAATGATTATTGGAGAACTTATCTTTATTAAAACATGGAGGAAAGAAGGGTTTCAAACCCCTTCAATATGCAGGAAATTCGACCTAGGGTTTGTGTGTAGTATTCCACAACTTGTTCCACACTTTACAATGAAAATTGGAAAAATATATATAGACTAAGCATCCTGACGGTGTCATGTGTTAGCCTCTGACGCCGTCAACTCGCCGCCAAGTTGAAATTCGTATTGCCTAGATCCAGTCTTGACGCCTTCATGTGCAAATTAACTCTGGGCCGTCACGTGTATTTGGACCCTGACGGCCTTGGTGACGCCGTCAGGCCATTTACAAAGAAAATGTTCTGGGCCGTCACGTTATAATTTCTACATCCACCTCTTTTTTCACTCTTGACGCCGTCATGTGTAATGGCTTGACGTCGTAAGGTACTGTTCCCAGCAAGGAATTTGAGACTTTGCCATTTTCTTCACTTTTATGCTCCAAAAACGTCCAAAGCGCTACCTTTTCCAGATTTCTCCTCAAAAGTTCCTAAAATGACAAAAGGAATGATTCAGGGAAATATTTGATCAAATAATCTCGAATTCGGGCTTAAATGACCCCTTAAAAGCGGTACACTTTTTGCCTCATCAAAAGATATCCAAACACAAATTTCAAATCACTAAGACTCAATCCTATTAGCTATAAAACTATATGCAACTGTAGGGGTTCCATAAAACATATTACTCATCAACGTAGCAATAAAGGAATTACAGCTATGCGAGATGAGCATATAAAAGCTAGAATGAAGTGAGATGGCAAATGATTAGTTCCCAATCCATTAAAACAAATTTGTTTGTGACAAAAGATGTCAACAAGATAAAAATCTAAAGATATTATCTAATACAAACAACACATTCGACTACTAGACATAAAGTTACCACATAGCAACAAATAATCATACTAAGCAAGAGCATGACATTATTTAAAACACTTCATTGTGAAATTGTTTTGTTGTTAAGTTTAGACACTTAAGCATATAACAATCTATGTGATTAATTTGTATGATAAAACGACTTCTAAATGTTTATCATACCAAGAGTACTTCGACAAATTATAAGTGCACATGTAGTGAACAAATAGTGTGACAAAGACGAAAAATTTATGCAACCCATGTTTTAATGATAACATTTTGGAGCATGTATTATATAGACCATCCTAAGCATGGATCTAATGAATGACCGAAAAAGACACAATCATTCAAATATATAAATATCATATAAAGACATCATGTATCAAAATGACATACCATGAGTTTAACAAGTAACACGTTAATTATGCCAAACGTCATATACATAAAGAATGAAAATATCATATAAATCATGTTAATATATAGTAACACGAAACATATAAGCATGCAGGCATCATAAAGAAATAACCAAGGTTTACACATGAATCAACCAAATAGTTAACATGGTTATGTTAAGATGTCCAATCATTATCAAACAAATAACATGTAATAGACACATGTATGTGTAATGCAAGAGATTTTAATCTTTGTGTTTGGAATCTACGATTGAATGATCTAAAAGGTGACATCTTTAAGTATGTGTTATGCATGTGATTCGGTCATCCAATACCAAGAGATGAGTTTGTGTGTGATAATGAAATATGATAAGAACGTTCTCAAGAAAGCTCTTTGGAACAGGAATCTAAGTGAAGTTACCAACTTCAATAGATCTTGTGTATGCTCTAGAGATAGGGTTTGAACTAGGTTATGAGCAAGGTTTGGTTTTGATGAACACTTGAAAGGAAATAGACACATATAGTGTCATTCAATAAGTAGAATTATTACGTGGAATAAAGTCATCATGCTTATGAAGGCAAAAATGACAAGATGATGAGAAAGCTCTAGATGTTTATTTAAGATCATTTACCCGATTAGGTAAAATGAAATCTCTTGTAACACAACCGTTCATGTTGCAAGGAGAGAGTGATACATAGGATATACATTATCCTTTTAACAAGATTGAAAAAATCATGATTACGTGTGCATAATGTTTTTCCAAAACATCATGTTTTTCTGGATGAAGGTATGAAGCCAAAGTGTTTGAATCGGATAGTGCTATCCTAAATATACTTGGTTTCAAGATTATACTAGATGATGACAAGAGGAATTAACTCGAGTTTCTTATGTATACTCTTCAAGAGTCATTGTTGCTTGGGGTACTTGAGGTTGGCTTTGAGATTGCATTTTAACATATGTTGTTAAGATGTTGGTTTAAGGTTTAATGAAACTTATGCAAAAGTTAAAAGTATTACCAATACTTTGATAACTTGTGAAAGTGGTACTACCTTAAACCTAGTGTAACTGAATGTGAGCTTCATGCTTATTTGATGGTAAAGGTTCTAAACCTATAGGTGGTAAGGTATGGTTGAGTGTTTAGACAAAGGGCTTTTTGAGCAATGCACTCAATGAATTTAAATGAAGATAAGGATGGTGGATTGGTTTATCTAGGTGGTAGCTCTTCTAGTGTGTCTAAAGAAGGATGTGGTGATGTGGAGGTTTGTTGTGCTATGGAAGTACTTAAGTTTCATAGATGTTGAAAGTGAAGAAGGATGAATCCTAATTTGTTGTGATTCATTGGTTGGTATAACTAGCGGGTGAGGTGCTTGAAATTTTGCTCATGTTTGTGAAGCTTATGGGCTGTGATATATCACAAGGTGAATGTGATGAGATGATGGTGAAAGAACAAGTGAACTTAAGTGCTAAATGTTTAAGGATGAAAACCTATTGACATTTGTTTTTGTTCATATTGATTGGGAGAGTACTATGATAAGTGTTCTAGTCATGATGAGTGTTTTAACAAACATTGTTAAATTACTTGGGTGTTGATTTTTCGGATATGACTTTTAATGACTACGGTAGTAAGTCAAGTTTACTTGAATATTTCAAACGAAATACTTAAGTCGTCAATCCTACTTAGTTGAGATTGGGTAGCATAGAAGGATAACAAGACTCGATAATACATCTATAACTTAAGAGTGAGTTATGACTCGATGTAAATCCTTATCGTCTTGAAGGATGACACATTATTTCCATGTTAACCAAGTGAGGTAACATATGTAGATACAAGACAATATCTATAGTCATAAGTTAGAATTGTGATTTAGATATTATATGTAATCTTTGTAAATAATGAGTCCTGATTAGTTAGGAAGTTGTCAAGTCACCATATAAGTGAGGCTAATGGACGAAGGATGAGTTAAGGATGAAAGAATGTAATAACCGTGGGTAGCAATTACAAAATATTTGTGGTAAGGTACCCACGGATGGCAAGGAACCAAATAAAGGGTTCCTTCCTTTATGCAGAAGGGTTCCTTAGGTGAGTTTTGTTTAATTTGAATTTTTGGCGGGAAGTGGGTTCCTATTGGTTCTAGAGAATGAGATTGGTCCTAGTGCAGTTATGAACTAATGAGAAATGAGATTCTAACTAAAAAGGATGATTTGGAATTGTGTGGAACTTGAAATTTTAAAAAGTTGAAAAATGTTCTGCAGGTGACTGGCGGAACCAAATGAACACAAGGGCGGAACCCTGTTTTGGGTTCCGTCTGATCCGTTGGGCCAAAACTGGGTTTACCTAGAAAATGCATTGGCGGAACCCTGAATTTGGTTCCGCCAAGTCACAGAAACGAGACAGAACAGTATTCTCGAGGTCGAGACGTTTTCCAAATTTTCCGAAAATTCTTGGAACATAAACTTAAATTTATATCTGATTAGGAAATGCAAAAAATTAATATAGAAACATTCTTACCGATAGACTTTGACCAGGGGCTAGCGAATTTCACTATACTTAGTGAAATATCCATAAACTTGAAAATTTGACAACATCCCAAATGTTGTCTACCTGCATATCCGTTAGTACAAAACATTGTCCAAAGATAACAAGAGATCCTAGAAGTACATATATCCATGAAACACATTGTTTAACTACCAAATTATTCAAATTTCAAGTTATGCCAAACACTCCTTAACAATGGACATTTATCGACTTCCCGAAACTCATTCAAATATCCTAATTATACTTGGAACATATGCACCTAATTAGATGTGATAGATTAAAACCAAAAACACATATTCTATCACATGTTAGCATATAGATCAAGTTGAGGATTATGAACTTACCATAAATGGAAATTAAGCCAAAGATGAAAAATTGATAACATCAAAGTGTTATCGACCAAACATGATACAATTAGTTTACATGATCAATCAAAGATGAGTTACTATCTTATAGCATGACACATTCATTAAACACCATAGTAGAAGCATATATACCAAACACCATTTTACATGACTACTACTACCTCCGTCCTAAAATTTAAGTTCAGTTTGACTTTTTGGATCAAACTTTGACCTTAAATATTTTTGTTTGTATTGTATAATAATTTATGCAAAATATATAAATGGATTGTGTTTTAAATATATTTTCATTTGGTATAATTTTCATCGAGTGTTATATAATACAAACAAAAATATTTAAGGTCAAAGTTCGTATCAAAAAGTCAAACTGGACTTAAATTTTGGGACGGAGGGAGTATATGTTTAAAAACGTAGTGACTCATTTAGACACTTGATCATATTTCATGATACTTAAATAGTGTTACTTAATTCTCATTCCTAAGTAATCTATGCAAGATAATCACATAATGATGAGGCAAAAAGTGTACCGCTTTTAAGGGGTCATTTAAGCCCGAATTCGAGAATATTTGATCAATTATTGCCCTAAATCGTTCCTTTTGTCATTTTAGGTACTTTTGAGGAAGAATCTGGAAAATGAAGCATTTTTGAAGTTTTTATAACATAAAAGTGAAGAAAATGGCAAAGTCTCAAAATTCCTTGCTGGAACAGTACCTGACGGCGTCAAGGTTCTACAAGTGACGGTGTCAAGAGTTACAAAAGAGGTGGATATGGAACTTATAACGTGACGGCCTAGAAAGTTTTCAAGGTTATTGGCCTGATGGTGTAACCAAGGCCGTCAGGGTCCAAATACACGTGACGGTCCAGAGTATTATTCTACATGACGGTGTCAGAATTGGATCTAGGTGATGCGTGGGAATTGCACCAGGCTTTACCTCTCATGGCATCTCGAGAAGCTTACAACCCCCACCAGGCAGTGTACCTGATCGTTGTAGTATAGTATAGTGACAAGTACCGGGGGATTGATCGTTCAACTTGGGAATAGTGTCGCTAGGATTAGAAAACCTAAAGACTAGGTCTAGAGATGAGGGATGATTCTTTTTGTATTTTTTTATATTTTATAAAAGCAATTAAAAATCTCGGTTTTGAAGGAGTTGGGCGGAATTAGTTGCTAATCAACTAACCCAATTACTAAGATGCAATCAAAATAAAATACTAAAAATGAAAATAAACTAAATTAAGATAGAGGTGTGAGCAATATATGGGAGAATTGTGTTTTCTTAGGTTTCACTACTCCCTAGATATCTTTTACAGGTTAATTACTTGTTACAGTTACGTGGATGACGGATTGTATTCCTTAATACCATTCATGGGGTGGCGTACTTACTTCCCCAATCCTATAAGCTCCTACTTCACTCCTATGTCGAGCCGGCTAAGAAGCTCCTAACATGGGATCACTAGAATTAGCTCATGAATTAAATACAATCATAAAAACCTAGTACACATCGGTTCATGTTTCTTAAGACGTTCAAGCAAGTTACATAATGGAGATTTGCCAGTTTTCTTAAGCCTAACATTGAAATCATTCATCCATTACAACTATAAACAAGCAATCAACCTATAATTAACATCTAGGTTTCATTACATCTAAGCAAACACATGAAAGATCTAGCCTAGCATGTTATAATCAAGACAAGCAAAAGATATATTCAAACAACACATAGACATATTGAATGAATTGAAAGAGGACTTATCTTAATTGAACATGAAAGGTTTCAAGGGGTGAAAACCCTTGAAAATACTGTTACAAACGACCTAGGGTTTATTAGGTTCGACCCTAGTATTCTCCACACAAGTTCCTCTCCTTCATGAATGAAAAATAGAAAAGTATATATAGATTTTGTGAGGTGACGGCGTCAAGAGTAAATTTCTGATGCCGTCATCTCACCGCCAATAAACTCCTTGGACTGCCTAGATCTAGGTTTGACGCCGTCACGTGTAGTCCATCTTTAGGCCGTCACCATTTTAACTCTTGACGCCTTCAGGTTTTCACTGGGTCGTCATGGATTTTACTCCTGACGCCATCAGGATTTCGTTCTTGACGCCGTCAGGTACTGTTCTCAGCATGAAAAATTAAGTCTTTGCCGTTTTCTTCACTTTTATGCTCCAAACACGTCCAAAATGCTTCCTTTTCCAGAATTCACTCCCAAAGTACCTAAAATCACAAAAGGAACGATTTAGGGCAATATTTGATCAAATAAATTCAATTCCGGGCTTAAATGACCCCTAAAAATGGTTCATTTTTCGCCTCATCATATACCCTTACACTTGAGATTTGCTTGTTGATGAGGCAAAAAATGATCCGTTTTTAGGGGGTCATTTAAGCCCGAATCCGACTTTATTTGATCAAATATTGCCCTAAATCGTTCCTTTTGTGATTTTAGGTGTTTGGAGAGTGAATTCTGGAAAAGAGGCTATTTTGGACGTTTTTGGAGAATAAAGTGAAGAAAACGGCAAAGTACCAAAAATCCAAGCTGAAAATACAAGGTGACGGCGTCAAGACCAAAAGCTTGACGGCGTCAGACATGAAGAATTAAATATCGAAGGTGGTGACGGCGTCAGATGGAGAGGTGACGGCGTCAAAGTGGCCAAGAATAATTTACCGTGGGTGGTGACGGCGTCACATAGGCCGTCATAAGTGGATCAAGGCCGTCCGAGGAAGTTTATGGCGGCGAGGTGACGGCGTCAGAATTAACTCTTGACGCCGTCAGACTGTTTTTCCTATATATAGTTTTCTAGTTTTTTTCATTAAAAAGAGAGAAGTTTTGGTGAAACCCTAAAGACGATTTTGGTGCCTCTTTCATAGGTTTTTCAAGGGTTCCAAACCCTTGAGACCTTGCATTGTAATTGAGATAAGTGTACTTTCAATTCAATCAATATGTCTATGTGTTGGTTGTTTATCTCTTGTTCTTGTCTCAATTCTACTATGCTAGGCTAGATCTCTCTTGTGTTTGCTTAGATCTAATGAAACCTAGATGTTGATTATGTGTTGATTACTTGTCTATTCTTGTTTTGAATGAATGATTTATATGTTAGGCTTAAGAAAACTGGCAGATCTCCAAATGGTAACATGCTTGAACGTCTTAAGAAACATGAACCGAGGCGTACTAGGTCTTTATTGGTTGTATTTAATGCATGAGCCACTGTTTACAATCCCTATAGTTGTGCTGGGTCATGGTGTAGGAGGAGATAAGAGCTCATAGAGTTGGGGAGTTATGTATGCCACCCCACGAATGGTATTAAGGAATACAACCCGTCATTCATACAAGTGTAACAAGTAATTAACATGTAAAAGATATCTAGGGAGTAATGAAGTCTAAGTAAACACAATTTCTCCAATTACTGCTCACAACCTTAGTTTAATTACTTTAATTTCATTTTATTTTAATTATATAATAGCTTTGGGTTAGTTGAATAGCAACTAATTCCGCCCACTCCTTCAAAACCCGAGATTTAAATTGCTTTCATAAAAATATAAAAATACAAAAATAATCATCTCTCACCTCTAGAACTATTAATTAGGTTTTCTAATCCTAGCGACACTATTCCTAAGCTGAACGATCAATCCCCCGGTACTTGTCACTATACTATACTACAACGATCAGGTACACTGCCTGGTGGGGGTTGTAAGCTTCTCGAGATCCCTCGAGAGGTAAAGCAAGGTGCGATTCCCACGCATCAAGTTTTTGGCGCCGCTGCCGGGGGAATAGTTATTGTCTAGGTTAGGATTTCTTTTTATTAGGTCTACTTGCTAGATTCCTTTCTAGTAAGATTTTTATTTTTATTTTTAGGTCTTCTTTAGTCTATCTCATTTCTTTGTGCCTTTGTTAGTAAATTAACCCCATTGACTATTCCGTTGACCATTATGGAAAACGCGAATCCACCCCTTTCCCCTGAAGAAGTGGCTGTGTTACGTGAACAGATTGAGAGTGAGATTAGAGAGCTTAGAGAGCTTAATAGGCTGGTTAAGATTGAACTCGAACATACATTTAGTGACCTAGCAACCGCCTTGTATTCAAATAAGGACCTAGGGCCTAATGACTTTGTGAATATTGTTGAGAGACTAGAAGAGGAGGAAATGGATCCGAGGCTTAATGACTACTTTAATCTATACCCCACTAAGTAGGAGATTGCATACTATAATAATCTTATTGATAACCCGCGATCTCCTTTCACCATAATTGAACCTAAGATCAAGAGAGGCGATCCTAAGAATGCTAAGATACCATGTATGATTGGATATAGGCACATTAGCAATGCTTACATTGACTTTAAATCTCCAATCAACATTATGTCCTCAACGGTTTATAATGATATAGTGAACACAAGACTTGAACCTAGAAGGGATCCCAAATACCCCGGTGGAGTTTGTAACTTTGTCGGGAGAGTTAAAGGTTTACGTGTCTTTGTTGGTAATTTCACTTTTGTCACCGACTTTATGATTGTGGAGGATCTTGCTAATGTTATTGATTGTCGATTATCCAATGTTGTGTTTGGCAACCCATTTGTTGAGGAGTCTAAGTTAGAATATGATGAGGTAGAAGGCACGATCCGGTTTGCAAGTAACACCGATAGTATCACTTATAGGATGCCGAATAGGATGAAAGAATTTCGCTTTATATCTCGTTTGGATAAGGACAACGTTGGTGCTTTTGAGGATACTGATGAGAAGGATAAGAAAAAGGGCATGAACTATGTATGGGAAAAAAGGAGTCTTTACTACAAGGATTGCTTGGCCCTTGGACCAAGGTATAAAGTCGATGAAGAATTTGCCCAAATGATTATGGGGGCGATTAAGAAAAAGGTGATTGGTTTCTACAAGGAATATTTACAATCGGAGAGTGGAACCAATGATGAGATCACGTAGTAACCCACGACTTTGAGTCTAGCTACAAGACTCGTAAATAAAGAAAAGCGCTTCTTGGGAGGCAACCCATGTTTTGTGTGATTTTTATTTGTTTGATTGTTATTTGCTTCCGTATGCATGTTTTATTTTTATTGTTGGTTGATCATGTTTCTCTACTAAAAAGTGGAAATACTTTATTATGTTGTTTAGCCTAGTCTTAACTTCAACCTAAAGGTATTTTTGCAAAAGGTAAGTGTAAGGGGAAACCCCAAATATGTTTTTAAGAAACAACCCGATCATGATTATCCACAATATTTAATGAACATGTATATTCGTATTTGTTAGAGTCAAATGCTTGTATATTTACCACCCTTGTTCATATTATCTTCTTATTTTCTTATAAAAACAAAACCGTTCCCGAAAACATTTTAAATTCAGTTTTCAACGAACACAAAAAACACAAAAACATTTTCTTTATCATTTGTACAAAATGTTTATTCAAAAATCCAAAAATAATCACCTTTACCCTCTCACATCTTTGATTCTTCATTCCTTACCCTCCCAACCCTTTTGATTCTTTCTATGTCTCATCTACACTTTCTGGTTTGCCAGTGTTGTGGTAGTTCTTATAATGGTGGTAATTGCCCTGGTTGTGGCATGGTACAGTCAGGAAACGGGTCTATCTATAACCAAGATCCCTATTCCTACCATGACACGACTGATTTATTCCACCAGCTACCACACCATGATTCTCAGCAGTTTTACTGTTGTGAGTACTGTGGTGGTTCACACTATAGTTCTGATTGTCAATCGGGAAACACGCTTGTCTATGAGCAGTTTCCCGATAACGATTATGACTCTAGCACATACGACTCACAGCCTCAACAGTTTTACTGTTGTGATTACTATGGAGGTCCACACTTTAGTTCGGATTGTCAAACAAGGAATCCATTTCCTTGTAACAATTACGACTATTCGTTTTCAGACCCACCTCCACAGCCCCAATTGAGTCAGGCACTTCTTCCAGAAATGCAAAATATGATGAAAATTTGTGATGAACTTAAGGATTTAGTTAAAGATCTTGCTCAAAAATATACACATGAAAAATCCATGGAAGAATTGCTGGCTGAAGAGCAGGCTGCTAGAATAAATTCTCAAGATGCCTATGAAAAATCTGTGAGGGAATCAATTGCAAGAGAAAAAGCAGCCAAATCTAGCTCTCAGTTCCGTTTTATTCCTGATGACAGTGATGATGAGGATACACTGGATATCCTTCAATTCTATAAAGATCCATCAAGTTCATCAGTTGATACCCCAGCAGTTGAGATTCCATCTCAAACAACTGCTATCACACACGAGGTTCACACTCACTCTCTAAACAAGAGGGATGAGCATCTTAACACTGTTCCTGATAAGGAATCGGATGAATTAATAAAGTCTAGTGTTGAGAACCTTGTCCCAATCCCGAGAGAGTCACAGGGAACTCTTGAGCATATGTGTGATATTCCTTCCCCTCTTGAGTGTTCAAACGATCATTTTGAGACTTTCTCAGATTTTAATGATGATTGTACATCTCATGGAGACATTGAGTATATTGAGGCATCAGTTCCACAAACTGATGCTGATCCTCTTCTTGAGGAGTTCGCCGATGAACTTACTCACATCAATCCACTTTCATTGGAAAGTGATGATGGTCTCCTCGATTTCGAAGCCGATCTTGGAGAAATTGAAAGTCTCCTATATCATGATCCGTCACTCACTTCTGATCCCAACAGTCCAATAGAGAATGATAATTTCTTTGTTCCCGAAACTTTCAATACTACTCTCACTAATCCTCTGTTTGAATTCGAATTTAAATTCACTTTGATATCTGATAATCCAATCTTTGATATTCAGAATGAGGATTGTGATGAGTCTATTCCGGAACATGAATTCACAGATTCACATCTTGTGAATAATTCTCTTCATGAGGAGTTCTCCGGTGAACTCACTCATCATATGATAACTCCTCCGGAGTTTGATAGCCTGGGGGGAGATGCACTCAATCATGAGAATTTGCAAATTCCCACCCACCCTCCTGGGTTGTTTATGAGCTTAACCTTTGAAATCCAAATTCAGGCTAATGAGCCTGCTCTCGAGGAAGAATATCAAATCATGATTTTCATCATGGTTTTCTTCCTTTTCTTCACCTATAAGGTGACTTCTTCTCTTCTTCACTCCTTCGGGAATGAAGACACTATATTTGATGCCGGCATTTTCATGTATCATTATCTTCAGCCGGTATTATATCTCATCGGTGTGGAACTTTCCCGTGCATCAAATGTTTGTCCAAACATCTTGAATGAAAGTCCGATTAAGATTGTTTCTTCCACATCATGCTTCCCCAAGGACAAATGAATTCGGGGTTGAGTCAAGCTAGCGACTTGGTAAACAAAAACAGTAGCATGCATATAGGGTTTTCACCCTAAGTGTGGGGGAGTCACCCATGCTATGGTTACAAATGAAGTGAAAATTCAAAATGGTGTTTTCCACGCTTAGCTTGTAATGTTGCCCTTTTACGTTCAAAGAGTCGGCATAATAGCCGGGACTTTGAATATTGAGGACAATATTCATTCTAAGTGTGTGTGTGGGGGGGGGGGGGTATTCTAGCAAATTTTATCACATTTTACTATCTAGTAACCCCGTTTTGGTCAAAATTTCAAAAATTTTAAAATTTTTTTCACTTGTGCTTCAAAATTTTTTGTGGTTATCAGTCCGCCATGTCTAAACGACAAAAGGATTGGCTAATCCAGGAGCAAACGGCTCTTGGTAAAGATATATCAAATCCGTTTATGGCTTGCAATTTGCCCAAAATTGTATGGTACCTCAACTCGCCATATCCCATAAAGCGAATGAGTTGGCTAGCCCGCAAGATTATGGCTTCTGGTAAAGGCAGTGGAAAATCCATAATTGGTAATCAGCTCACCAAGATGTTGACTTTGTCCATCAAGAGTTGGCTAGTCCAGAAGCAAACGGCTTTTGGTAAAGACTAATCAAATCCGTTGACAGCTGGTGGTTTGCTCAAAATCACAAGGTTATCAGGTGGACCACAGTTCTTACATCTGGCTACTCCAGAAGTGATGGCTTTTGGTAGAGAGTTTAAAATCCATTAAGTTTTCAAAACAGGTATTACTAGGGACTAGCAATAGTTTAGTGTGGGGGATTGATGAGTACTCAAACACTCATCATTTTTGGTCAAATCTGAACTGCAAAACATACAAAAACGCTCAGAAATGCATCAAAATACTAAAAATATTTCAAAATTGTGTTTTATATGTTTGATGAGTGCTCAATACTCATCATTTTTACCGTATCTGGACTGCCAAAACATCCAAAAAACACCCAAAAACGCATCAAAATACACAAATTATCCCAAAAGTGTGTTTTATATGTTTTAGATGCAAAATGTTTGAAAACAAATGAAAAACGAACAAAGTTTGCACAATTGGCAGTTTCAGTCCCTCAAGTTTCAAAAATTTGGCAAAACTAGTCCCTGGAAGTTTAAAACAAAAGAAAAGTCAACTCAAGGCAAAGAAAAGTAAAAAATTATCAAAATAAGTCCTTGGGTAATAAAGTTTGAGAAAATTACACTTTTACCCCTTAAAATCCAAAATTGACAAAAATGGTCCCTGGAGTTTTGGAAATTGACAGATTTGGTCCCTGGCGGAATAATTTTGAATGAAAAATCATCTAGGGTCCTTGGAAAATCATAAATTGTCAAAAATAATCCTTTGGTGTGAGTTTGAGGAAATTACAACATTGGTCCCTCAATTTTGGAAACTTGTCATTTATGGCCCCCGGGAATTTCAAAAGTGCAAAAATTACATTTATGGTCCATGGGAATTCAGACTTGGCAAATTACACCCTTGGGATATTTTGGAAAAATGGCAAAACACACCCCTCATGGTTCAGTAAATTACATGATTGGTCCTTGTGATTTAAGAGTTACCAAAACCAAACGGACCTAAATTAACTTAAACCAAAACCAAAACCAAACCCAACTAAATCCTCAGCCCACCCAACTCCAGGCCCATTCACCACTTCAGCCCACCACCATACCCAAAAATTCCTTCCCTGTTTTAAATAACAAACCCAGAGGTCAAACTTTGACCTTTCCTACCCTCTCCCACCCAGCCTGTAACACCAAAGCAACAAGTTACCTCCCCCCTCCTCCACCTCAGCAATCCCATACCTTGCTTCCCCCTCCTCAACTAACTTCCAAGGAGCAATTAATGCTACCCTAAACTCCTCACTCAACCAAGCTGACAAGGGAAGAAATTTGGCGCCAAAAATCAGTTTTAATGGCTTGGATTAATCCCACCCAATCCAATGGGTGGGATTTGCTCAGAAAAGTGCAAGGAGGTCAAATGTACCCATTAAAAGGCAAAAGAAGCAGGGGAGAGAGCAGTAGAGAGTAACTTAGAATAAAAAAAGGTCGAATAGTAATTTTCTCAATTTTATTGTATGTTTTAAGTTTTCAAGTATTTTGTGTACTCATTTTAGTGTATTGTAAAACATTTTCAAGAATCAATTTCAAGTTTGGTTGTATTATTCAAGATTATGCAAGTTTGATTCAAGAATTTAATGTTTAGTGTGTTGTGGTTGTTTATTGATATAATGGATTGAATTAGAACACATAGGTTCCCAGGAAGCTTATAAAAGCTTTTAGTTACCTTAAAAATCCATTTAACTAATAAAATTCTCAAATATAAAAAATGGTCAATAAAAGTCAACTGTGAGTGGTTATATGAAATTTTGGATTCAAAGGTGATTTGGAGCTGAGCTTGGATGGAAATGGGTTAATAGAGGTCTGTGGAGACCATTTAGGATTGGTTCTAGTTCTTGGTTCTTTGATTTCAAGTGAGCACTTTTGTAAGCCATTTCCTTAATTTTTGGTATTTTACTGTTTATATAGTTAAATGCTTTAATCTTTGTTGTTTCTTACCTGATTTGTGTTGTTTAATGTTAGTATAATCTAAATCAGTAGCTTGTTTATTGTTTTTGAAAGTTGATTAGTTTTCTAAAAATCAGTCAAGTAGTGTAAACTTGAATTCTGAGTTCTTTTGTTGTTATTATTGCTTATTTGTGTTCAAATAGATCCATTATATTGGTGTTATAGAGTATGTATCAGATTAGAGGTCTATTTCATAGGGTTGTTTTGAAAATCACCAAGTGAGTTTATATAAAGGGGTGTTTGGATCAGTGGGTTCAACCACTGAATCCTTAGTTGTGGTTGGTGTTTGTTGTTTAGAAACTTTACCTAGGTCTGTTTGTGCTTGAATCAACCCTCAAATTGGACCCTAGTATCCTAAAAGTCAAAATTGCAAAGTTCCACCACCACAGTTAACTTAGGTGGTTTTTGGAGTCTTAAATCTTTTCATTTCAATAGATAAGTTGGAATTTTAACATAATTCAGTTTAAATTTAACTTACAAACATGATTTGAGTTAGTTAGATCAAGCCAAATCTCATAAAAGTCAAAGAACACCAAAACCATAAAAAGTCAAAAGCAGTCTATTGAATTTTGCTCAAACTTTGGAGATCTGCAATCTGCTTAATACTAGGATTCAAGGTCTGAAATTTTACATGAATGATCTCTACCACTTAGTTGATTTTTGTGAATTTTCATAGATTTTTGTGATTTTATTTGAGGGCCCCACAGTCCTTGGAAGTAACCTGCAGGGCATACACATCCCCTGTTCTCAGCAGACCACCCTCACACCACCACTTTTTGTGGTGGTTTGTGGCTAATACAGTGGTCTAGGCCTGTTGTTCTTGGTTCCCCTCAACCCCCCTCCTACCAGGGTGTGTTTGTGAACCATTTGTTTGACCCCTAAGATAGTGGACCCCACCTGAAATTGAACCTTAACCTTGTCCCATAATCTGTCAGTTAACAATAAGCTTGTGCTTATTTTTGATCTTTTTGGCTTATTCAGGCCAATCCTTTGCTCAAAAGTTGCTTAATATTGTTCATTATACTCAGAGAAACCAAGTTTAATCAGTGTGGACCCCACAATCCCCCATTTGAGCTTAAAACACTACACAGTCAACAAAAGTCAACTGAGGGTGTAATAAGCTTTTCAATTGCTTATTCCTTGGGTTAAAACAAAAGTGTTTTTGTTAAAGTTAGATGTTTTTAGCTTATTATCAGTTTAGAAAAAGAAAAAATCCAAAAAACCCATTTTAAAAATAGTGATAGCTTCTATTTAATAGGATTTATCTATTTATTTTTCTTTTTAATTTATTTCTAAGTAATTTATCACTTTTATATTTTTAGAAATTATATTTTAGGTTAAAATAATTTTACAAATTTTTCCAGATTTTTATTTTGTCGTTTAGTGGTATTTCTAATTAATTTTATTTTAATTTAGTTTTAATTAATATTAATCAATTAAATAGCATAATTAGATTATATATAGTATAACCTAGTTTTTATAATTTTTATAGCTTTTATTTTAGTTAAAACATTTTTATAAATTTTTCTAGAATTTTTACTGTTCATTTAATAGTTTTTATAATTTAAATAGTTTAATTAGATATTAATTAAGAAATAGAATAATAATTAGTTAATTAGTTTAAAAATACATAAAATTAACTTTTTATAATTTTTTAGGATTCCTGTAATGGTTAATTAGATTTATAAAATTTTTCTTAATTTTCTAAGTCTTTTTAGTATTTTTAATAATTTTAATTAGTTTAATTAGTATTAAATAGATAATTAGTAATTAATTAATAATAAATAATTAAGTAGTGTAAAAATAATTTTTATTTTTCTTAAAATCTTCTTTTATTATTAGGATTGTAAAAATATCAAATTTACACTTTTAACCCTTCCCGTCCTTCAGTTGTACTTTTTGTTTTGTGCGTCTGTATACGTTTTTAATTAAAACGTACGTTTTTAGTTTTTAGCTCAAATCTTCGTAATCTAAATTCTCGTAATCAATCACGTAGCTTTCCTAAGCTATATTTGTTAATAAATTCCAAATAATTCTGATCATAACCTTTTCCTGTGAATAATTACCCGATCACAAATACGCCAAAGTTACAATTCACACTTCAACGGGACTTAACGACCTGGTGATACCCTATATTACCCGGAGCATTGACCTAGGCTATTTGACTTTGTTGACCTTTATTTGGTTAATATAAGTTAGGTGGTTCAGGCTCAATCAAAATTTGGCGCCGCTGCCGGGGAAGTGTGCGCGTTTCTTTAGCGTTATTTGAGATTAGTGTTATCTCACCTCACTCACTGTATAAATACCACCACTTGTGTATATTTTCATAATCAAAATACAAAAAAGTCATTAACACTTTTCCTAAAGTGTTAAAACACCAAAAAAAATTAAAAACAACAAAACAGATCGTAACGTTTTCTGATTCGGTTTTCTTTTAAGGTGATTCTTAAAGAAAAACGATTTTGGTAAACGAGACGATACCAAAAATATTTTCCAAAAGTTTTTAAACCCATACACAAAAACACAAAAACATCCGTCTTTTCTTGTGAATAATAATTCTACATAAAATAAACCGTCAAAAACCAAGACAGAACACCTGCCAACTGGAGGTGTGAACAAATAAGTTCCCAAATCAAAAAGATTAAAACTTGCCTTTGTATCCTTGTGTGTGGTGTACCTTTTCTAAAGAAGCCACTCACTTGTGATTATTGGTTTAAGTTCACTGTGGTTTTGTCTCGACTTTGTTTTGATTGACTTTTGTTCCTAGTGCATGCGCACTCGTTCTTCTAGGTCTACTAGCCCATTACGTGAGCTTGTACGAAAACCTAGGAGACCTCGTAGACGTTCAGCACCAACAGTCGGATCTGAGATCCGTACTGTTGCCACACCCACTATCACCATGGCGGAAGACCGTCCCATGTGTGAACTTCTCCAAGCACCCATTGAGGGTTACGGAGATGCCATTATTGTCCCAGCCATCGTGGCTGATAGTTTTGAGCTCAAAACCGGGTTACTCAATCTTGTAACCTCAAGTCAATTCTACGGTTTTGAGAGGGACGATCCTCATGCTCATATTCGATGGTTCAATAAAATCACATCAACCATCAAGTACAAGAATGTCCCATGTGAAGCAATAAAACTTCTTCTCTTCCCATTCTCATTGGAGGGACAAGCCCGGATTTGGCTTGAAAAACAACCTCCACGATCTATTGAGACTTGGGAAGATCTTGTCAAAAAGTTTGTGAATGAATTCTTCCCACCTTCCAAGACCACGAGTCTTAAGAACGAAATCACCAAGTTCACCCAAAAATATGATGAATCTTTTGGTGAAGCGTGGGATCGTTTCAAAGAATTACTTCGCAAGTGTCCACATCATGGTTTCTCTGAGTTGATGCAACTCGATACGTTTTACAATGGCGTGAGCCAAGCTGATCAGGATTCACTCAATGCCTCCGCGGGAGGCAACTTTTTGAGTAAAACCACAAAAGAAGCTTTGCAAATCATAGAAAACAAGTCTAAGGTCCGCTCTACACGAAGCAAACCGATTGTTTCCCAAATTAATGCGGGTCCTTCCACTTCATCTTCTGTGAGTCAATCTAGCACGGATGCTAAGATTGACAAGCTCACTGAAGCAATCCAAGCTTTGGTTCTCGCCCAAACAAAGAAAGTCTCATTTCCACAACATCCTCCAACTGCTGAGGTTAAAAAAGTGGAAGTCTGTGTAACTTGTGGTGGGCTGCATGCCTACTACAATTGCACAGCTACTGATGGTACTCCATACGAAGCTCATGCCTTAGCGGGGTCCCAAAATCAAGGAGGCAATCAATATCGCCCTCCTATGGACTCCAGCTATCATCCTCAACATCATTATCCTGGACCTCCTGGTTTTAATCAAAACCAAAATGTCCAAAACCGTGGCCAAATTCAAAATAGAGTGAACCAAGGTTATCAAAACCAAGGTTATCAAAACCAAAGTAACTTCAATCAGGGCCACGGTTTTCACAATCAAAACCAAGGATTCCAAAATCAAGGTTTCCAACAACAAAATCAAGGAAACTTTAATCGGAACCAAGGTCAGGGTAATTTCAATCCGGGATATTTTCATGGAAACAACAACCCTAATCAGGGTAATTTTCAAAATCAAGGTCCAAATCCGACAATCGAGCTCCAAATATTCCTAATCCGAATCAAGCCATTGTTCCAACCGGGCCTTCATCTGACGAGTTGTTAAAACAATTCATGAAGTCCCAAGAAGAGTTGAACAAGTTGCTGGTCAGCCAGATTTCTGACATCAAGAAGTCTTTAAATGATCGACCCTCGGGCTCAGGTACTACTTTACCGAGCAACACGATCGCTAACCCGAGGGGCGATGCTAAGGCGATCACAACACGAAGTGGTGCTTCATATGATGAACCCGCGATTCCTACTACCTCTTCTTCTCCTCCTAAGGTAGTGAATCGTGAACCTGAGGTGACAAAGGACAAAGTGCAAAATCCTAGCCCACGAAGTACAGCACACGTCCAACCTCAGGTTATTCCTGAAACCAGATGTAAGCCTGGAGTTGTCTTTGAACCACCAGAAACTCCAGTGGACAACCCTAAATCCAAATTCCCTATCCATCACGTCTCAGTGAACAAAAGCTCCGCGAAAAAGCTAATCACCAAATGGATAAATTTTTCCAAATCTTCCAAGATTTGCATTTTGATATCAGCTTCGCGGATGCTATTCTCTTGATGCCCAAGTTTGCATTGACAATCAAAAATCTGTTGAGTAATAAAGAAAAATTATTTGAGATGGCAAGAACTCCTCTGAATGAGAACTGCTCTGCGGTTCTTTTGAAAAAGCTTCCTGAAAAGCTTGGAGATCCCGGGAAATTCCTCATTCCTTGTACTTTCCCGGGTATGGTTGATTGCTTCGCCCTGGCCGATCTAGGTGCTAGCATCAACCTGATGCCATATTCTTTGTGGAAGAAACTCTCTCTTCCCGAACTTACCCCCACGTGTATGACTTTAGAGCTTGCCGATCGTTCAATTTCTCGTCCCATTGGCATTGCCGAGGACGTATTCGTTAAAGTGGGGAAGTTCCATTTTCTGGCAGATTTTGTGATTGTTGACTTTGATGCCGATTCAAGGGTCCCTCTCATTCTTGGGCGGGGATTCCTTAGAACTGGGCGAGCTCTTATCGATGTATTTGAGCATGAGATCACATTACGTGTTGGAACGGAAGCCATAACCTTCAACCTAAATCAAACTTCGAGATACTCCTCCAATTATGATTGTGAGTCGGTGAATCAAATTGATGTCATCGATGTTGCTGCTGAGGAGTATGCTCAAGAGATTTTAGGTTTCATTGATGATTCTTCGAGTGAAAACCTCACTCAGTCTTCTCACCCCATCATAGCCAATTCTTCTCCTTCCCTCACTCCGTTTGAGGGAAGTGACTTCATCTTAGAAGAAATGGAGGCGTTTCTCAAAAGTGATTCAATTCCCGATGGAGTTGATAACCAAGAGATCGACCTCGAGAGGGATATTCTCATGCTTGAAAAATTGTTAACGAAGATCCCTCTCCTCTTCCTGTTCTACCACAACAACTTCATAAAGAGGAGGTCAAAAATGTTGAGAAAACTGATGACTTCCCTGAGGTTGAACTTAAGGACTTGCCGCCTCATCTTGAATACGCATTTCTGGAGGGTGATGATAAATTACCCGTCATAATTGCCAAAGACTTAAGTGATGAGGAAAAGGCTGCTCTCATAAAGGTTTTGAAGTCTCATAAACAAGCAATTGCTTGGCGACTCTCCGACATCAAGGGCATTGACCCTGAATTTTGTACACACAAGATTTTAATGGAGGACGACTTCAAACCTGCAGTCCAACAACAAAGAAGGGTGAATCCAAAAATTCACGAGGTTATCAAACAAGAGGTTTTAAAACTTCTTGATGCCGGATTGATTTACCCTATCTCAGACAGTCCTTGGGTCAGCCCAATCCATTGTGTTCCAAAAAAGGGTGGCATTACTGTTGTCACAAATGAGGAGAATGAGTTAATTCCGACTCGTTTGGTTACAGGTTGGCGCGTCTGTATTGATTATCGTAAGTTAAATGACGCCACCCGTAAGGATCATTTTCCTCTGCCCTTTATGGATCAGATGCTCGAGAGGTTAGCGGGGAATGAGTACTATTGCTTCCTCGATGGTTTCTCGGGTTACTTTCAGATTCCCATTGACCCGCAAGACCAAGAAAAGACCACTTTCACGTGCCCCTATGGAACTTTCGCATATAAACGTATGCCATTTGGCTTATGTAATGCTCCGGGCACGTTTCAAAGATGTATGATGGCCATTTTTTCCGACATGATCGGAAAAACTATGGAGGTCTTTATGGACGATTTTTCGGTCATTGGGGATTCGTTCCAAACTTGTCTCTCCCATTTAGACAGCATGCTAAAACGTTGTGAAGACACAAAGTTATGTCTAAATTGGGAGAAGAGTCACTTTATGGTCAAAGAGGGCATTGTCCTCGGCCATAAAATTTCAAAAAATGGGATTGAGGTTGATCGTTCCAAAATGGACGTCATTGCAAAATTGCCTCATCCCACGACTGTGAAAGGTGTTAGGAGCTTTTTGGGTCACGCCGGCTTTTACCGTAGGTTTATTCAAGATTTTTCTAAAATCGCCCGGCCTATGACCCATCTCCTCGAGAAGGATGCTCCTTTTATCTTCTCCCCTGAGTGCATCGAAGCCTTTGAAACATTAAAGAAAAGGCTTACCGAGGCACCTATTCTTGTTGCCCCTGATTGGGACTTGCCCTTTGAACTTATGTGTGATGCTAGCGATTATGCTATAGGGGCAGTCTTGGGGCAACGCAGGTCTAAACACTTTCAGCCTATACACTATGCCAACAAAACTATGACCGAGGCTCAAAGTCATTACACCACCACTGAAAAAGAATTATTAGCTGTGGTGTATGCCTTTGAGAAATTCCGGTCATATTTGATCTTGACAAAAAGCATAGTGTATACGGATCACTCGGCTTTGAAGTACCTTTTTGCAAAACAAGATGCAAAGCCGAGACTTCTTCGTTGGGTTCTCCTCCTTCAGGAATTTGATATCATTATTCGTGATAAAAAAGGAGCTGAGAACCTAGCTGCTGATCATCTCTCCTGTTTGGAAAACCCCCATCAAGATGTTTTCGAGAGGAAAGAAATTAATGAAACATTCCCTCTCGAGACACTTAATGCGGTTACCTTTCGTGGAGATTCTGTTACCCCTTGGTTTGCCGATTTTGCAAACTATCTTGCGGGTAACTTCATTGTGAAAGGGATGTCGTCCCAACAAAAAAATAAATTTTTCAAAGATGTAAAACATTACTTCTGGGACGACCCCTACTTGTTCAAAATCTGTGCGGATCAAGTCATCCGGCGGTGTGTGTATGGTCAAGAAGCCGCTGAAATCTTAAAGGCTTGCCATGCTGGTCCCACGGGGGGCCACCACAATCCAAATTACACCGCCAAAAAGGTGTTTGACTCCGGTTTCTTTTGGCCCACAATCTACAAGGATGCCCAAGAATTAGTCAAATCCTGTGACGCTTGTCAACGTCACGGGAATATTTCACAAAAGAATGAAATGCCACAAAATGCAATCCAAGTTTGTGAAATATTTGACGTGTGGGGCATCGACTTTATGGGGCCATTTCCATCCTCTCACGGAAACAAGTATATACTCGTGGCAGTTGACTATTTGTCAAAATGGGTTGAAGCAAAAGCTTTACCCACAAATGATGCCCGAGTAGTCGTGAAATTTTTGAAAGCTCTCTTTGCTCGGTTTGGAACTCCACGTGCTATAATTAGTGATCGTGGTACGCATTTTTGCAACGACAAATTTGATAAAGTCATGCAAAAATATGGTGTAACTCACCGTCTTTCTACTGCGTACCACCCTCAAACAAGTGGACAAGTAGAAGTTTCCAATCGAGGCATAAAGAAAATATTGGAAAGAACCGTTGGGGAAAATCGTGCATCTTGGTCGGATAAATTAGATGATGCACTTTGGGCTTTCCGTACAGCGTATAAAACACCCATTGGGTGTACGCCTTATAAACTTGTGTACGGGAAAGCGTGCCATCTTCCGATCGAGCTTGAGCATAAAGCCTATTGGGCTCTCAAGCATGCCAATTTCGACCTCAAAACTGCGGGTGATCATAGGAAAGTTCAACTGAATGAATTAAATGAACTTCGTGATCAAGCTTACGAGAACTCTTTGATCTATAAAGAAAAGACAAAGAAGATGCATGACTCCAAAATCAAAAACCGCGTTTTCAACGTTGGTGATCGAGTCCTTCTTTTCAACTCTAGACTCAAGATCTTCTCGGGAAAGCTCAAAACCCGATGGACTGGTCCATTCACTATCGTTAAGGTTTATCCTTATGGCACCGTCGAGTTATCACAAAATGACGGACCTAATTTCAAAGTGAATGGACATCGCCTAAAGCACTACTTTGGAGAGGACATACCATCCATGGTTGTCCCGGATCTCCAAACTTTCCCCAAGGACAATTAAATTCGGGGATCGAGTCAAGCTAGTGACTCGGTGAACAAAAATTAGCAACATATACGGGTTTTCATCCGTATTTCTGACTTCTTTCTACTTTCTACCACCCTAGTGTGGGGGAATGGCCAACCCCCCGCTATTTGAAAAATGTATATATGTATATAAGTTCAAAAAAAAAAAAAAAAAAAAAAAAAAAAAAAATTGTGTGATTGTATGTACAGATAAATAAAGTGAAAAATACAAAACAAAATTTCACAGTTAGCTTCAAATATTATCTTTTTACGTTCATAAGATTCGGCATAATAGCCGGGACTTTGAATATTGAGGACAATATTCATTTCTAAGTGTGGGGGGGGGGGGGGGGGAATTCTAGCGAATTTTATCGCAAAATACTTTCAAGTACCCCCATTTTGGCCCAAATTTTTCACTTTATTTCAAAATTTTTGTGGTAATCAGTCCGCCTTGTCTAAGCGATAAAAGGGATTGGCTAGTCCAGGAGCAAACGGCTCTTGGTAAAGACAACTCAAATCCATTTACGGCTGGCAATTTGCCCAAAATTGCATGGTTCATCAACTCCCCGAAAACAAATGAGTTGGCTAGCCCGCAAGATTATGGCTTGTGGTAAAGGCCGTGGAAAAACCATAATTGGTAATCAGCTCACCAAGATGTCGACTAGGTCCATCAAGAGCTGGCTAGTCCAGAAGCAAACGGCTTTTGGTAAAGACTACTCAAATCCGTTGACAGCTGGTGGTTTGCTCAAAATCACACGGTTATCAGGTGTGCCACAGTTCTTACACCTGGCTACTCCAGAAGTGATGGCTTTTGGTAAAGAGTTTAAAATCCATCAAGTTTTTCTCAAAAGATTGCTAGGGACTAGCAATAGCTTAGTGTGGGGGATTGATGAGTGCTCAAACACTCATCATTTTTACCGTATCTGGACTGCCAAAACATCCAAAAAACACCCAAAAACGCATCAAAATACACAAATTATCCCAAAAGTGTGTTTTATATGTTTTAGATGCAAAATGTTTGAAAACAAATGAAAAACGAACAAAGTTTGCACAATTGGCAGTTTCAGTCCCTCAAGTTTCAAAAATTTGGCAAAACTAGTCCCTGGAAGTTTAAAACAAAAGAAAAGTCAACTCAAGGCAAAGAAAAGTCAAAAATTATCAAAATAAGTCCTTGGGTAATAAAGTTTGAGAAAATTACACTTTTACCCCTTAAAATCCAAAATTGACAAAAATGGTCCCTGGAGTTTTGGAAATTGACAGATTTGGTCCCTGGTGGAATAATTTTGAATGAAAAATTATCTAGGGTCCTTGGAAAATCATAAATTGTCAAAAATAATCCTTTGGTGTGAGTTTGAGGAAATTACAACATTGGTCCCTCAATTTTGGAAACTTGTCATTTATGGCCCCCGGGAATTTCAAAAGTGCAAAAATTACATTTATGGTCCATGGGAATTCAGACTTGGCAAATTACACCCTTGGGATATTTTGGAAAAATGGCAAAACACACCCCTCATGGTTCGGTAAATTACATGATTGGTCCTTGTGATTTAAGAGTTACCAAAACCAAACGGACCTAAATTAACTTAAACCAAAACCAAAACCAAACCCAACTAAATCCTCAGCCCACCCAACTCCAGGCCCATTCACCACTTCAGCCCACCACCATACCCAAAAATTCCCTCCCCGTTTTAAATAACAAACCCAGAGGTCAAACTTTGACCTTTCCTACCCTCTCCCACCCAGCCTGTAACACCAAAGCAACAAGTTACCTCCCCCCTCCTCCACCTCAGCAATCCCATACCTTGCTTCCCCCTCCTCAACTAACTTCCAAGGAGCAATTAATGCTACCCTAAACTCCTCACTCAACCAAGCTGATAAGGGAAGAAATTTGGCGCCAAAAATCAGTTTTAATGGCTTGGATTAATCCCACCCAATCCAATGGGTGGGATTTGCTCAGAAAAGTGCAAGGAGGTCAAATGTACCCATTAAAAGGCAAAAGAAGCAGGGGAGAGAGCAGTAGAGAGTAACTTAGAATAAAAAAAGGTCGAATAGTAATTTTCTCAATTTTATTGTATGTTTTAAGTTTTCAAGTATTTTGTGTACTCATTTTAGTGTATTGTAAAACATTTTCAAGAATCAATTTCAAGTTTGGTTGTATTATTCAAGATTATGCAAGTTTGATTCAAGAATTTAATGTTTAGTGTGTTGTGGTTGTTTATTGATATAATGGATTGAATTAGAACACATAGGTTCCCAGGAAGCTTATAAAAGCTTTTAGTTACCTTAAAAATCCATTTAACTAATAAAATTCTCAAATATAAAAAATGGTCAATAAAAGTCAACTGTGAGTGGTTATATGAAATTTTGGATTCAAAGGTGATTTGGAGCTGAGCTTGGATGGAAATGGGTTAATAGAGGTCTGTGGAGACCATTTAGGATTGGTTCTAGTTCTTGGTTCTTTGATTTCAAGTGAGCACTTTTGTAAGCCATTTCCTTAATTTTTGGTATTTTACTGTTTATATAGTTAAATGCTTTAATCTTTGTTGTTTCTTACCTGATTTGTGTTGTTTAATGTTAGTATAATCTAAATCAGTAGCTTGTTTATTGTTTTTGAAAGTTGATTAGTTTTCTAAAAATCAGTCAAGTAGTGTAAACTTGAATTCTGAGTTCTTTTGTTGTTATTATTGCTTATTTGTGTTCAAATAGATCCATTATATTGGTGTTATAGAGTATGTATCAGATTAGAGGTCTATTTCATAGGGTTGTTTTGAAAATCACCAAGTGAGTTTATATAAAGGGGTGTTTGGATCAGTGGGTTCAACCACTGAATCCTTAGTTGTGGTTGGTGTTTGTTGTTTAGAAACTTTACCTAGGTCTGTTTGTGCTTGAATCAACCCTCAAATTGGACCCTAGTATCCTAAAAGTCAAAATTGCAAAGTTCCACCACCACAGTTAACTTAGGTGGTTTTTGGAGTCTTAAATCTTTTCATTTCAATAGATAAGTTGGAATTTTAACATAATTCAGTTTAAATTTAACTTACAAACATGATTTGAGTTAGTTAGATCAAGCCAAATCTCATAAAAGTCAAAGAACACCAAAACCATAAAAAGTCAAAAGCAGTCTATTGAATTTTGCTCAAACTTTGGAGATCTGCAATCTGCTTAATACTAGGATTCAAGGTCTGAAATTTTACATGAATGATCTCTACCACTTAGTTGATTTTTGTGAATTTTCATAGATTTTTGTGATTTTATTTGAGGGCCCCACAGTCCTTGGAAGTAACCTGCAGGGCATACACATCCCCTGTTCTCAGCAGACCACCCTCACACCACCACTTTTTGTGGTGGTTTGTGGCTAATACAGTGGTCTAGGCCTGTTGTTCTTGGTTCCCCTCAACCCCCCTCCTACCAGGGTGTGTTTGTGAACCATTTGTTTGACCCCTAAGATAGTGGACCCCACCTGAAATTGAACCTTAACCTTGTCCCATAATCTGTCAGTTAACAATAAGCTTGTGCTTATTTTTGATCTTTTTGGCTTATTCAGGCCAATCCTTTGCTCAAAAGTTGCTTAATATTGTTCATTATACTCAGAGAAACCAAGTTTAATCAGTGTGGACCCCACAATCCCCCATTTGAGCTTAAAACACTACACAGTCAACAAAAGTCAACTGAGGGTGTAATAAGCTTTTCAATTGCTTATTCCTTGGGTTAAAACAAAAGTGTTTTTGTTAAAGTTAGATGTTTTTAGCTTATTATCAGTTTAGAAAAAGAAAAAATCCAAAAAACCCATTTTAAAAATAGTGATAGCTTCTATTTAATAGGATTTATCTATTTATTTTTCTTTTTAATTTATTTCTAAGTAATTTATCACTTTTATATTTTTAGAAATTATATTTTAGGTTAAAATAATTTTACAAATTTTTCCAGATTTTTATTTTGTCGTTTAGTGGTATTTCTAATTAATTTTATTTTAATTTAGTTTTAATTAATATTAATCAATTAAATAGCATAATTAGATTATATATAGTATAACCTAGTTTTTATAATTTTTATAGCTTTTATTTTAGTTAAAACATTTTTATAAATTTTTCTAGAATTTTTACTGTTCATTTAATAGTTTTTATAATTTAAATAGTTTAATTAGATATTAATTAAGAAATAGAATAATAATTAGTTAATTAGTTTAAAAATACATAAAATTAACTTTTTATAATTTTTTAGGATTCCTGTAATGGTTAATTAGATTTATAAAATTTTTCTTAATTTTCTAAGTCTTTTTAGTATTTTTAATAATTTTAATTAGTTTAATTAGTATTAAATAGATAATTAGTAATTAATTAATAATAAATAATTAAGTAGTGTAAAAATAATTTTTATTTTTCTTAAAATCTTCTTTTATTATTAGGATTGTAAAAATATCAAATTTACACTTTTAACCCTTCCCGTCCTTCAGTTGTACTTTTTGTTTTGTGCGTCTGTATACGTTTTTAATTAAAACGTACGTTTTTAGTTTTTAGCTCAAATCTTCGTAATCTAAATTCTCGTAATCAATCACGTAGCTTTCCTAAGCTATATTTGTTAATAAATTCCAAATAATTCTGATCATAACCTTTTCCTGTGAATAATTACCCGATCACAAATACGCCAAAGTTACAATTCACACTTCAACGGGACTTAACGACCTGGTGATACCCTATATTACCCGGAGCATTGACCTAGGCTATTTGACTTTGTTGACCTTTATTTGGTTAATATAAGTTAGGTGGTTCAGGCTCAATCAAAATTTGGCGCCGCTGCCGGGGAAGTGTGCGCGTTTCTTTAGCGTTATTTGAGATTAGTGTTATCTCACCTCACTCACTGTATAAATACCACCACTTGTGTATATTTTCATAATCAAAATACAAAAAAGTCATTAACACTTTTCCTAAAGTGTTAAAACACCAAAAAAAATTAAAAACAACAAAACAGATCGTAACGTTTTCTGATTCGGTTTTCTTTTAAGGTGATTCTTAAAGAAAAACGATTTTGGTAAACGAGACGATACCAAAAATATTTTCCAAAAGTTTTTAAACCCATACACAAAAACACAAAAACATCCGTCTTTTCTTGTGAATAATAATTCTACATAAAATAAACCGTCAAAAACCAAGACAGAACACCTGCCAACTGGAGGTGTGAACAAATAAGTTCCCAAATCAAAAAGATTAAAACTTGCCTTTGTATCCTTGTGTGTGGTGTACCTTTTCTAAAGAAGCCACTCACTTGTGATTATTGGTTTAAGTTCACTGTGGTTTTGTCTCGACTTTGTTTTGATTGACTTTTGTTCCTAGTGCATGCGCACTCGTTCTTCTAGGTCTACTAGCCCATTACGTGAGCTTGTACGAAAACCTAGGAGACCTCGTAGACGTTCAGCACCAACAGTCGGATCTGAGATCCGTACTGTTGCCACACCCACTATCACCATGGCGGAAGACCGTCCCATGTGTGAACTTCTCCAAGCACCCATTGAGGGTTACGGAGATGCCATTATTGTCCCAGCCATCGTGGCTGATAGTTTTGAGCTCAAAACCGGGTTACTCAATCTTGTAACCTCAAGTCAATTCTACGGTTTTGAGAGGGACGATCCTCATGCTCATATTCGATGGTTCAATAAAATCACATCAACCATCAAGTACAAGAATGTCCCATGTGAAGCAATAAAACTTCTTCTCTTCCCATTCTCATTGGAGGGACAAGCCCGGATTTGGCTTGAAAAACAACCTCCACGATCTATTGAGACTTGGGAAGATCTTGTCAAAAAGTTTGTGAATGAATTCTTCCCACCTTCCAAGACCACGAGTCTTAAGAACGAAATCACCAAGTTCACCCAAAAATATGATGAATCTTTTGGTGAAGCGTGGGATCGTTTCAAAGAATTACTTCGCAAGTGTCCACATCATGGTTTCTCTGAGTTGATGCAACTCGATACGTTTTACAATGGCGTGAGCCAAGCTGATCAGGATTCACTCAATGCCTCCGCGGGAGGCAACTTTTTGAGTAAAACCACAAAAGAAGCTTTGCAAATCATAGAAAACAAGTCTAAGGTCCGCTCTACACGAAGCAAACCGATTGTTTCCCAAATTAATGCGGGTCCTTCCACTTCATCTTCTGTGAGTCAATCTAGCACGGATGCTAAGATTGACAAGCTCACTGAAGCAATCCAAGCTTTGGTTCTCGCCCAAACAAAGAAAGTCTCATTTCCACAACATCCTCCAACTGCTGAGGTTAAAAAAGTGGAAGTCTGTGTAACTTGTGGTGGGCTGCATGCCTACTACAATTGCACAGCTACTGATGGTACTCCATACGAAGCTCATGCCTTAGCGGGGTCCCAAAATCAAGGAGGCAATCAATATCGCCCTCCTATGGACTCCAGCTATCATCCTCAACATCATTATCCTGGACCTCCTGGTTTTAATCAAAACCAAAATGTCCAAAACCGTGGCCAAATTCAAAATAGAGTGAACCAAGGTTATCAAAACCAAGGTTATCAAAACCAAAGTAACTTCAATCAGGGCCACGGTTTTCACAATCAAAACCAAGGATTCCAAAATCAAGGTTTCCAACAACAAAATCAAGGAAACTTTAATCGGAACCAAGGTCAGGGTAATTTCAATCCGGGATATTTTCATGGAAACAACAACCCTAATCAGGGTAATTTTCAAAATCAAGGTCCAAATCCGACAATCGAGCTCCAAATATTCCTAATCCGAATCAAGCCATTGTTCCAACCGGGCCTTCATCTGACGAGTTGTTAAAACAATTCATGAAGTCCCAAGAAGAGTTGAACAAGTTGCTGGTCAGCCAGATTTCTGACATCAAGAAGTCTTTAAATGATCGACCCTCGGGCTCAGGTACTACTTTACCGAGCAACACGATCGCTAACCCGAGGGGCGATGCTAAGGCGATCACAACACGAAGTGGTGCTTCATATGATGAACCCGCGATTCCTACTACCTCTTCTTCTCCTCCTAAGGTAGTGAATCGTGAACCTGAGGTGACAAAGGACAAAGTGCAAAATCCTAGCCCACGAAGTACAGCACACGTCCAACCTCAGGTTATTCCTGAAACCAGATGTAAGCCTGGAGTTGTCTTTGAACCACCAGAAACTCCAGTGGACAACCCTAAATCCAAATTCCCTATCCATCACGTCTCAGTGAACAAAAGCTCCGCGAAAAAGCTAATCACCAAATGGATAAATTTTTCCAAATCTTCCAAGATTTGCATTTTGATATCAGCTTCGCGGATGCTATTCTCTTGATGCCCAAGTTTGCATTGACAATCAAAAATCTGTTGAGTAATAAAGAAAAATTATTTGAGATGGCAAGAACTCCTCTGAATGAGAACTGCTCTGCGGTTCTTTTGAAAAAGCTTCCTGAAAAGCTTGGAGATCCCGGGAAATTCCTCATTCCTTGTACTTTCCCGGGTATGGTTGATTGCTTCGCCCTGGCCGATCTAGGTGCTAGCATCAACCTGATGCCATATTCTTTGTGGAAGAAACTCTCTCTTCCCGAACTTACCCCCACGTGTATGACTTTAGAGCTTGCCGATCGTTCAATTTCTCGTCCCATTGGCATTGCCGAGGACGTATTCGTTAAAGTGGGGAAGTTCCATTTTCTGGCAGATTTTGTGATTGTTGACTTTGATGCCGATTCAAGGGTCCCTCTCATTCTTGGGCGGGGATTCCTTAGAACTGGGCGAGCTCTTATCGATGTATTTGAGCATGAGATCACATTACGTGTTGGAACGGAAGCCATAACCTTCAACCTAAATCAAACTTCGAGATACTCCTCCAATTATGATTGTGAGTCGGTGAATCAAATTGATGTCATCGATGTTGCTGCTGAGGAGTATGCTCAAGAGATTTTAGGTTTCATTGATGATTCTTCGAGTGAAAACCTCACTCAGTCTTCTCACCCCATCATAGCCAATTCTTCTCCTTCCCTCACTCCGTTTGAGGGAAGTGACTTCATCTTAGAAGAAATGGAGGCGTTTCTCAAAAGTGATTCAATTCCCGATGGAGTTGATAACCAAGAGATCGACCTCGAGAGGGATATTCTCATGCTTGAAAAATTGTTAACGAAGATCCCTCTCCTCTTCCTGTTCTACCACAACAACTTCATAAAGAGGAGGTCAAAAATGTTGAGAAAACTGATGACTTCCCTGAGGTTGAACTTAAGGACTTGCCGCCTCATCTTGAATACGCATTTCTGGAGGGTGATGATAAATTACCCGTCATAATTGCCAAAGACTTAAGTGATGAGGAAAAGGCTGCTCTCATAAAGGTTTTGAAGTCTCATAAACAAGCAATTGCTTGGCGACTCTCCGACATCAAGGGCATTGACCCTGAATTTTGTACACACAAGATTTTAATGGAGGACGACTTCAAACCTGCAGTCCAACAACAAAGAAGGGTGAATCCAAAAATTCACGAGGTTATCAAACAAGAGGTTTTAAAACTTCTTGATGCCGGATTGATTTACCCTATCTCAGACAGTCCTTGGGTCAGCCCAATCCATTGTGTTCCAAAAAAGGGTGGCATTACTGTTGTCACAAATGAGGAGAATGAGTTAATTCCGACTCGTTTGGTTACAGGTTGGCGCGTCTGTATTGATTATCGTAAGTTAAATGACGCCACCCGTAAGGATCATTTTCCTCTGCCCTTTATGGATCAGATGCTCGAGAGGTTAGCGGGGAATGAGTACTATTGCTTCCTCGATGGTTTCTCGGGTTACTTTCAGATTCCCATTGACCCGCAAGACCAAGAAAAGACCACTTTCACGTGCCCCTATGGAACTTTCGCATATAAACGTATGCCATTTGGCTTATGTAATGCTCCGGGCACGTTTCAAAGATGTATGATGGCCATTTTTTCCGACATGATCGGAAAAACTATGGAGGTCTTTATGGACGATTTTTCGGTCATTGGGGATTCGTTCCAAACTTGTCTCTCCCATTTAGACAGCATGCTAAAACGTTGTGAAGACACAAAGTTATGTCTAAATTGGGAGAAGAGTCACTTTATGGTCAAAGAGGGCATTGTCCTCGGCCATAAAATTTCAAAAAATGGGATTGAGGTTGATCGTTCCAAAATGGACGTCATTGCAAAATTGCCTCATCCCACGACTGTGAAAGGTGTTAGGAGCTTTTTGGGTCACGCCGGCTTTTACCGTAGGTTTATTCAAGATTTTTCTAAAATCGCCCGGCCTATGACCCATCTCCTCGAGAAGGATGCTCCTTTTATCTTCTCCCCTGAGTGCATCGAAGCCTTTGAAACATTAAAGAAAAGGCTTACCGAGGCACCTATTCTTGTTGCCCCTGATTGGGACTTGCCCTTTGAACTTATGTGTGATGCTAGCGATTATGCTATAGGGGCAGTCTTGGGGCAACGCAGGTCTAAACACTTTCAGCCTATACACTATGCCAACAAAACTATGACCGAGGCTCAAAGTCATTACACCACCACTGAAAAAGAATTATTAGCTGTGGTGTATGCCTTTGAGAAATTCCGGTCATATTTGATCTTGACAAAAAGCATAGTGTATACGGATCACTCGGCTTTGAAGTACCTTTTTGCAAAACAAGATGCAAAGCCGAGACTTCTTCGTTGGGTTCTCCTCCTTCAGGAATTTGATATCATTATTCGTGATAAAAAAGGAGCTGAGAACCTAGCTGCTGATCATCTCTCCTGTTTGGAAAACCCCCATCAAGATGTTTTCGAGAGGAAAGAAATTAATGAAACATTCCCTCTCGAGACACTTAATGCGGTTACCTTTCGTGGAGATTCTGTTACCCCTTGGTTTGCCGATTTTGCAAACTATCTTGCGGGTAACTTCATTGTGAAAGGGATGTCGTCCCAACAAAAAAATAAATTTTTCAAAGATGTAAAACATTACTTCTGGGACGACCCCTACTTGTTCAAAATCTGTGCGGATCAAGTCATCCGGCGGTGTGTGTATGGTCAAGAAGCCGCTGAAATCTTAAAGGCTTGCCATGCTGGTCCCACGGGGGGCCACCACAATCCAAATTACACCGCCAAAAAGGTGTTTGACTCCGGTTTCTTTTGGCCCACAATCTACAAGGATGCCCAAGAATTAGTCAAATCCTGTGACGCTTGTCAACGTCACGGGAATATTTCACAAAAGAATGAAATGCCACAAAATGCAATCCAAGTTTGTGAAATATTTGACGTGTGGGGCATCGACTTTATGGGGCCATTTCCATCCTCTCACGGAAACAAGTATATACTCGTGGCAGTTGACTATTTGTCAAAATGGGTTGAAGCAAAAGCTTTACCCACAAATGATGCCCGAGTAGTCGTGAAATTTTTGAAAGCTCTCTTTGCTCGGTTTGGAACTCCACGTGCTATAATTAGTGATCGTGGTACGCATTTTTGCAACGACAAATTTGATAAAGTCATGCAAAAATATGGTGTAACTCACCGTCTTTCTACTGCGTACCACCCTCAAACAAGTGGACAAGTAGAAGTTTCCAATCGAGGCATAAAGAAAATATTGGAAAGAACCGTTGGGGAAAATCGTGCATCTTGGTCGGATAAATTAGATGATGCACTTTGGGCTTTCCGTACAGCGTATAAAACACCCATTGGGTGTACGCCTTATAAACTTGTGTACGGGAAAGCGTGCCATCTTCCGATCGAGCTTGAGCATAAAGCCTATTGGGCTCTCAAGCATGCCAATTTCGACCTCAAAACTGCGGGTGATCATAGGAAAGTTCAACTGAATGAATTAAATGAACTTCGTGATCAAGCTTACGAGAACTCTTTGATCTATAAAGAAAAGACAAAGAAGATGCATGACTCCAAAATCAAAAACCGCGTTTTCAACGTTGGTGATCGAGTCCTTCTTTTCAACTCTAGACTCAAGATCTTCTCGGGAAAGCTCAAAACCCGATGGACTGGTCCATTCACTATCGTTAAGGTTTATCCTTATGGCACCGTCGAGTTATCACAAAATGACGGACCTAATTTCAAAGTGAATGGACATCGCCTAAAGCACTACTTTGGAGAGGACATACCATCCATGGTTGTCCCGGATCTCCAAACTTTCCCCAAGGACAATTAAATTCGGGGATCGAGTCAAGCTAGTGACTCGGTGAACAAAAATTAGCAACATATACGGGTTTTCATCCGTATTTCTGACTTCTTTCTACTTTCTACCACCCTAGTGTGGGGGAATGGCCAACCCCCCGCTATTTGAAAAATGTATATATGTATATAAGTTCAAAAAAAAAAAAAAAAAAAAAAAAAAAAAAAATTGTGTGATTGTATGTACAGATAAATAAAGTGAAAAATACAAAACAAAATTTCACAGTTAGCTTCAAATATTATCTTTTTACGTTCATAAGATTCGGCATAATAGCCGGGACTTTGAATATTGAGGACAATATTCATTTCTAAGTGTGGGGGGGGGGGGGGGGGAATTCTAGCGAATTTTATCGCAAAATACTTTCAAGTACCCCCATTTTGGCCCAAATTTTTCACTTTATTTCAAAATTTTTGTGGTAATCAGTCCGCCTTGTCTAAGCGATAAAAGGGATTGGCTAGTCCAGGAGCAAACGGCTCTTGGTAAAGACAACTCAAATCCATTTACGGCTGGCAATTTGCCCAAAATTGCATGGTTCATCAACTCCCCGAAAACAAATGAGTTGGCTAGCCCGCAAGATTATGGCTTGTGGTAAAGGCCGTGGAAAAACCATAATTGGTAATCAGCTCACCAAGATGTCGACTAGGTCCATCAAGAGCTGGCTAGTCCAGAAGCAAACGGCTTTTGGTAAAGACTACTCAAATCCGTTGACAGCTGGTGGTTTGCTCAAAATCACACGGTTATCAGGTGTGCCACAGTTCTTACACCTGGCTACTCCAGAAGTGATGGCTTTTGGTAAAGAGTTTAAAATCCATCAAGTTTTTCTCAAAAGATTGCTAGGGACTAGCAATAGCTTAGTGTGGGGGATTGATGAGTGCTCAAACACTCATCATTTTTACCGTATCTGGACTGCCAAAACATCCAAAAAACACCCAAAAACGCATCAAAATACACAAATTATCCCAAAAGTGTGTTTTATATGTTTTAGATGCAAAATGTTTGAAAACAAATGAAAAACGAACAAAGTTTGCACAATTGGCAGTTTCAGTCCCTCAAGTTTCAAAAATTTGGCAAAACTAGTCCCTGGAAGTTTAAAACAAAAGAAAAGTCAACTCAAGGCAAAGAAAAGTCAAAAATTATCAAAATAAGTCCTTGGGTAATAAAGTTTGAGAAAATTACACTTTTACCCCTTAAAATCCAAAATTGACAAAAATGGTCCCTGGAGTTTTGGAAATTGACAGATTTGGTCCCTGGTGGAATAATTTTGAATGAAAAATTATCTAGGGTCCTTGGAAAATCATAAATTGTCAAAAATAATCCTTTGGTGTGAGTTTGAGGAAATTACAACATTGGTCCCTCAATTTTGGAAACTTGTCATTTATGGCCCCCGGGAATTTCAAAAGTGCAAAAATTACATTTATGGTCCATGGGAATTCAGACTTGGCAAATTACACCCTTGGGATATTTTGGAAAAATGGCAAAACACACCCCTCATGGTTCGGTAAATTACATGATTGGTCCTTGTGATTTAAGAGTTACCAAAACCAAACGGACCTAAATTAACTTAAACCAAAACCAAAACCAAACCCAACTAAATCCTCAGCCCACCCAACTCCAGGCCCATTCACCACTTCAGCCCACCACCATACCCAAAAATTCCCTCCCCGTTTTAAATAACAAACCCAGAGGTCAAACTTTGACCTTTCCTACCCTCTCCCACCCAGCCTGTAACACCAAAGCAACAAGTTACCTCCCCCCTCCTCCACCTCAGCAATCCCATACCTTGCTTCCCCCTCCTCAACTAACTTCCAAGGAGCAATTAATGCTACCCTAAACTCCTCACTCAACCAAGCTGATAAGGGAAGAAATTTGGCGCCAAAAATCAGTTTTAATGGCTTGGATTAATCCCACCCAATCCAATGGGTGGGATTTGCTCAGAAAAGTGCAAGGAGGTCAAATGTACCCATTAAAAGGCAAAAGAAGCAGGGGAGAGAGCAGTAGAGAGTAACTTAGAATAAAAAAAGGTCGAATAGTAATTTTCTCAATTTTATTGTATGTTTTAAGTTTTCAAGTATTTTGTGTACTCATTTTAGTGTATTGTAAAACATTTTCAAGAATCAATTTCAAGTTTGGTTGTATTATTCAAGATTATGCAAGTTTGATTCAAGAATTTAATGTTTAGTGTGTTGTGGTTGTTTATTGATATAATGGATTGAATTAGAACACATAGGTTCCCAGGAAGCTTATAAAAGCTTTTAGTTACCTTAAAAATCCATTTAACTAATAAAATTCTCAAATATAAAAAATGGTCAATAAAAGTCAACTGTGAGTGGTTATATGAAATTTTGGATTCAAAGGTGATTTGGAGCTGAGCTTGGATGGAAATGGGTTAATAGAGGTCTGTGGAGACCATTTAGGATTGGTTCTAGTTCTTGGTTCTTTGATTTCAAGTGAGCACTTTTGTAAGCCATTTCCTTAATTTTTGGTATTTTACTGTTTATATAGTTAAATGCTTTAATCTTTGTTGTTTCTTACCTGATTTGTGTTGTTTAATGTTAGTATAATCTAAATCAGTAGCTTGTTTATTGTTTTTGAAAGTTGATTAGTTTTCTAAAAATCAGTCAAGTAGTGTAAACTTGAATTCTGAGTTCTTTTGTTGTTATTATTGCTTATTTGTGTTCAAATAGATCCATTATATTGGTGTTATAGAGTATGTATCAGATTAGAGGTCTATTTCATAGGGTTGTTTTGAAAATCACCAAGTGAGTTTATATAAAGGGGTGTTTGGATCAGTGGGTTCAACCACTGAATCCTTAGTTGTGGTTGGTGTTTGTTGTTTAGAAACTTTACCTAGGTCTGTTTGTGCTTGAATCAACCCTCAAATTGGACCCTAGTATCCTAAAAGTCAAAATTGCAAAGTTCCACCACCACAGTTAACTTAGGTGGTTTTTGGAGTCTTAAATCTTTTCATTTCAATAGATAAGTTGGAATTTTAACATAATTCAGTTTAAATTTAACTTACAAACATGATTTGAGTTAGTTAGATCAAGCCAAATCTCATAAAAGTCAAAGAACACCAAAACCATAAAAAGTCAAAAGCAGTCTATTGAATTTTGCTCAAACTTTGGAGATCTGCAATCTGCTTAATACTAGGATTCAAGGTCTGAAATTTTACATGAATGATCTCTACCACTTAGTTGATTTTTGTGAATTTTCATAGATTTTTGTGATTTTATTTGAGGGCCCCACAGTCCTTGGAAGTAACTTGCAGGGCATACACATCCCCTGTTCTCAGCAGACCACCCTCACACCACCACTTTTTGTGGTGGTTTGTGGCTAATACAGTGGTCTAGGCCTGTTGTTCTTGGTTCCCCTCAACCCCCCTCCTACCAGGGTGTGTTTGTGAACCATTTGTTTGACCCCTAAGATAGTGGACCCCACCTGAAATTGAACCTTAACCTTGTCCCATAATCTGTCAGTTAACAATAAGCTTGTGCTTATTTTTGATCTTTTTGGCTTATTCAGGCCAATCCTTTGCTCAAAAGTTGCTTAATATTGTTCATTATACTCAGAGAAACCAAGTTTAATCAGTGTGGACCCCACAATCCCCCATTTGAGCTTAAAACACTACACAGTCAACAAAAGTCAACTGAGGGTGTAATAAGCTTTTCAATTGCTTATTCCTTGGGTTAAAACAAAAGTGTTTTTGTTAAAGTTAGATGTTTTTAGCTTATTATCAGTTTAGAAAAAGAAAAAAATCCAAAAAACCCATTTTAAAAATAGTGATAGCTTCTATTTAATAGGATTTATCTATTTATTTTTCTTTTTAATTTATTTCTAAGTAATTTATCACTTTTATATTTTTAGAAATTATATTTTAGGTTAAAATAATTTTACAAATTTTTCCAGATTTTTATTTTGTCGTTTAGTGGTATTTCTAATTAATTTTATTTTAATTTAGTTTTAATTAATATTAATCAATTAAATAGCATAATTAGATTATATATAGTATAACCTAGTTTTTATAATTTTTATAGCTTTTATTTTAGTTAAAACATTTTTATAAATTTTTCTAGAATTTTTACTGTTCATTTAATAGTTTTTATAATTTAAATAGTTTAATTAGATATTAATTAAGAAATAGAATAATAATTAGTTAATTAGTTTAAAAATACATAAAATTAACTTTATATAATTTTTTAGGATTCCTGTAATGGTTAATTAGATTTATAAAATTTTTCTTAATTTTCTAAGTCTTTTTAGTATTTTTAATAATTTTAATTAGTTTAATTAGTATTAAATAGATAATTAGTAATTAATTAATAATAAATAATTAATTAGTGTAAAAATAATTTTTATTTTTCTTAAAATCTTCTTTTATTATTAGGATTGTAAAAATATCAAATTTACACTTTTAACCCTTCCTGTCCTTCAGTTGTACTTTTTGTTTTGTGCGTCTGTATACGTTTTTAATTAAAACGTACGTTTTTAGTTTTTAGCTCAAATCTTCGTAATCTAAATTCTTGTAATCAATCACGTAGCTTTCCTAAGCTATATTTGTTAATAAATTCCAAATAATTCTGATCATAACCTTTTCCTGTGAATAATTACCCGATCACAAATACGCCAAAGTTACAATTCACACTTCAACGGGACTTAACGACCTGGTGATACCCTATATTACCCGGAGCATTGACCTAGGCTATTTGACTTTGTTGACCTTTATTTGGTTAATATAAGTTAGGTGGTTCAGGCTCAATCAATGTTTTAAATGCAAAATAAGCAAAAACAAATGAGAAATGATCAAAGTTTGCAAAATTGGCAGTTTCAGTCCCCAAAGTTTCAAAACTTGTCAAAATTAGTCCCTGAGCATTTATTTTGAAAGAAAAGTCAACCCAAGTCCTTTAAAAATTAAAAGTTATCAAAAATGGACTTTGGGTGAAAAGTTTGAGGAAAATACAATTTTGGTCCCTCAACTTTAAGTTTTGGCAATTTTGGTCCCCGGATGTCAAATTTTGTAAAATTAACTTTTGTGGTCCTTTGGTTATTTGAACATTGGCATAATTCACCCTTGTACTACTTTGTAAATGTGGCAGGAATGGTCCCTCAAAATCAGAAAAATACAACTTGGTCCTTATGATACTTATGTAAACCAAACGGACCCTTTTGATTATTAAAACCACAAACAATCCAATAAACAAATACCCCAGCCCACTATCCTAAGCCCAACTCCCAATTTGATACCAATCCCACCCCTGGTTAATAACCAGGTCAAATAAACACACCTAGGGTCAAACTAACTATCTCCCACCTCTCACCCACACGTGACTTGCCCTAGCCTGCTACCCTGCCAAACCTACACCTCAACCCCCCTCTTACTCCACTTTTATCACTTTTCCACCAATCACTCACCAAAACCCTCCCCCTCATTTATTACCCCCCCCCCCCTGTTTCACCAACCTCCACTCAACCTGCCAAAACCAGGTTTTCCCGCCAAATGCAATTTCAAGGGTCTGGATCACTACAAGCCATCCAATGGCTGAAAATGAAGTGGGATTGTCAGAATATCACTCCTTAGCTTATAAAAGAGAAAGAAAAAGAAAGAGAAGGATATTAGAATAGCAGTAGTTAGCAAAAATTAGTTGTAATGTAGTGTAGGATGTCGCTTTTAGTATAATTTAAATTCCAGTTGTTGAATTCAGTTTAAATATGTTGTAATCTATGTTTTTAATGTAAAATCAAATTTCCTCAACATTAATTTCAAGTTTATTAGTCGAATTCAGATTTTACATTTTTGGTGAAAAATCTCATTTTATTTGAATATTGTTAAAAGTTGTTAAGTGGTGATCCTCTAAGTTCAATTAAGCTCCCTTGAAAGCTTTTCAAGGCTTTCAAAGCATTTCCATCAGTCTTTATTCACTTTTACAAAAATACTCAAAAATCATGAAAAATTGATGAAAAATAAAAAAATCAGAGAAAAAGAAGATGAAGCATGGAGCAAGGTAAATCGTGGAAGGCCTTGGGTTAGTTGCTTTGTGGAATGCTTTAGGATGTGTTGAAAAGCCTTGGTACTTAGTTCTCAGTTGGATTCATATTGTAAGCCTATTTCTCTATTTTTAGCATTCTACTGTAGAATAGCTTTATGATGTTCATTTGTGTTCTTGCATGCTTAGTTAGTGTTATTAAGTGAATTTATGATGTTAGTTTAAGTGCTTGTTCACCGAAAACCTTTGTTGCTTACTTTTTCATTTTAACTGTGAAATTAGCTTTGTAGTGATTTTTGGTGTTTTGTTGTTATCAATGGTATTTTTGTGCTTAATTCAGTTCAAGATATCATATTTCAACATTTGGAATGAATTTCATGGTCTTAATCAGAGTTTGCTTTGAAAAATCACATATTGGCCTTTTTAAAGGGGTGTTTGGATCAGTGGTGAATTTAGGGTAGAAAAGAGTTTTGGTAAAAAAAAAATATATATTTGTAATAGCTTTAGTTTAGTATAGTTAGTTGTATTTGGTCATATTTTAGTAGTTATGTTAAGCTTTTAGGAAGTTGAGCGAGTTTTGCGAAATTTCCTAGTTTATAGCTGAGTTGCATAAAAGATAGGGGTAGAACCAAGGTTTGGCGTAGTTAGGTGTTTATTTTGGTCTAAATTAGTCCCAAATAGGTTATAATAGTTGTTCAACATCTGGTACCTTAGTTTTGTGGGTCAAAAGTCCATTTTTGACCCATTTGACACAAATTCTGCACTAGTCGAAAAGTCGCCCAACAGCAGAAAAAATCTTTTATTTTTCATTTCTTCGTTATAAGTCCGTTTTTCGTGAAATTTGGTATGCAAGTTACTGGGTTGGTAATCTAGTTGCCTATATTTTTTTTGGATTTTTTAGATTTTATTTTAGCAGCTTTTCTGCCCTTTTTACCCATTTTTAACCCATGCACAGCCAATTTTTCTTTTATTTTTAGTTTCTTCATTTTTCACTCAATTGATCTAAAATTTATTACGGAGCTTCTTTGGTAGTTAGGCTAGTTGCTAGTATTTTTATTTTATTTTTTGTAATTTTTCTTGATAGCTTATTAGGCCTCCAAAGTTGCCCCAGTAGCCATTTTTTTCTGCAACCCCTTAGGTATCGTTTAGCTTATTTAGTGCTTTTTAGCTTATGTAGATAGCTTATTTCTGTCCCTTTAGATCATTTTAGGTCCCCTTAGTTTATCCTTTAGCTTATTTCCCCTTAGGATAGCTTAAGTTAGCTTATTTGTAGCTTTTAAGATTTCAAAAATTTTCTTTTATATAGCATATATAGTAATTGTTTATAATTGGCCTCCTTATCTACTTATTTAATGAGTTTTAGAAATAGTCATAGTTATGAAAAATGTTAGTTTTCATAAGTTTAGTTAGTTTGCAAAAGAAAATTTCAAAAAAAAAATATTTTTTTTAAAAGGGGTGTTGCCAGGGGTCGAACCTGGGTCACCCAATTTAAATAGCAAAGGCCAACACAATAGCCCATCACCAACTGCTCTACTCAGTGTTACTTGTTGTAGTTTCTTAAGTTTAATATTTATTGTAGTGGATTTATTTTTTTAGCTTTATAACTTATATATAGCTTATTATTGCTTATTAAATGCTTATTAGTTTCCCCCTCCAACTTTTTATATTTTTCTTAGGTTTGTAATAGGTTTATTTAGTTTTCAAAAAAATTTCAGATTTTTCCCAAGCTTTTTAACATTTTTAATAATTAAATTTAGTTTATATAGTTTTTAATTAATAATAATTATTTAAAAAGTCTAAAAAATATTTTTCTTTTTCCAAAAATTTTCTTTTATCATTAGGTTCTTAGAAAAGTAATTTTCATCCCCGTAGGATCAGTATTTCTCATTTTTCACTTTTTATTTGGTACGTTTACGTTATTTTTAATTTAAACGTACGTTTCTAATTTTAAATACGTTTTTAAGTAATTTGGCTTTACGTTTTTATTAATATATGTTATTTTGATCATTCACTTAAATTTCCTTAGTGTAGTCAATCACAACCCTATTCTTGTCCAAATTCACCCGATCACAAACCCGTTTTCATGCCATCACACCTCGTCGGGACATAACGACCCGGGGAAACACTATACTTCCGCGGAGCATTGACTCTAGGCAGTTTGACCCTGTTGACCATCACCTGGTCAATTAGGTTGACCGTTTGGAGCCAATCAAATTTTGGCGCCGCTGCCGGGGAGGTGTGCGTGCTATTCTAAACGGTTTTTCTGATTAGTGAATCGGGATATACATCCATTGTATATTTACCACCCTTGTTCATATTATCTTCTTATTTTCTTATAAAAACAAAACCGTTCCCGAAAACATTTTAAATTCAGTTTTCAACGAACACAAAAAACACAAAAACATTTTCTTTATCATTTGTACAAAATGTTTATTCAAAAATCCAAAAATAATCACCTTTACCCTCTCACATCTTTGATTCTTCATTCCTTACCCTCCCAACCCTTTTGATTCTTTCTATGTCTCATCTACACTTTCTGGTTTGCCAGTGTTGTGGTAGTTCTTATAATGGTGGTAATTGCCCTGGTTGTGGCATGGTACAGTCAGGAAACGGGTCTATCTATAACCAAGATCCCTATTCCTACCATGACACGACTGATTTATTCCACCAGCTACCACACCATGATTCTCAGCAGTTTTACTGTTGTGAGTACTGTGGTGGTTCACACTATAGTTCTGATTGTCAATCGGGAAACACGCTTGTCTATGAGCAGTTTCCCGATAACGATTATGACTCTAGCACATACGACTCACAGCCTCAACAGTTTTACTGTTGTGATTACTATGGAGGTCCACACTTTAGTTCGGATTGTCAAACAAGGAATCCATTTCCTTGTAACAATTACGACTATTCGTTTTCAGACCCACCTCCACAGCCCCAATTGAGTCAGGCACTTCTTCCAGAAATGCAAAATATGATGAAAATTTGTGATGAACTTAAGGATTTAGTTAAAGATCTTGCTCAAAAATATACACATGAAAAATCCATGGAAGAATTGCTGGCTGAAGAGCAGGCTGCTAGAATAAATTCTCAAGATGCCTATGAAAAATCTGTGAGGGAATCAATTGCAAGAGAAAAAGCAGCCAAATCTAGCTCTCAGTTCCGTTTTATTCCTGATGACAGTGATGATGAGGATACACTGGATATCCTTCAATTCTATAAAGATCCATCAAGTTCATCAGTTGATACCCCAGCAGTTGAGATTCCATCTCAAACAACTGCTATCACACACGAGGTTCACACTCACTCTCTAAACATGAGGGATGAGCATCTTAACACTGTTCCTGATAAGGAATCGGATGAATTAATAAAGTCTAGTGTTGAGAACCTTGTCCCAATCCCGAGAGAGTCACAGGGAACTCTTGAGCATATGTGTGATATTCCTTCCCCTCTTGAGTGTTCAAACGATCATTTTGAGACTTTCTCAGATTTTAATGATGATTGTACATCTCATGGAGACATTGAGTATATTGAGGCATCAGTTCCACAAACTGATGCTGATCCTCTTCTTGAGGAGTTCGCCGATGAACTTACTCACATCAATCCACTTTCATTGGAAAGTGATGATGGTCTCCTCGATTTCGAAGCCGATCTTGGAGAAATTGGAAGTCTCCTATATCATGATCCGTCACTCACTTCTGATCTCAACAGTCCAATAGAGAATGATAATTTCTTTGTTCCCGAAACTTTCAATACTACTCTCACTAATCCTCTATTTGAATTCGAATCTAAATTCACTTTGATATCTGATAATCCAATCTTTGATATTCAGAATGAGGATTGTGATGAGTCTATTCCGGAACATGAATTCACAGATTCACATCTTGTGAATAATTCTCTTCATGAGGAGTTCTCCGGTGAACTCACTCATCATATGATAACTCCTCCGGAGTTTGATAGCCCGGGGGGAGATGCACTCAATCATGAGAATTTGCAAATTCCCACCCACCCTCCTGGGTTGTTTACGAGCTTAACCTTTGAAATCCAAATTCAGGCTAATGAGCCTGCTCTCGAGGAAGAATATCAAATCATGATTTTCATCATGGTTTTCTTCCTTTTCTTCACCTATAAGGTGACTTCTTCTCTTCTTCACTCCTTCGGGAATGAAGACACTATATTTGATGCCGGCATTTTCATGTATCATTATCTTCAGCCGGTATTATATCTCATCGGTGTGGAACTTTCCCGTGCTTCAAATGTTTGTCCAAACATCTTGAATGAAAGTCCGATTGAGATTGTTTCTTCCACATCATGCTTCCCCAAGGACAAATGAATTCGGGGTTGAGTCAAGCTAGCGACTCGGTAAACAAAAACAGTAGCATGCATATAGGGTTTTCACCCTAAGTGTGGGGGAGTCACCCATGCTATGGTTACAAATGAAGTGAAAATTCAAAATGGTGTTTTCCACGCTTAGCTTGTAATGTTGCCCTTTTACGTTCAAAGAGTCGGCATAATAGCCGGGACTTTGAATATTGAGGACAATATTCATTCTAAGTGTGTGGCGGGGGGGGGGGGGGGGGGGGGGGTATTCTAGCAAATTTTATCACATTTTACTATCTAGTAACCCCGTTTTGGTCAAAATTTCAAAAATTTTAAAAATTTTTTCACTTGTGCTTCAAAATTTTTTGTGGTTATCAGTCCGCCATGTCTAAACGACAAAAGGATTGGCTAATCCAGGAGCAAACGGCTCTTGGTAAAGATATATCAAATCCGTTTATGGCTTGCAATTTGCCCAAAATTGTATGGTACCTCAACTCGCCATATCCCATAAAGCGAATGAGTTGGCTAGCCCGCAAGATTATGGCTTCTGGTAAAGGCAGTGGAAAATCCATAATTGGTAATCAGCTCACCAAGATGTTGACTTTGTCCATCAAGAGTTGGCTAGTCCAGAAGCAAACGGCTTTTGGTAAAGACTAATCAAATCCGTTGACAGCTGGTGGTTTGCTCAAAATCACAAGGTTATCAGGTGGACCACAGTTCTTACATCTGGCTACTCCAGAAGTGATGGTTTTTGGTAAAGAGTTTAAAATCTATTAAGTTTTCAAAACAGGTATTACTAGGGACTAGCAATAGTTTAGTATGGGGGATTGATGAGTGCTCAAACACTCATCATTTTTGGTCAAATCTGAACTGCAAAACACACAGAAATGCATCAAAATACTAAAAATATTTCAAAATTGTGTTTTATATGTTTTAAATGCAAAATAAGCAAAAACAAATGAAAAATGATCAAAGTTTGCAAAATTGGTAGTTTCAGTCCCCAAAGTTTCAAAACTTGTCAAAATTAGTCCCTGAGCATTTATTTTGAAAGAAAAGTCAACCCAAGTCCTTTAAAAATTAAAAGTTATCAAAAATGGACTTTGGGTGAAATGTTTGAGGAAAATACAATTTTGGTCCCTCAACTTTAAGTTTTGGCAATTTTGGTCCCCGGATGTCAAATTTTGTAAAATTAACTTTTGTGGTCCTTTGGTTATTTGAACATTGGCATAATTCACCCTTGTACTACTTTGTAAATGTGGCAGGAATGGTCCCTCAAAATCAGAAAAATACAACTTGGTCCTTGTGATACTTATGTAAACCAAACGGACCCTTTTGATTATTAAAACCACAAACAATCCAATAAACAAATACCCCAGCCCACTATCCTAAGCCCAACTCCCAATTTGATACCAATCCCACCCCTGGTTAATAACCAGGTCAAATAAACACACCTAGGGTCAAACTAACTATCTCCCACCTCTCACCCACACGTGACTTGCCCTAGCCTGCTACCCTGCCAAACCTACACCTCAACCCCCCTCTTACTCCACTTTTATCACTTTTCCACCAATCACTCACCAAAACCCTCCCCCTCATTTATTACCCCCCCCCTGTTTCACCAACCTCCACTCAACCTGCCAAAACCAGGTTTTCCCGCCAAATGCAATTTCAAGGGTCTGGATCACTACAAGCCATCCAATGGCTGAAAATGAAGTGGAATTGTCAGAATATCACTCCTTAGCTTATAAAAAAGAAAGAAAAAGAAAGAGAAGGATATTAGAATAGCAGTAGTTAGCAAAAATTAGTTGTAATGTAGTGTAGGATGTCGCTTTTAGTATAATTTAAATTCCAGTTGTTGAATTCAGTTTAAATATGTTGTAATCTATGTTTTTAATGTAAAATCAAATTTCCTCAACATTAATTTCAAGTTTATTAGTCGAATTCAGATTTTACATTTTTGGTGAAAAATCTCATTTTATTTGAATATTGTTAAAAGTTGTTAAGTGGTGATCCTCTAAGTTCAATTAAGCTCCCTTGAAAGCTTTTCAAGGCTTTCAAAGCATTTCCATCAGTCTTTATTCACTTTTACAAAAATACTCAAAAATCATGAAAAATTGATGAAAAATAAAAAAATCAGAGAAAAAGAAGATGAAGCATGGAGCAAGGTAAATCGTGGAAGGCCTTGGGTTAGTTGCTTTGTGGAAAGCTTTAGGATGTGTTGAAAAGCCTTGGTACTTAGTTCTCAGTTGGATTCATATTGTAAGCCTATTTCTCTATTTTTAGCATTCTACTGTAGAATAGCTTTATGATGTTCATTTGTGTTCTTGCATGCTTAGTTAGTGTTATTAAGTGAATTTATGATGTTAGTTTAAGTGCTTGTTCACCGAAAACCTTTGTTGCTTACTTTTTCATTTTAACTGTGAAATTAGCTTTGTAGTGATTTTTGGTGTTTTGTTGTTTTAAATGGTCTTTTTGTGCTTAATTCAGTTCAAGATATCATATTTCAACATTTGGAATGAATTTCATGGTCTTAATCAGAGTTTGCTTTGAAAAATCACATAATGGCCTTTTTAAAGGGGTGTTTGGATCAATGGTGAATTTAGGGTAGAAAAGAGTTTTGGTAAAAAAAAATTATTTGTAATAGCTTTAGTTTAGTATAGTTAGTTGTATTTGGTCATATTTTAGTAGTTATGTTAAGCTTTTAGGAAGTTGAGCGAGTTTTGCGAAATTTCCTAGTTTATAGCTGAGTTGCATAATAGATAGGGGTAGAACCAAGGTTTGGCGTAGTTAGGTGTTTATTTTGGTCTAAATTAGTCCCAAATAGGTTATAATAGTTGTTCAACATCTGGTACCTTAGTTTTGTGGGTCAAAAGTCCATTTTTGACCCATTTGACACAAATTCTGCACTAGTCGAAAAGTCGCCCAACAGTAGAAAAAATCTTTTATTTTTCATTTCTTCGTTATAAGTCCGTTTTTCGTGAAATTTGGTATGCAAGTTACTAGGTTGGTAATATAGTTGCCTATATTTTTTTTGGATTTTTTAGATTTTGTTTTAGCAGCTTTTCTGCCCTTTTTACCCATTTTTGACCCATGCACAGCCAATTTTTCTTTTATTTTTAGTTTCTTCATTTTTCACTCAATTGATCTAAAATTTGTTATGGAGCTTCTTTGGTAGTTATGCTAGTTGCTAGTATTTTTATTTTATTTTTTGTAATTTTTCTTGATAGCTTATTAGGCCTCCAAAGTTGCCCCGGTAGCCATTTTTTTCTGCTGCCCCTTAGGTATCGTTTAGCTTATTTAGTGCTTTTTAGCTTATGTAGACAGCTTATTTCTGTCCCTTTAGATCATTTTAGGTCCCCTTAGTTTAGCCTTTAGCTTATTTCCCCTTAGGATAGCTTAAGTTAGCTTATTTGTAGCTTTTAAGATTTCAAAAAATTTCTTTTATATAGCATATATAGTAATTGTTTATAATTGGCCTCCTTATCTACTTATTTAATGAGTTTTAGAAATAGTCATAGTTATGAAAAATGTTAGTTTTCATAAGTTTAGTTAGTTCGCAAAAGAAAATTTCAATTTTTTTTTTTTTTTTTAAAAAGGGGTGTTGCTAGGGGTCGAACTTGGGTCACCCAATTTAAATAGCAAAGGCCAACACAATAGCCCATCACCAACTGCTCTACTCAGTGTTACTTGTTGTAGTTTCTTAAGTTTAATATTTATTGTAGTGGATTTATTTGTTTAGCTTTATAACTTATATATAGCTTATTACTGCTTATTAACTGCTTATTAGTTTCCCCCTCCAACTTTTTATATTTTTCTTAGGTTTGTAATAGGTTTATTTAGTTTTCAAAAAAAATTCAGATTTTTCCCAAGCTTTTTAACATTTTTAATAATTAAATTTAGTTTATATAGTTTTTAATTAATAATAATTATTTAAAAAGTCTAAAAAATATTTTTCTTTTTCCAAAAATTTTCTTTTATCATTAGGTTCTTAGAAAAGTAATTTTCATCCCCGTAGGATCAGTATTTCTCATTTTTCACTTTTTATTTGGTACGTTTACGTTATTTTTAATTTAAACGTACGTTTCTAGTTTTAAATACGTTTTTAAGTAATTTGGCTTTACGTTTTTATTAATATATGTTATTTTGATCATTCACTTAAATTTCCTTAGTGTAGTCAATCACAACCCTATTCCTGTCCAAATTCACCCGATCACAAACCCGTTTTCATGCCATCACACCTCGTCGGGACATAACGACCCGGGGAAACACTACACTTTCGCGGAGCATTGACTCTAGGCAGTTTGACCCTGTTGACCATCACCTGGTCAATTAGGTTGACCGTTTGGAGCCAATCAGGGGGGTAATAATATGATGTTCTTCCCCATTACTCCATAACACAAGTACTTTACCCATGAGTCCCAATCGTCTCAAAACAATATGTACAAGGATATGACTCGACTTAGCAACCATGTAATCAATTGGATAATTAACTAAGGGTTTAAACAAATAACAATAATGCACTAAAGATGAGTGCATACACGGAAGGCTAAGGCGATTTGGTTGTACATTTAAGTGGGTTGTAACAAATTGTTCCTTTAAGTAAAATGCTTAAAGTTAGAAACGAAAAGATAGGCTCGGAGGGGTGTACTAGGGGTTTCGTGTACTAAAAATGAGTACAACGCTAAGGGAGTGGGAAAAATTAGTTGACTTAACTAGCCAAGTAATATGACTTAAATGGTCAAGTAATTATGATACGGGTTTAACACAAGGGTGATCCTAATGCCTCTTATCATGCAGTAAATCCTACTACACGAATGTAGTCTCACTAGCGGTCTCGGGATGCATCACTAACACAAGTTCTAGAATCTAAATGCTACCGGTACACTCATAAGCACTAATAGTAAATGCTTTTCCTATCAAATCTAAAGGCGAACCTCACATATTTGGGTGGAAAATTTTTCTGAATAGTACGGTTTTGTGCTAGTCATACAATCTCCTATCCATGAGACGCTTATTATGGCTAAAGTTTCACTCCTAAATGTTGTAAAAAATTTTAAATTTGGCGCTAAAATTACACTAACAAGTATTTCTCCTAGTTTTATTACACATCTACCATCAATCAAACAAATTCAAGCGAAAGTGTATTTGTAAGGTATCATCATTTTACCCTCCCCTTACACTTAGGATGAACATTGTCCCCAATGTTCAAGTAAAGAATGTAAAAGTGAAATAAGTAAAAAGAATGAAATCAAATACTCCCCTGATTCGCTCGGTATGGATAATAAGGTGGCCAGGTTAGATCTTTCTCCAAGAGAATGAACAATCAAAGCTTCCTTTCCAGAATATAAATCATTTTCTTGTCATACATAACCTGTTAAACCTGAGACAACTGACAAGGCAACCTCGCGTAAAATCGGTGGCAATCTATATATGCTAACAAATCCTAGAATGCAAAGTAAGATATAATGCTTGTGGAATGATGTTTGCAGATTTCCTGGAGATTATAAAACTAAAGATTCAACAAAAACTTTAAGACTCTGTTAGAAAAACAAAACTGGTAAAATTTCCAGAATTTTACACGTGACGCCGTCTGGAATTTCTTCCTGACGTCGTCAGAAGTGACCTGCAAAAATTCTGTAACACCCCCAAAATACCGCAGCGGAAGACTGTGTCACTGGGGTGCTACTTCATAATACAAAGTACAAGTTATAGAAAACGACCTCTAAATGAGACGTTTTGAAAAGTTACCATTCGATTAATGAATTCAAAGTTACAAACATGAGATTCCAAAGTATTATACATAAATGTATACAAAATGTTTTGAATCGTAAATGATAAAAAGCATAAGTCTTCAGAATATGCAGCTTGACTCTAAGTTCCACGCACTAGCTATCGCCTTACTAACCTGAGATAAACATGCTAAAGTGTCAACACAATGGTTGGTGAGTTCATAGAGTTTGTCGAAAAAATAAAGCCTATAAAAATGATCACACAGCAAAGGCATCGTGAATCCACTCAGTTGCAAGTCCCGCCATAAGAGACTTGTAACCTGTGTGTTCACAACCCACTGCTAAATATATAGTATGAATAAGACATGTATAAGTTCATCAAAACAATTAAGCAATTAGTAGTGAGTCTCTACTTCATCTCCGAAGACCTCACTTGGGAGCCAATTCCCAAAGACAACTGGGAGCCAATTCCCAAAAATAACTGGGTGCCATTTCCCAAAGTATAAAAGATTACTACTAGCCACTAAATAGAATAACGCAATTAAGTGTAACACAGTCATGTATGTATGAAATCAAGTATAATGCAATCAAGTATAAGACAATCAAGTATAAAACAATCAAGTATAAATGTTTTGAGTATTTGTAAAAGTAAGCAAGTAGTTGTGCATGTATCTCCCCCAAAGAGTTAAAACAAGTATGAAAAGAGTAGGGGCTATGACTCACCTTAAGCTTATGTAATGAGAAATGATAGTGGTAGTCGAATCGCGAAAGTCTCTAAGAGCAGCCTATAATAGAACGTTGCGACTTAGGTTTGGAGTAACATCTAAGAATACGGAGAATTGCCTATATATGTCTTGCATAATGTTCATGATGTAGTACTTAGTATATAGTGTAAGTCGTTGAATATAAGTGGTTTATGAAACATGTATAGTTTGTATATCTCTTACTACCGTTCGGGCCGACATAATTCAGAAGTCATGGAGTAAATGTTCGAGAAGCCAGGACACTTTAATTCGTAAATCCACAACTCATCTCAACGGTTTACTTAATGAACTCCTCACATGAGGCTCCCTACTATTGTAGTATTTGATAATATATATATATATATATATATATATATATATATATATATATATATATATATATATATATATATATATATATATATATATATATATATATAAGTTTTTGATTCGAAATGTTACATGGTCATTAGCCGTGGCTTTGCCGTGACCTTGGTCTTTGTTACCATGGTCTTGAGACTCAACCTTGGCTTTAGCCATGGTTGTGGTCTTGGCTTTAGGTCATTAGACCTGTTGGTCTTAGTAAACCATAACTATTATATAGTGACTTTGGTATATATAAAATAGCTGTTAAGAAACTGAAGAAAATCTCATTCGTTATTGGTTTTCTGGATACGTGCACCTGAGTTTTTGAAGAAAACGTGATTCCGGACAACTTTCGTGTTTTAACTTTTTCATGAAACGGACCAGAAGGGCCTCTTTTTGTGTATTTTATGTTCTGTCACAGAAAGTATTTTGGCAGTTTTGCCGTAAAGTTTTGGTAATTTCAAATGGTCATAACTTTTGACTCGGGTACTCGTTTTGGGTGATTCAAATTGCTATGTTTTCCTTGTTAAGTCCTATTTAACAGTAAGTAAGTGTCCAATATCATAGTTGTAATATTTTGGTCGTGGTTCTCCAAGAAAGTTACTAGTTTACTTGTTTAAATATCATAAGTTAACATATATATATACCATAACTTGTTTTACCAATTTTTATATATCATGAACATAATAACAAGACAATATATAGTATGAAAGGAACATAATAAGCATGAAAATGATATTGAGCAAGAAAGTGTAATAGGGTTTCTTAGAACTTTTGGCTTTCTAAAGAAAGGAAGTCAAGTATGAAACTAGGACACTAAACCTATGCTTGCAAACCCTTCACCACAACTCTTGAAACCCTTGCTAGCCTTGATATAGACCTTGTGAAAACCATTTAACTTCAGCCCTAGTAACCTTGTGTAGCTCCTAATTCATCCATGGAATCACCAAATAAACTTAAGAACTAGGTAGAGATTACTAAGACCTTGAACTTTGTAGTGTAACTTGTAGTTTGAAGATCAAAGGATCATGGTGCTAGGGATTATAGGTGTGGCATTTTTATGGAGATGAAAGGAAGGTTAGGAAGGTGTCTAGGAAGGTTCATTGAGGAGGTTACTTTGGTAGGCTAGATGTTATCAATTTTGCTTCCTAAAGACACTTGTTTTCATCCTAGAGCTTAAGGCATGAGATCAAGACACATATTAGGTGAATCCCCCCCTATAAGTCAGCCAAGGCTGATCTAGGGTGACTAGATGAGTAGTCATGGTCTTATCTAAGTTACGGAGTGAGTTTTAGTCCCGGTAATTGCTAATGGTAAGTCGTTAAGTCCTGAAACTTAAAATCGGGTATCCTAAAAATATGAAACTTATAAATATGTTAAAACTTATCAATATACAACATAATAAAATATAAAATGAGTGGTAGGTTCTATTGGGTTGCTTAAATGCTGCTAAAACTGGAAACGCGGGTCTAAAACGCGTAATACGTAAAACGTACGAAAGTTGCGTAAAATTAAGAAAAGTAAAATGTAACTTTTCTAATAGGATACTAATGACTTAAAATGGCTTATAATGTCTAGGCTGGGCTCTGTCTAATGTCGGTAGGTATTTAATGTCTTTAAACTTAGAATCGTAAGCCTAAAAATCAAGGAATGATTTATAAAATCAAGGAATGATTTTTGGTCAAAGGAGGAGGGAAAAATATGTTGACTTATTCCAAAAATGTGAAAACTCAAATTGTCTTAGAAACACGGTGCAGGTATAGGCTAAGGTTACGGCTAAGTAAAAGTGCTTAAAGACGAGATTTCCTGTTTCTCACGGCCGAGGTTTATTTGGTCATATTTTTCTTAGTCATGATTAATTCTCTAATTAATCATGAGAGTACTAAACATTTTTCTGATGCTGGGTAAATTAACGCGGTCGAGTTTCGTTGTGCGTAGAATTTTTGAATGACGTTTTACCCTAAAACATGTAATTCCTTAATAACTTTTACGAAATTGATCTGATGAGTGTCAAACTTTTAATTTGCTATGGAAATGATTTATCACTCGAGGCCATGAAACAAAAATCAAATTTCGGGAAAATGAATAGTAAAAGTGAATAGTAAAAATGAATAGTAAAATTTTCGGGAATAGAAGTTAACCTGAAAATGTGAATTGTTACAAATTCTTATGTTAAGTTTCCGGAAAATTTCTGGAAAAACTTCGTCCTACTTCCTGGAAAATCCTGCAAAACATCATTATGACTCGATACAAGCATTTGACTCTAACAAATACGAATATACATGTTCACTTAATATTGTGGAGATTCATGATCAAGTTTGTTTCTTAAAAACATATTTGGGGTTTCCCCTTACACTTATCTTTTGCGAAATATCTTTGGATGAAGTTAAGACTAAGCCAAACAACAAAATAAAGTATTTTCACCATTTTAGTTTGAAACATGATCTACCAACAATAAAAATAAAGCATGCATACGGAAGCAAATAACAATCACACAAAATAAAAATCACACAAAACATGGGTTGCCTCCCAAGAAGCGCTTTTCTTTATTTACGAGTCTTGTAGCTAGACTCAAGGTCATGGGTTACTACGTAACCTCATCATCAAATGTTACATCCTCCTCACTAATCATTTCATTACTGTTTTCTTGATAATGTTTTACTCGTTGTATGTTGATAGTAAATTCTCTACCTTCATCGTCTATTAACACAACAACTCCAGTCTTAGAGGAACTTTTCACCGTAAATGGCCCGTACCATCTAGACTTGAGTTTTCCTGGAAATAACCTTAACCGAGAGTTATACAATAGGACTTTGTCCCCTTCCCAAAATTCCTTGGGTTTCTTAATTCGTTGATCATGCCATCTTTTTGCCCTCTCTTTATATGAAATGGAGGACTCATACGCTTCTAACCTAAGCTCATCAAGCTCGTGTAATTGCAAGAACCTATTGGTTCCAGCAATTGTATAATCTAAATTACATGCCTTAAGCGCCCAATAAGCCTTATGTTCTAATTCTACCGGAAGGTGACATGCCTTACCATACACCATGCGGAACGGGGTCGTTCCAATAGGTGTTTTGTAGGCAGTACGAAATGCCCACAAGGCATCATCGAGTTTAAATGACCAGTCTTTTCTATTCTGACTAACAGTTTTTTCTAATATTCTTTTAATAGCCCTGTTTGTGTTTTTGACCTGGCCATTGGTCTGTGGATGATAGGCGGTGGAGAATCGATGGGACACCCCATACCTCCTCATGACCTTTTCCATTTGTGCATTGCAAAAGTGCCCCTATCACTGATGAGGGCTTTAGGAATCCCGAACCTAGCAAAAAGCTTTTTCAGGAAATAAATAACCACCCTGGCATCATTGGTTCTAAGAGCTTGAGCCTCTACCCATTTTGAAACATAATCGATGGCAACTAAAATGTATTCATTCCCTCCTGAAGATGGAAAGGGTCCCATGAAGTCAATTCCCCAGACATCGAAAACCTCACAAACTTGTATAAAATTCTGAGGTGCCTCATCCCTATGTGATATATTCCCGGCCCGTTGACATGCATCGCATGCTTGTACCATTTCTTTGACATCACGAGAAATTGTGGGCCAAAAGAATCCCGCGTCGAAAATCTTTCGGGCGGTGGTGCTTATCCCATGATGGCCTCTAGAGGGGCCAGAGTGACATTCTCTCATGATTTTTACTGCCTCAATTTCCGAAACACAACGCCTGATTATTTGATCAGGACACCTCCGGAATAAAAATGGTTCATCCCAGAAGTAGTATTTTAGTTGGGAAAAGAACCTTTTCCTTTCGTATCTAGTCATGTGTTCAGGAACGAGTCTGCTTGCGAGATAGTTGGCAAAATCAGCGTACCAAGGTTTAGAATCTGTCATTGACATGAGTTGTTCGTCAGGAAATGAATCCCGAATCTCACTCCGATTGTGCTCATCCAAGGGATTTTCAAGACGAGATAGATGATCTGCGGCCATATTTTCTGCCCCCCTTTTATCACGAATCTCAACATCAAATTCTTGTAACAACAAGATCCACCGAATTAGTAGTGGCTTAGCATCTTGCTTAGCAAAAAGATATCGAAGAGCCGAGTGATCGGTGAAAACGACTGTCTTTGAAAGGACAAGATATTGACAGAATTTGTCGAACGTGAACACCACGGCTAACAATTCTTTTTTGGTGGTAGAGTAATTCTCTTGAGCAGGATTCATGGTGTTGCTAGCTTAGTAAATAGGTTGGAATAGCTTGTCTCGCCGTTGGTCTAATACAACCCCGATAGCGAAATCGCTAGTGTCGCACATGATTTCAAATGGTAACTCCCAGTTGGGTGTAATCATGATTGGAGCTTGCGTGAGCTCTTTTTTTAGGAGATCGAATGCATCCTTGCATTCTTGAGAGAAATCGAAAGGAGCATCCTTCACTAGCAACTGAGTCATTAGCCGAGCTATTTTGGAGAAATCTTTGATGAATCTCCGATAGAACCCGGCGTGGCCCAGGAAGCTGCGTATTACTTTAACAGTCGTGGGATATGGTAACTTAGATATAGCTTCCACTTTAGCTTGGTCTACCTCTATCCCATTCTCGGAGATCTTATGTCCTAACACAATCCCTTCTTTTACCATGAAATGACATTTTTCCCAGTTTAACACCAAGTTGGTTTCCTCACAGCGTTTGAGCATTTTTTCTAGATTAGCAAGACAGTGGTCGAAAGAGTTCCCGAAGACCAAAAAGTCATCCATGAAAACTTCCATGTTGTCTTCCATAAGTTCATGAAAGATTGCGGTCATGCATCGCTGAAAAGTGGCGGGGGCGTTACACAGCCCAAAAGGCATTCTTTTGTAGGCGAATGTTCCATAAGGGCAAGTAAAAGTGGTCTTTTCTTGGTCCTCAGGTGCTATGGGGATTTGGAAATACCCTGAGAATCCATCCAAGAAACAATAGTACTCGTGCCCAGACAATCTCTCCAACATTTGGTCAATGAATGGTAAGGGAAAGTGATCCTTCCTCGTGGCATCATTGAGCTTTCTATAATCGATGCACACCCGCCAGCCAGTAACCGTTCTCTGGGTACCATCTCACCCTTGTCGTTCTTAACCACAGTCATTCCTCCCTTCTTTGGTACAACCTGTACAGGACTGACCCACGGGCTATCTGAGATTGGGTAAATTAATCCGGCATCCAGAATTTTGATGACTTCTTTCTTCACAACTTCCTTAATGTTGGGATTCACCCACCTCTGGGGTTGCACGGTTGGTTTATAATCTTCCTCCATGAGAATCTTATGCGTGTAAAAAGTTGAGTCAATTCCCTTAATGTCGGCTACACTCCATGCAAGCACTCCCTTATATTTCTTTAGGACTTCTAAGAGCTTACCTTTTTGTTCATGTTCAAGGGAAGAGTTTATGATTACCGGCAGTTGGTCCTCTCCCTGAAGGAAGGCGTACCCTAAATGGTTAGGAAGTTCCTTAAGCTCTAGCTCACGGGGTTCGATAATAGAAGGCTTAAGCTTGTTTTCAGATTTTCGGAGTTCGAGATGCTCAGTGGCCTCCTGTCTAGGGTAGAAGGAGACTGCCCCAACACCCTCCATCTTTTCTACCTCCAATAAGGGGAGAAAACTCTCATCCCGTAACCAGCCCTCCTCGATCTGTTCATCAACACAGTCATCAATGACATCTGTGAGTTCATCGACCTCTCCAATGAAATAGAGCCGGTTAGCTGCTTCGAGAGAGAGGTCCATAGTGTCTTTAATGTCGAAGGTTAAGCTATCGGTTCCTACTCGTAAGGTTAACTTGCCGTCATGAACATCAATGACTGCACGAGCGGTAGCAAGAAATGGTCTCCCTAAGATGATGGGTACCAAGTCATCCTCCTCCATATCCAAGATTACGAAGTCAACCGGGAATTTGAATTTTCCAACCTTGACTAGCACATTCTCGCATATCCCTACAGGGTGTTTGACTGATCTGTCGGCTAGTTGGATGTTCATACGGGTGGACTTTAATCCGGAGTATCCTAATTTAAGGAACATGGAGTAAGGCATGAGGTTGATACTCGCCCCTAAATCGGCAAGAGCATTCTTTATCGATAAAGATCCTATGGAGCAGGGCAAGGTGAAGCTGCCAGGATCGTCTACCTTTTTTGGTAACCCTCGATGGGTCACCACCGAACATTCTTCCCCAGAGTCACAAGACCCTCGAGTTTCTTTCGGTTAGCGAGTAATTTTTTAAAGTATGTGCTATACTTTGGCATGTGATAGCAAGCATCAAGGAGGGGTATGGTGATCACTGAGTCTTTTAGATATGACAAGAATCTTTTATTATCGTTCTCAGTTTTCTGGTTTTTTAGTCGGGATGGGAATGGGACTCTCACAGGTTGGTTAGGCGGAGTTGATGGGGTTTGGATGGCCACAGGAGGTTGTTCGGGAGCCTCGTTGCTCACATCACCCTTTTCTTCGCGAGGCTTGGTTGGATCGGGGGTGATAGGGTGCAAGCTCGGGTAAGGGGGTCCTTGGTTGTTGTTCCAGCTCGAGTGGTTATCGCGAGCATGGGGTCTTTTTGGCTTACAGATGGCATGTCTAGGTTATTGAGGGTGGAGTTAAGCTTGTTGAACCATTCTCCGATGTCATTCTGTTGCTCATCGACAAGTTCATCAAGACCTTTTAATTGTAAGCCTTTTTCTTGAGTGAAGTGACCAAGGTCATCTTCAAAAGTGCTCCTGATTTCAAATTCAGGGCCTTCCTCTCCTTCTTTTCTCTTCACCAGATTTCCCCAGAGGGTATAATCGTCCTTTTGGTAAAAAGGCAAAAGGGAGGGATCAGCATAGATGTCACCTCCTGACAAGCACGCATGTTCAGTAGTTGGTTCTCCTCTGCACTCCTCTACCTCATGCAGGCCCCCACAGTAGTCGCAGATTAAGTAAGTATTCGAAAGTTGTTTTGGTAATTGCGACCCGGCTACGTATTCCATTCTTTTGTGAATTTTTCTTAGCCGATCTGAAGATGTTGAGGTGTTTTCGGTCATGCTAGCAGTCGACTCAGGTTCATCCCAAGCGTCATCCTGGTCTTGAGCATATTCCTCAATCCTATTCCATCCTTCCTCGGCACTAAGATTAGCTAATCTCCCTTTTCTAGAATTGTTGATTCCGTTCCGGTCATTTAAGGAGACATTGTCGTAGAAGATTTGGACCAAAAGCCAGAGTTCGATGCCATTATGGGGAACTTGTCTTATTAAATCCTTAAATCTAATCCACGATTTATGGAAGGGTTCGTCCTTCTCTTTTTGAAAGTGGAGGATCCGATCTCTAAATGCTGAAGTTTTCCCAACTAGAAAGAACTTCTCATAGAATTTGGATATGAGTTGCTCCCATGTGAAAATAGATTCGGACGGAAGCTTATCGCACCACTCTTTGGCTTTTTCGTAGAGGGTGAAGGGGAAGAATCGTAATCGGGACGTGTTTCTAGTAGCCCCATCCGTATGGAGGGTGTCTACTATTTTTAAGAAGTCCTTGATGTGTTGAATCGGGTCATCATCATCTAACCCACAAAACTTGCACACATTTTGGACAAGCCAAACATCGGTTGCATGCAAGACCTCATTGGTGTGTTCGTTTGGGTAGAAAATGGCGTTTAAGAAGCCATGAGGGTTTGGGGAGGAGTAGTCCTTAAGGCGCTTAGGAGTGGGAGTTGGGGGGTACTCATCTCGTTGTTGGATTGGGAGCTAGGGGTTGTAAGGTGGTTTTCCGAATTTTCTTCAGAAAGGGGTGCATCAAAATCGATGGCTATGCTAGATGGTTCAGGTGTTGAGTGAGATCGTCTTAGCCAATGCATTTCTCTATCGGGTTCAGCATAGGGCAAAACAAGGTGTCTAGCGGAACTGCGACTCCCAGTGATTCTAAGGTTAGAGAATTCATCGGTTGCCATAATGGCGAATGGTGGAGATTACGAACAAAAGCATGAAGAAATGAGATAGACTAAAGAAATCCTAAAAATAAAAATAAAATCTTACTAGAAAGGAATCTAGCAAGTAGACATAATAAAAAGAAATCCTAACCTAGACAATAACTATTCCCCAGGCTGCGACGCCAAAAACTTGATGCGTGGGAATTGCACCAGGCTTTACCTCTCAAGGGATCTCGAGAAGCTTACAACCCCCACCAGGCAGTGTACCAGATCGTTGTAGTATAGTATACTGACAATTACCGGGGGATTGATCGTTCAACTTGGGAATAGTGTCGCTAGGATTAGAAAACCTAAAGACTAGGTCTAGAGATGAGGGATGATTCTTTTTGTATTTTTTTATATTTTATAAAAGCAATTAAAAATCTCGGTTTTGAAGGAGTTGGGCGGAATTAGTTGCTAATCAACTAACCCAATTACTAAGATGCAATCAAAATAAAATACTAAAAATGAAAATAAACTAAATTAAGATAGAGGTGTGAGCAATATATGGGAGAATTGTGTTTACTTAGGTTTCACTACTCCCTAGATATCTTTTACAGGTTAATTACTTGTTACAGTTGCTTGGATGACGGATTGTATTCCTTAATACCATTCATGGGGTGGCGTACTTACTTCCCCAATCCTATAAGCTCCTACTTCACTCCTATGTCGAGCCGGCTAAGAAGCTCCTAACATGGGATCACTAGAATTCGCTCATGCATTAAATAGAATCATAAAAACCTAGTACACATCGGTTCATGTTTCTTAAGATATTCAAGCAAGTTACACAATGGAGATCTGCCAGTTTTCTTAAGCCTAACATTGAAATCATTCATCCATTACAACTATAAACAAGCAATCAACCTATAATTAACATCTAGGTTTCATTACATCTAAGCAAACACATGAAAGATCTAGCCTAGCATGTTATAATCAAGACAAGCATACGATATATTCAAACAACACATAGACATATTGAATGAATTGAAAGAGGACTTATCTTAATTGAACATGAAAGGTTTCAAGGGGTGAAAACCCTTGAAAATACTGTTACAAACGACCTAGGGTTTATTAGGTTCGACCCTAGTATTCTCCACACAAGTACCTCTCCTTTATGAATGAAAAATAGAAAAGTATATATAGATTTTGTGAGGTGACGGCGTCAAGAGTAAATTTCTGACGCCGTCATCTCACCGCCAATAAACTCCTCGGACTGCCTAGATCTAGGTTTGACGCCGTCACGTGTAGTCCATCTTCAGGCCGTCACCATTTTAACTCTTGACGCCCTTCTCTTGACGCCTTCAAGTTTTCACTAGGTCGTCATGGATTTTACTTCTGACGCCGTCAGGATTTCCTTTTTGACGCCGTCAGGTACTGTTCTCAGCATGGAAAATTAAGTCTTTGCCGTTTTCTTCACTTTTATGCTCCAAAAACGTCCAAAATGCTTCCTTTTCCAGAATTCACTCCCAAAGTACCTAAAATCACAAAAGGAACGATTTAGGGCAATATTTGATCAAATAAATTCAATTCCGGGCTTAAATGACCCCCTAAAAACGGTTCATTTTTCGCCTCATCACTAGGCAATACGAATTTTATCATGGTGGCGAGTTGACAGCGTCACAAGCTATAACGTGACACCGTCAAGGTGTAAACTCTATATATAGTTTTCTAATTTTCATTTATTAGTGTGGAACTTTGTGTGGGATATTAGAGCATAAACCCTAGACGAATTTTAACAGCTTTTCAAGGGTTTCAACCCCTTGATTCTTCCATGTTCAATTGAAGATAAGTATTCATTCAAATCATTCAATATGTCTATGTGTTGTGTGATTATATCTTACGCTTGTCTTCTCTTTAACATGCTAGGCTAGATCTTTATTGAGTTTGGTTAGATGTAGTGAAACCTAGATGTTAATTATGGGTTGATTGTTTGTTTATAATTGTTACGAATGATTATATTCGATGTTAGGCTTAAGAAAACTGGCAGACTTCCATTGGTAACTTGCTTGAACGTCTTAAGAAACATGATCGGAGGTGTACTATGATTTTTGGTTGTATTTAATGCGTAAGAGAATTCTAATGATCCCATGTTAGGAGCTTCTAACGGCTCAACATAGGAGTGAAGTAGGATCTTATAGAATTAGGGAATATTGTACACGGCCCTACGACAAGTATTAAGGAATATGACCCGTCATCCATGCAATTGTAACAAGCTAATCAACCTGTAAAAGATATCTAGGAAGTAATGAAATCTAAGTAAACACAACTTTCCTCATTATTGTTTCCACCATATTAGAATAATAGTTTTATTTTCATTTCTTTTATTTTATTTTGATTGCATCTTTAGTTTATTGGGTTAGTTGGCTAGCAACTAATTCCGCCCACTCTCCTTCAAAACCCAAGATTTTACTTGCTTTTCATAAAAATATAAAAATACAAAAAGAATCATCCCTCACCTCTAGACCTAGTTTAGTAGGCTTTCTAATCCTAGCAATACTATTCCTGAGTTGAACGATCAATCTCCCGGTACTTGTCACTATACTATACTACAACGATTAGGTACACTGCCTGGTGAGGGTTGTAAGCTTCTCGAGATCCCTTGAGAGGTAAAACCTGTTGCGAGGGCGCAATTCTCACGTATCAAGTTTTTGGCGCCGCAGCCCGGGGAATAGTTATTGTCTAGGTTAGGATTTCTTTTTATTAGGTCTACTTGCTAGATTCCTTTCTAGTAAGGTTTTATTTTTATTTTTAGGTTTCCTTTAGTCTATCTTTTTCTTCCTGCCTTTGTTAGTAAATTAAATTCATTGACTATTCCATTGGCCATTATGGAAAACGCGAATCCACCCCTTTCGCCTAGTGAAGTGGCTTTGTTGCGTGAACAGATTGAGAATGAGATTAGGGAACTTAGGGAGCTTAATAGGTTAATTAATTTTGAGCTCGATCATGCATTTAGTGACCTAGTGACCGCCTTGTGTTCAAATAAGGACCTAGGATCTAATGATTTTGATGATGTTGTTGAGGAACTTGAGGAAGGGGAGATAGATCCGAAACCGGATGACTATTTCAATCTATACCCTACTAAGGAGGAGACTGCTTACTACAATAATCTTATTGATAATCCTCGACCTCCTTTTACTAGAATTTACCCTAAGATAAAGAGAGGCGATCCTAAGAATGTTAAGATACCATGTATGATTGGGTATAAGCACATTGACAACACTTACATTGATTTTGAATCCCCAATCAACATTATGTCCTCAAGTGTTTATAATGATATAGTGAAAACAAGACCTAGACCTAGAAAAGATCCCAAATACCCCGATGGAGTTTGTAAATTTTTCGGGAGAATTAAAGGTCTACATGTCTTTGTTGGGAACTTTACTTATATCATTGACTTTATGGTTGTTGAAGACCTAGCTAGTGTTATTGATTGTCGCTTATCCCATGTTGTATTTGGTAAGCCATTCGTTGAAGAATCCAAGTTAGAATATGATGAGATAGAAGGGACGATCCGATTTGCTAGTGAAACAGATAGGATCACATATAGGATGCCTAATAGTATGAAGGAATTTCGTTTTGTGCCTCGATTTGATATGGATAACATTGGTGCTTTCGAGGACATCAATGAAGAGGATAAGAAAAAGGGCATGGACTATGTATGTGAAAAGAAGAGCCTTTTCTATAAGGATTGCTTAACTCTAGGGCCAAAATATAAAGTTGATAGGGAATTCGCCAATAGGATTATAGGAGCAATTGAGAAAAAGGTGGTTGGTCTCTATAAAGAACATTTACAATCGGGTCCGGAATAAAAAACTAAGATTGGAGATGACCTAGAGAATGAGACCAATGGCGAGGTCACGTGATAGCCCATGACCTTGAGTCTAGCTACAAGACTCGTAAATAAAGAAAAGCGCTTCTTGGGAGGCAACCCATGTTTTGTGTGTTTTTATTTTTATTTGTTTCCGTATGCGTGTTTTATTTTTATTGTTGGTAGATCATGTTTCAAACTAAAATTGTGAAAATGCTTTATTTTGTTGTTTAACTTCGTCTTAACTTCATATAAAGGTATTTTGCAAAAGCTAAGTGTAAGGGGAAACCCTAAATTTGTTTATAAGAACGAAAATGATCTTGATTCGCCGCAATATTAAATGAGCATGTATATTAGTAATTGTTAGAGTCAAATGCTTGCATCGAGTCATAATGATGTTTTGCAGGATTTTCCAGGAAGTAGGACATAAGTTTTTCCAGAAATTTTCTGGAAACTTAACATAAAGATTTCTGCAGGTCACTTCTGACGGCGTCAGGGTTTAACACCTGACGACGTCACGTGTAAAATTCTGGAAATTTTGCGAGTTTTGTTTTTCTAACGGAGTCTTAAAAGTTTTTGGTAATTCTTTAGTTTTATAAACTCCAGGAAATCTGCAAACATTCATTCCACAAGCATTATATCTTAAATTGCTTTCTAGGATTTGTTAGTATATATAGATTGCCGCCGATTTTACGCGAGGTTGCCTTGATTGTTTTCTTAGGTTTAACAGGTTTTATATGACAAGAAGATGATGTATATTTCTCGAAGGGAAGCTTTGAACGTTCATTTTCTTGGAGAAAGATCTAACCTTGTTGACACGCTATCCACACCGAACGAATCAGGGGAGTATTTGTTTTCATTCTTTTACCTATTTTACTTTTACATCCTTTAATTGAACATTGGAGACAATGTTCATCCTAAGTGTAACGGGAGGGTAAATGATGATACCTTATAGGATACTATTGCACTTGAGTTTGTTTGTTTTTTGGTAGGTGTGTAATAAAACTAAGAGAAATACTTGTTAGTGTAATTTTAGCGCCAAATTTAAATTTTTTTTACAACATTTAGGAGTGAAACTTTAGCCTTAACAAGCGTCTCATGGACATGAGTCGTATGACTAGCACAAAACCGTACCATTCAGAAAAATTTTCCACCCGAATATGTGAGGTTTGCCTTTAGATTTGATAGGAAAAGCATTCATTATTAGTGCTTATGAGTGTACCGGTAGCATTTAGATTCTAGAACTTGTGTTAGTGATGCATCCCGAGATAGCTAGTGAGACTACATTCGCGTAGTAGGATTTACTACATGATAAGAGGCATTAGGATCACCCTTGTGTTAAACCCATATCATAATTACTTGACCATTTAAGTCATATTACTTGACTAGTAAAGTCAATTAATTTTCCCACACCTTAGCGTTGTACTCATTTTTAGTACACGAAACCCCTAGTACACGCCTCCGAGCCTATCTTTTCTTTTCTAACTTTAAGCATCTTACTTAAAGGAAGAATTTTTTACAACCCACCCAAATGTGCAACCAAATCGCCTTATCCTTCCGTGTATGCACTCATCTTTAGTGCATTATTGCTATTTGTTTAAATCCATAGTTAATTATCTAATTGATTACATGGTTGCTAAGTCGAGTCATATCTTGTACATATTGTTTTGGGACGATTGGGACTCATGGGTAAAGTACTTGTATTATGGAGTAATGGCGAAGAACATCAAATTATTACCCCCATATGTACGTTAATCTTAAAAAGTACTCAAAGTGTTTTGATTATCTTGATTCGAGTCATTAGAGTAGTTTATTGTAAAGTATATAAAAATTCAAGTGTAAGGGGAATGTACATTCCCTATGATGTATTATTTTGGATGGTAGGGTAAAAGTGTATGCAAATTATTATCCTCGTTTTTGGCCAAAATTTTATAAATTTTTCACTAAAGTTTTAAATTTTTTTGTGGTTATCAGTCCGCCATGTCTAAACGACAAAAGGATTGGCTAATCCAGGAGCAAACAACTCTTGGTAAAGATATATCAAATCCGTTGATGGCTTGCAATTTTCTGAAAATTGTATGGTAAATCAACTCGCCATATCTAAAAAAGTGAATGAGTTGGGTAGCCCGCAAGATTATGGCTTGTGGTAAAGGCAGTGGAAAAACCATAATTGGTAATCAGCTCACCAAGATGTTGACTATTCCATCAAGAGTTGGCTAGTCCAGAAGCAAACGGCTTTTGGTAAAGACAAATCAAATCTGTTGACAGCTGGTGGTTTGCTCAAAATCACATAGTTATCAAGTGGACCATAGTTCATACTTGAACTGATACATTTTCTCAAAAGATTGCTAGGGACTAGCAATAGTTTAGTGTGGGGGATTGATGAGTGTGTAAATACTCATCATTTTTATCGTATCTGAACTGCCAAAACATCCAAAAACACTCAGAAATGCATCAAAATACAGAAATTATTCCAGGAAATGTGTTTTATATGTTTTAGATGCAAAATGTTTAAAAACAAATGAAAAACGTACAAAGTTTGCACAATTGGCAGTTTTAGTCCCTCAAGTTTCATAAATTGACAAAACTAGTCCCTGAAGGTTTAAAACAAAAGAAAAGTCAACCCAAGGCATTTAAAAGTCAAATGTTATCAAATATGATCCTTGGGTGAAAAATTTGGGAAAATTACATGTTTGGTCCTTGCACTTTGCAAAACTGTCAAAATTAGTCCCTGAGGATACAAAGTTTTGGAAATCGTCAATTATGTTCCTTGTACTAATGAATTTTGGCAGGAATGGTCCTTGTAAACTACTTTGGAAAAATTACATAACAGGCCCTTGCATTTTCAGGTTTAAAACACAAACCACCCCAATTCACTACCCAACATAATAATCCAATACCATATCCCCTAGCCCATCACCCTTTCCAGCCCATACAACCCCAAGCCCACCAAAACAAATAAACCGTTTTATATAATATCACCCAGGTCAAACCCAAAGTCAAACCCTCCACCTCACCCTCTCTTCCCTCTCCCCCCCCCCCATGACCTGCAAATCCTGCCACACCAACACCATTATCACCCCTATCTTACACCACTCACCCACCCTACACTCCTTTCCACCACTACACTCCAAATCCCACCCCCTGCTACAAGCAATCTATCCCAACTTGCAAAACCAAGTTTCTCTCCAAAACCAATTAAACGGCCATGATCCCTTTTGCTCATCCAACGATCAAGAAGAGAAGTGGGAAAGAGTGGAATGGACCCAAGAAACCCTAAAAGGCAGATATAAAAGAGAAAGAGAGGAGCAGAGACAGAGGAGTTAGATGTTTTAGTAATAGGAGTAGTTTTAATTTAATCTTAGTGTAACTGTTAATGCTTTCAAGCTTATTAAGATTTCAATAGGAATATAAATTTCAGCTCTGTATTGATTCTCTAAGACTTTTGAAAGATTAACTTTATAATTTTAAGTTTAAGCTCATTTTCACTGTTCACTGCTTATTTATTTTTGCTTATTACAAATGCTTATTCTGCAAATTAGTCATGCTTAAATCCATTTTGTTTGTCGTTACAACTTACTTGTGCTTAATGTTGTCTAAACTAGTAGTTTAATTGCTTAATTCAGTTTGTATTTAAGTTTCATGTACAGAATGTTTGGGTTAAGGGGTAAAACAGGGGTATAAAAGAGTTTGGGCTTGAAATTTCATTTGCAATTGCTCTTGTTCAGGTTGGATGTTTGTAATTGATTAGATTTTGGTACCAGTGGTCATATTTTTAGAAGTTAGTGAACTTTGCTAAAATTCCTAGTTTATAGCTGTGTGGAATTGATAGGAGTTGTAGAATCAAGGTTAGGCTTGGTAAGATGTTAAATTTTGTTTAATTTAGTCCCAAAAAGATTGTACAAGTGTGAGATACCTGGTTAGGTCAAAATCTCTCCATTTGACCCATATGCAGCCCCCTGCACAACAGGTCCCAGCCACCCATTTTGATCTTGAAATTAGGGTAGTTAAAGTTGGATTTAGGATTTAATGTTGGTCATACTAGTACTTTGTAGTGTAGAATTTAGGATTGTGATTTTATTTTTAGCACTAGTACTTATTTGAGTAGCTGTTTGAGGCTGCAAAGTTCACCCACCAAAACAGGCCTGCAATTTTCACCCATTCCAACAGCCCTCAAACAGGAAATTTAAGTTGTTCATGCTTTGACCAATTGACCTGAAAATCATTCCTCAGCTTATCTCCCAGCTTGTTTACATGAGCATATTTTTCACTTATTTTTGTGAATTTTTCTTAGCAGCTTTTTGAACCCCCAAAGTTGGCCCTCTGAGCTGTTCTCACCTCAGCAGTCATTTAAGCTTGTTGATTTCTTGTATCATTATTGCTTCTGGTTTATCATGCTTGTTGAATTGTTGTTGTTTAGTTAATTATTGTTGATGTTTATGTTTGGTTAAGTGTTTAATGGTTAATTTGGTAGTTGGTGTGGTGTAAACACCTCAAAAGCTCAACTGTTTGGTTATTAAGCTCACCTAAGCCCTATCATCCAAACTGTTGTTGTTTTTAAACTTGCATAAGCTTGAGTAATCCATAGTTTCAGTTTGATAAGAGTAGGTTTGAGACCACACTAGCCTTTGTAACAAATGTCTGTAAATTGGAAGCTTGGGTGATAAGCTCTTGGCTTATGACTTTCGATAATCTCACTGCATCATCCCACTAGATAAGCAGTGACCTGGTCCATTTCACAAGCTCATTATGGGCTGACCTGTGGACCTCAGGTCCTGCTCATTGACTTATTGTAAAGCCCTCCAGCTAATCTTCTTAGGTCTAGTTTCTGTTTGGACTCCTAATCACCCCTGTAGGTCCCACAGGGGGCTGCAAAGTGGCCTGCTATTGCCCTTTGAACCTGCTCAATGGTGTTTGGATTGTGGATTTTGGATTTTGCTTATCTGCCTAATCAACTTATTTTAGTGTTATTTGTTGTTTGATTTAGCTTATTTGGATCTGTCAAATTTGTTGTTAGCTTATTTTCCACTTAGGTGCTAGTTTTTAGCTTATTGCTTAGCTTTTTCCATCACATACCACCCCTTTAGTTCCATAAGCTTCGACTGTAGGCCTTTTCAGCTTGTATAAGCTTATTCTAAGCTTTTCATAGAAGCTTGTTTCACAAAAGAATGTTATTTTCGGTTGTTAAAAAGTTTTGTAGAAGAAAAACAAAAAAAATAAAATAAAATAGTTTGTAAAATTTGTCATGAGTGGGATTCGAGCCTGAGACCTCTTGGTCAAACAGGTCAAAACCACAAAGACACCAAGCACCATCTCCCCTAGCTTAGTCTTAGTGTTTATCTTTCCCCCTTTTATTTTTATAGCAGCTTGTTTTCATTTAAGCTTAATAAGCCTTCTCAGCTTATTTTCCAGCTTATTAGTGATCTTTTCCAACTTTTTATATTTTTCCCAGTTTATTAATAGTATAATATATTTTTAGAAAAAGTTTTATAATTATTACTGTTCATATACTATTTATTATAATTTAAAATAGTTTAATTAGTATTTAAATAGTTTTTAACTAATATTAATTAATTAAATAGTTGTAAAAATAATTTTCTTTTTTCTAAAATTTTCTTTGATTATTAGGTTCGTAAAAATATAATTTTTACATCCGTAGGGTTAGCGTAGCTCAAATTTCACTTTTTATTTCGCGCACTCGCGTTTTATATAAACAACTTTTACGTTTTTAAATTTAGGTTACGTTAGTAAAAGTAGTTTGTAAAATAAAGAAAAGCCAAACATAAAAGAAGTGATAGCTTCTATTTAAGCCCCTTTGGCTTATTTTTCTGCTTATCTTTAAGCAAACTCTAATTTTAAGTTTTTAGATTACGTTTTAGGTTAACTAGGTTTCACGTCATTGTTAATATAGTTTGTTTAAATCATTCTCATTCGTATTTCCTTAGTGTAATCATTCAAACCTTTATATACCCTTTCCCGTCCAAATTCACCCGATCACAAACCCGTTTTAATACCATCCACACCTCGTCGGGACATAACGACCCGGGGAAACCCTGTACTTCCACGGAGATTGACTCTTAGGCTGTTTGACCTTGTTGACCATTACCTGGTCAATTAGGTTGATCGTTCGGAGCCAATCAAAATTTGGCACCGTTGTCGGGGAGGTCGTGCGCGTTATTCAAAATGGTTTTACATATTAGTGAATCTGGATATACACTCATTGTATATTTACCATCCTTTGTTCATATTTTCTTATTATAAAAGCAAAACAGTTCACGAAAACATTTTAAAATCAGTTTTCAACGAAAACAAAAAAACCCAAAAAGATTTTCTTTCTCATTTGTACAAAATGTATTTCAAAAATACCAAAAATATTCACCTTTACGCTCTTACATCTTTGATTCTTCATTTCTTATCCTCTATGAACCTTTGATTCTTTTATATGTCGTATCCACACCATTTTGGTTGCCAATGGTGTGGTGGTCCTCATAATGGTGGGAATTGTCCCAACTGTAGCATGGTAGAGTCCGGAAATGGGTCTGTCTATAACCAGGATCCCTATCCCTACCATGACACAGCTGACTCATTCCACCAGCCATCACATCATGAGATACTGACATATTCGTGTGAATATTGTGGAGGTCCTCATCAAGGATTTGAGTGTCAAACCGGAAACACGTTTGTCTACGAACAGTTTTCTAATAACACTCAGAATTTTGAAAATGATCAATATCCATACAATTCACCAAACACGACTCAACAGTTTAACTATTGTGAGTACTGTGGTGGTTTACACTACAGTTCTAATTGTCAATCAGGAAACACGCTTGTCTATGAGCAGGTTCCTGATAACAATTATGACTACAGCACATATGACTCACAGCCACATCAGTTTTACTGTTGTGATTACTGTGGAGGTCCACACTTCAGCTCAGATTGTCAAACAGGGAATCCAATTCCCTGTAACAATCTTGACACATCATATTACGACCAACCTCCACAGTCCCAATTGAGTCAGGAACTTCTTCCAGAAATGCAAAATATGATGAAAATTGTTGATGAACTTAAGGATTTAGTTAAAGATCTTGCTCAAAAATATACACATGAGAAATCCATGGAGGAATTGCTGGCTGATGAGCAGGCTGCTAAAGTAAATTCCCAAGATTCATTTGAAAAATCTATTAGGGAATCCATTGCAAAAGAAAAAGCAGCCAAATCTAGCTCTCAGTTCTGTTTTATTCCTGATGACAGTGATGATGAAGATACACTTGATATTCTACAATTCTATAAAGATTCATCAAGTTCATCAGTTGATATCCCAGTAGTTGAGATTCTATCTCAAACAACTGCTATCACACACGAAGTTCACACTCACTCTTTGAACATGGGGGATGAGCATCTTAGCACTGTTCCTAATAAGGAATTGGATGAATTAATAAAGTCTAGTGTTGAGATCCTTATCCCAATCCCAGGAGAGTCACAGGGAACTTTTGATCATATGTGTGATTTACCTTCCCCTCTTGAGTGTTCAAATGATCATTTTGAGACTTTCTCAGATTTTAATGATGATTGTACATCTCATGGAGACATTGAGTATATTGAGGCATCACTCCCACAATCTGATGCTGATCCTCTTCTTGAGGAGTTCGCCGATGAACTTACTCACATCAATCCACTTTCAACGGGAAGTGATGATGGTCTCCTTGATTTCGAAGCCGATCTGGGAGAAATTGAAAGTCTCCTATATCATGATCCACCACTCACTTCTGACCCCAACAGTCCAATAGAGAATGTGAATCTCTTCGTTCCTGAAACTTTCAAAACTACTCTCACCAATCCTCTGTTTGAATTCGAATCTGAATTGACTTTGATTTCTGATAACCCAATCTTTGGTGCTCAGAACGAGGATAGTGATGAGTTTATATCGGAACATGAATTCACAGATTCACATATTGTGAATGATTCTCTTCATGAGGAGTTCTCCGGTGAACTCACTCATCATATCATGACTCCTCCGGAGTTTGATAGCCCGGGGGGAGATGCACTCAATCATGAGAATTTGCAAATTCCCACCCACCCTCCCGGGATGTTTTGAGCTTAACCCTTGAAATCCAAATTCAGGCTAATGAGCCTGCTCTCGAGGAAGAAGATCAAATCATGATTTTCATCATGGTTTTCTTCCTTTTCTTCACCTACAGGGTGACCTCTCCTGTTCTTCACTCCTTCGGGAATGAAGACATTATCTTTGACCCCGGCATCACCGCTTATAGTTTATACTATCTTAAGCCGGGATTATATCTCATCGGTGTGGAACTTTCACGTGCTTCAAATGTTTAACCAAACATCTTGAATGAAAGTCCGATAGAGATCCTTTCTTCCACATCATGCTTCCCAAAGAACAAATGAATTCGGGGTCGAGTCAAGCTAGCGACTCGGTAAACAAAAACAGTAGCATGCTTATCGGGTTTTCACCCTAAGTGTGGGGGAATTACCCCTACTGTGGTTACAAATAAAGTGAAAAACAAAATTGTGTTTCCACATTTAGCTTGTAATGTAGCCCTTTTACGTTCAAAGAGTCGGCATAATAGCCGGGACTTTGAATATTGAGGACAATATTCATTCTAAGTGTGTGTGTGGGGGGGGGGGGGGGGCGGGGTATTTCGCTATTCTAGCGAATTTTACTATCCAGTACCCTCGTTTTTGGCCAAAATTTTAAAATTTTTTCACTAAAGTTTCAAAATTTTTTGTGGTTATCAGTCCGCCATGTCTAAACGACAAAAGGATTGGCTAATCCAGGAGCAAACGGCTCTTGGTAAAGATATATCAAATCCGTTGATGGCTTGCAATTTTCCCAAAATTATATGGTAAATCAACTCGCCATATCTAAAAAAGTGAATGAGTTGGCTAGCCCGAAAGATTATGGCTTGTGGTAAAGGCAGTGGAAAAACCATAATTGGTAATCAGCTCACCAAGATGTTGACTATTCCATCAAGAGTTGGCTAGTCCAGAAGCAAACGGCTTTTGGTAAAGACAAATCAAATCCGTTGACAGCTGGTGGTTTGCTCAAAATCACATAGTTATCAAGTGGACCATAGTTCATACTTGAACTGATACATTTTCTCAAAAGATTGCTAGGGACTAGCAATAGTTTAGTGTGGGGGATTGATGAGTGTGTAAATACTCATCATTTTTATCGTATCTGAACTGCCAAAACATCCAAAAACACTCAGAAATGCATCAAAATACAGAAATTATTCCAGGAAATGTGTTTTATATGTTTTAGATGCAAAATGTTTAAAAACAAATGAAAAACTTACAAAGTTTGCACAATTGGCAGTTTCAGTCCCTCAAGTTTCATAAATTGACAAAACTAGTCCCTGAAGGTTTAAAACAAAAGAAAAGTCAACCCAAGGCATTTAAAAGTCAAATGTTATCAAATATGATCCTTGGGTGAAAAATTTGGGAAAATTACATGTTTGGTCCTTGCACTTTGCAAAACTGTCAAAATTAGTCCCTGGGGATACAAAGTTTTGGAAATCGTCAATTATGTTCCTTGTACTAATGAATTTTGGCAGGAATGGTCCTTGTAAACTACTTTGGAAAAATTACATAACAGGCCCTTGCATTTTCAGGTTTAAAACACAAACCACCCCAATTCATTACCCAACATAATAATCCAATACCATATCCCCTAGCCCATCACCCTTTCCAGCCCATACAACCCCAAGCCCACCAAAACAAATAAACCGTTTTATATAATATCACCCAGGTCAAACCCAAAGTCAAACCCTCCACCTCACCCTCTCTTCCCCCTCCCCCCCCCCCCCCCCCCGTGACCTGCAAATCCTGCCACACCAACACCATTATCACCCCTATCTTACACCACTCACCCACCCTACACTCCTTTCCACCACTACACTCCAAATCCCACCCCCTGCTACAAGCAATCTATCCCAACTTGCAAAACCAAGTTTCTCTCCAAAACCAATTAAACGGCCATGATCCCTTTTGCTCATCCAACGATCAAGAAGAGAAGTGGGAAAGAGTGGAATGGACCCAAGAAATCCTAAAAGGCAGATATAAAAGAGAAAGAGAGGAGCAGAGACATAGGAGTTAGATGTTTTAGTAATAGGAGTAGTTTTAATTTAATCTTAGTGTAACTGTTAATGCTTTCAAGCTTATTAAGATTTCAATAGGAATATAAATTTCAGCTCTGTATTGATTCTCTAAGACTTTTGAAAGATTAACTTTATAATTTTAAGTTTAAGCTCATTTTCACTGTTCACTGCTTATTTATTTTTGCTTATTACAAATGCTTATTCTGCAAATTAGTCATGCTTAAATCCATTTTGTTTGTCGTTACAACTTACTTGTGCTTAATGTTGTCTAAACTAGTAGTTTAATTGCTTAATTCAGTTTGTATTTAAGTTTCATGTACAGAATGTTTGGGTTAAGGGGTAAAACAGGGGTATAAAAGAGTTTGGGCTTGAAATTTCATTTGCAATTGCTCTTGTTCAGGTTGGATGTTTGTAATTGGTTAGATTTTGGTACCAGTGGTCATATTTTTAGAAGTTAGTGAACTTTGCTAAAATTCCTAGTTTATAGCTGTGTGGAATTGATAGGAGTTGTAGAATCAAGGTTAGGCTTGGTAAGATGTTAAATTTTGTTTAATTTAGTCCCAAAAAGATTGTACAAGTGTGAGATACCTGGTTAGGTCAAAATCTCACCATTTGACCCATATGCAGCCCCCTGCACAACAGATCCCAGCCACCCATTTTGATCTTGAAATTAGGGTAGTTAAAGTTGGATTTAGGATTTAATGTTGGTCATACTAGTACTTTGTAGTGTAGAATTTAGGATTGTGATTTTATTTTTAGCACTAGTACTTATTTGAGTAGCTGTTTGAGGCTGCAAAGTTCACCCACCAAAACAGGCCTGCAATTTTCACCCATTCCAACAGCCCTCAAACAGGAAATTTAAGTTGTTCATGCTTTGACCAATTGACCTGAAAATCATTCCTCAGCTTATCTCCCAGCTTGTTTACATGAGCATATTTTTCACTTATTTTTGTGAATTTTTCTTAGCAGCTTTTTGAACCCCCAAAGTTGGCCCTCTGAGCTGTTCTCACCTCAGCAGTCATTTAAGCTTGTTGATTTCTTGTATCATTATTGCTTCTGGTTTATCATGCTTGTTGAATTGTTGTTGTTTAGTTAATTATTGTTGATGTTTATGTTTGGTTAAGTGTTTAATGGTTAATTTGGTAGTTGGTGTGGTGTAAACACCTCAAAAGCTCAACTGTTTGGTTATTAAGCTCACCTAAGCCCTATCATCCAAACTGTTGTTGTTTTCCAAACTGTTGTTGTTTTCAAAATATAGAAATTATTCCAGGAAATGTGTTTTATATGTTTTAGATGCAAAATATTTAAAAACAAATGAAAAACGTACAAAGTTTGCACAATTGGCAGTTTCAGTCCCTCAAGTTTCATAAATTGACAAAACTAGTCCCTGAAGGTTTAAAACAAAAGAAAAGTCAACCCAAGGCATTTAAAAGTCAAATGTTATCAAATATGATCCTTGGGTGAAAAATTTGGGAAAATTACATGCTTGGTCCTTGCACTTTGCAAAACTGTCAAAATTAGTCCCTGGGGATACAAAGTTTTGGAAATCGTCAATTATGTTCCTTGTACTAATGAATTTTGGTAGGAATGGTCCTTGTAAACTACTTTGGAAAAATTACATAACAGGCCCTTGCATTTTCAGGTTTAAAACACAAACCACCCCAATTCACTACCCAACATCATAATCCAATACCACATCCCCTAGCCCATCACCCTTTTCAGCCCATACAACCCCAAGCCCACCAAAACAAATAAACCGTTTTATATAATATCACCCAGGTCAAACCCAAAGTCACACCCTTCACCTCACCCTCTCTTTTCCCCTCCCCCCTGTGACCTGCAAATCCTGCCACACCAACACCATTATCACCCCTATCTTACACCACTCACCCACCCTAAACTCCTTTCTACCACTACACTCCAAATCCCACCCCATGCAACAAGCAATCTATCCCAACTCGCAAAACCAAGTTTCCCTCCAAAACCAATTAAACGGCCAGGATCCCTTTTGCTCATCCAACGATCAAGAAGAGAAGTGGGAAAGAGTGGAATGGACCCAAGAAACCCTAAAAGGCAGATATAAAAGAGAAAGAGAGGAGCAGAGACAGAGGAATTAGATGTTTTAGTAATAGGAGTAGTTTTAATTTAATCTTAGTGTAACTGTTAATGCTTTCAAGCTTATTAAGATTTCAATAGGAATATAAATTTCAGCTCTGTATTGATTCTCTAAGACTTTTGAAAGATTAACTTTATAATTTTAAGTTTAAGCTCATTTTCACTGTTCACTGCTTATTTATTTTTGCTTATTACAAATGCTTATTCTGCAAATTAGTCATGCATAAATCCATTTTGTTTGTCGTTACAACTTACTTGTGCTTAATGTTGTCTAAACTAGTAGTTTAATTGCTTAATTCAGTTTGTATTTAAGTTTCATGTACAGAATGTTTGGGTTAAGGGGTAAAACAGGGGTATAAAAGAGTTTGGGCTTGAAATTTCATTTGCAATTGCTCTTGTTCAGGTTGGATGTTTGTAATTGGTTAGATTTTGGTACCAGTGGTCATATTTTTAGAAGTTAGTGAACTTTGCCAAAATTCCTAGTTTATAGCTGTGTGGAATTGATAGGAGTTGTAGAATCAAGGTTAGGCTTGGTAAGATGTTAAATTTTGTTTAATTTAGTCCCAAAAAGATTGTACAAGTGTGAGATACCTGGTTAGGTCAAAATCTCACCATTTGACCCATATGTAGCCCCCTGCACAACAAGTCCCAGCCACCCATTTTGATCTTGAAATTAGGGTAGTTAAAGTTGGATTTAGGATTTAATGTTGGTCATACTAGTACTTTGTAGTGTGGAATTTTGGATTGTGATTTTATTTTTGGCACTAGTACTTATTTGAGTAGCCGTTTGAGGCTGCAAAGTTCACCCACCAAAATAGGCCTGCAATTTTCACCCATTCCAACAGCCCTCAAATAGGAAATTTAAGTTGTTTATGCTTTGACCAATTGACCTGAAAATCATTCCTCAGCTTATCTCCCAGCTTGTTTACATGAGCATATTTTTCACTTATTTTTGTGAATTTTTCTTAGCAGCTTTTTGAACCCCCGAAGTTGGCCCTCTGAGCTGTTCTCACCTCAGCAGTCATTTAAGCTTGTTGATTTCTTGTATCATTATTGCTTCTGGTTTATCATGCTTGTTGAATTGTTGTTGTTTAGTTAATTATTGTTGATGTTTATGTTTGGTTAAGTGTTTAATGGTTAATTTGGTAGTTGGTGTGGTGTAAACACCTCAAAAGCTCAACTGTTTGGTTATTAAGCTCACCTAAGCCCTATCATCCAAACTGTTGTTGTTTTTAAACTTGCATAAGCTTGAGTAATCCATAGTTTCAGTTTGATAAGAGTAGGTTTGAGACCACACTAGCCTTTGTAACAAATGTCTGTAAATTGGAAGCTTGGGTGATAAGCTCTTGGCTTATGACTTTCAATAATCTCACTGCATCATCCCACTAGATAAGCAGTGACCTGGTCCATTTCACAAGCTCATTATGGGCTAACCTGTGGACCTCAGGTCCTGCTCATTGACTTATTGTAAAGCCCCTCAGATAATCTTCTTAGGTCTAGTTTCTGTTTGGACTCCTAATCACCCCTGTGGGTCCCACAGGGGGCTGCAAAGTGGCCTGATATTGCCCTTTGAACCTGCTCAATGGTGTTTGGATTGTGGATTTTGGATTTTGCTTATTTGCCTAATCAGCTTATTTTAGTGTTATTTGTTGTTTGATTTAGCTTATTTGGATCTGTCAAATTTGTTGTTAGCTTATTTTCCACTCAGGTGCTAGTTTTTAGCTTATTGCTTAGCTTTTTCCATCACATACCACCCTTTTAGTTCCATAAGCTTCAACTGTAGGCCTTTTCAGCTTGTATAAGCTTATTCTAAGCTTTTCATAGAAGCTTGTTTCACAAAAGAATGTTATTTTTGGTTGTTAAAAAGTTTTGCAGAAGAAAAACAAAAAAATAAAATAGTTTGTAAAATTTATCATGAGTGGGATTCGAGCCTGAGACCTCTTGGTCAAACAGGTCAAAACCACACAGACACCAAGCACCATCTCCCCTAGCTTAGTGATGAGTGCTCAAACACTCATCATTTTTGGTCAAATCTGAACTGCAAAACATACAAAAACACTCAGAAATGCATCAAAATACTAAAAATATTTCAAAATTGTGTTTTATATGTTTTAGATGCAAAATGAGTAAAAACAAATGAAAAACGTACAAAGTTTGCAAAATTGGCAGTTTCAATCCCCCAACTTTCATAAGTTTACAAAACTAGTCCCTGGATATTCAAAATATGGAAAATTATCACCAAAGGTCCTTTTGAAATCATAAGTGGTCATATTTTGTCCTTTGGTGAAAAATTGGAAAAGTTTTGGAAATTTACACTTTTGGTCCCTGGAGTTTCAAACTTTGGCAGAATTGGTCCCTGGTGGGATATTTTTTTGATATATAATCAATTTTGGTCCTTGGGGAAATCACAAATATCAATTTTAGACTTGGGATGAAAGTTTTGTGAAATTACATGTTTGGTCCCTGGACTTTGCAAAAATGACAATTTTGGTCCCCGTGAATTTCAAAATGGAAAAATATCATTTTTTGTCCATGTACTAATGAATTGTGGCATATTTTACCCTTGTAACAATTTTGGATGTTTGGCAAAATCAGACCCTCATATTTTTGAAATTACAAACTTGGTCCTTATGTATTACTACTTAACCAAGTGGACCCTTTGCTAAATAAACCAAACCACCTTTTGTTTTTGTCCAATCCAAAAGCCTGATCCAACCCCAAAGCCCACCAAACAAAGGCCCATCTCACTTCTAATACCACCCCAGTCAACAAGCAGGGTCAAAAGTCAGTCAAACAACCTCCCCCGTTTTACTGTACACCCCCCACCTTCAACCCTTGATTCCTGCAACATGTCTCCCCCCTCCATGATACTTTCACCAAACTTCAATTAATACTCACCTACACCCAACCAAACCCCCCTCCTCAATTAATTCCCACACCAACTCCACCAACTGCCTAAGCCAATTTTCCCGCCAATATAAATTTGAACGGCTGTGATCACTTTGTGGCTATCCAACGGCTCAGGAAGGATGGGAAAGAAAGAGAAGAACCTCAGGGACTATAAAAGAAAGGAAAGAAGAAAAGATGAAAGAGTAGTTAAGTAGCAGATAGCAATAGTGTAGTTTAGGTATTAGTCTTAGTATAGTTTTCTTTTTCAATGTAATTTTTATTCTCCAAATCATGTATTACACTCATTCAGTGTATTTTAAATCCTTTTATGTTAATCAATTTCAAGGTTTATTGTGAAATTCAGTTTATGCAAAATTTCAAGTTAAAATCTCATTTAAGCTTTTATGGTGTAAAAGTTATTTTTGTCTGATTCTTCAAGCTCACATAAGCCATTTTTAAGCTTTCATATGCTCAGTTGTATTTAAAATATTGTTTTAACATTAAAAAGCCTCAGGTCAACAAAAGTCAACTGGTGGTTAGGATTAAGGACAGGTGATGCAGAAGGTTGTTTGTTGATGTTTCTGGGTTAATTAGCTTGGTAATAAGCTCTCATGAGTTTTTTGATTATGATTTGAGGTATACTTCCCTGATTTCTGTCTCAATTCACTCTTGTGGTTACCTAGCAGTTGTAATTACTCATCTTTGTTTATGCTTGATATTGAGCTTATTTCCTTTTCATTATAGCTTTCTCCTAGGCCATATAGCTTATATCATAGATTTGTGTCAGTTAGATTGCTTCAAGTTACCATTTCCTTCACCAATTAAAAAACAGTCAATCATATGGGAGTGTTTAGTTCAGGTTATCTCCACAAGATTTAGGGTGGTTTTGTTCATGTTTGTTTCTTAGACATGTTTCAATAGTTCATATTAGGTTAGAAAAACAATAAAAACACTAGGTCAATTAGTAGAAAGTCAAAATCAACTCATAACTCATTTGTATGATCAACTGTTGGTTTTACTTGTACCTAGATCTCTCGTATAATCATATAAGTAGTTTATATAACTTAATCTAGCTTTATTTTAGCTTATTATATCATTCTCAGTAGATTAGAAGCAATCCAAAGTTCAAAATAGTCAAAGTTCAAAGTTTCATCAAAAGTCAAAATTGAACCTCTCTCAGATTTTACCAATATTGCAAGAATTTAATAGAATTGTGTGTTATGATTCATGGCTTGAAACTTGTTTATATGTGTTGTCTACCAGCTCAGCTTTGATTTCCTTGAACCCTTTTATTTTTGCAATTTTTCATTTGGGTCCACCATCACTCCAAAGTCACTTGCAGGGCAAGCCTTTGCCCTGCACACAGATAAGCAGCCCAACACCTCCACTTTCATGGCCTCTCATGGCTTGCATAGTGGGACCCAGAGGTTGCTTATTGGCTTTTTGAAAAGCCAATAAGCCCCTCTTCATAGTTCCTGGCTTATCTTGGGATTTGAACCTCATTTCATAGGGCTGCACTCCCCCTCAACCTTGTCCCTTGACTGAGTTGACTGTTTGGTTGTTGGAATAGCTTATCTTGGCTTATCAGCTTATCCAGGGATCAATTTTGGTTGTTTTGCCATCACACAAGTCCCCTAAACTTGTCTGATCCTAAAACCACTACTGGTCTTAGCTTTTAGCTTAACTCCAAGCTTTTAGCCTTGACAGTTTACCAAAGTCAACTGTCATGGCTTAAGCTCTCTATAAGTGCTTATTTCTCATTTTCAGCCAATGCGCCTTTTTTAAAGTAGCTTATTTTCAGTTATAAATCAGTTTTGTAAAAAAGAAAATCCAAAAAAGCAAATTTTTCTAAAGTCATAGCTTCTATTTAAGAAGCTTATTGCTTAAGTGCTTATTTTCCTTAAGCACTTTCTGTTTTTATAATTTTCTTAAGTTCCTGTAGTTGTGAAATAATTTCTGTAAATTTTTCATATTTTTCTCTTTTCATTTAGTATTTTTAATAATTAATATTAGTTTTTATTAATTAATAATTAGTTAATAATTAATAGTAATTACTTAAATAGTCTTAAAAATATATTTTCTGTTTTAAAATTAGTTTTATATTATTTTAGATTTTTCTAAGTTTTAATTTTATTTTTCTAAGCTTATTTTACATTTTCCTATTATTTAGTGTAATTTTAATTAGTTTAAATTAGTTTTTAATTAATAGTAATTATATAAAAAGTAGGAAAAATATATTTTAAGTTTGAAAATTAGTTTTATAATATTTTAGATTTTTCCAAATTTATTTTTCATATTTTTAGTGTAATTTCATAATTAGTTATAATTTAGGTTAATTTAAATAATTATTAAGTAATCAATAAATAGTATTTAATTAATATTAATTATATAAATAGTATAAAAAATAATTTTAATTTTCTAAAAAGTTTATTTTATTATTAGGATTGTAAAAATGTGATTTTCATCTTTGTAAGTATTTTATTTCACGAAAACTCGCGTTTTATTTTGTACGTTCGCGTTACTTAAAACTGAACGTACGCATTTTTAGGTTTTAAACGTTTCCGGTTTTTCTAAACTTCCTATCTTATTCATATAGCTTATTTAAGCTATTTCATTGTAGATTCCTTAGTTCAAATAACTCAAAACCTTTTCCTGTCCAAATTCTCCCGATCACAGAACCGTTTTATAACCATCACACCTCGTCGGGACATAACGACCCGGGGAAACACTGTACTTCCGCGGAGCATTGACTATAGGCAGTTTGACCTTGTTGACCATTACCTGGTCAATTAGGTTGACCGTTTGGGCTCAATCACTTAGTCTTAGTGTTTATCTTTCCCCCTTTTATTTTTATAGTAGCTTGTTTTCATTTAAGCTTAATAAGCCTTCTCAGCTTATTTTCCAGCTTATTAGTGATCTTTTCCAACTTTTTATATTTTTCCCAGTTTATTAATAGTATAATATATTTTTAAAAAAAGTTTTATAATTATTACTGTTCATATACTATTTATTATAATTTAAAATAGTTTAATTAGTATTTAAATAGTTTTTAACTAATATTAGTTATTTAAATAGTTGTAAAAATATTTTTTTTTCTAAAATTTTCTTTGATTATTAGGTTCGTAAAAATATAATTTTTACATCCGTAGGGTTAGCGTAGCTCAAATTTCACTTTTTATTTCGCGCACTCGCGTTTTATTTAAATAACTTTTACGTTTTTAAATTTAGGTTACGTTAGTAAAAGTAGTTTGTAAAATAAAGAAAAGCCAAACATAAAAAAAGTGATAGCTTCTACTTAAGCCCTTTTGGCTTAATTTTCTGCTTATCTTTAAGCAAACTCTAATTTTAAGTTTTTAGATTACGTTTTAGGTTAACTATGTTTCACGTCATTGTTAATATAGTTTGTTTAAATGATTCTCATTCGTATTTCCTTAGTGTAATCATTCAAACCCTTATATACCCTTTCCCGTCCAAATTCACCCGATCACAAACCCGTTTTAATACCATCCACACCTCGTCGGGACATAACGACCCGGGGAAACCCTGTACTTCCACGGAGATTGACTCTTAGGCTGTTTGACCTTGTTGACCATTACCTGGTCAATTAGGTTGACCGTTTGGAGCCAATCATATATATATATATATATATATATATCGAAAAATTAAGAAAAAGATAAAAAAAAAAAAAAAAAAAAAAAAAAAAAAAAAAAACATACAGACTACCATCCCGTTTCATTCTATGTTTGTTTTATGTTTTTGTTATTTTTAATTTATTAGCTTAAGTCGAGTCGAGTCTTGGCTTAGCAACGCCATATTGTACGTGTAATTAACCAAGATGATTAACTCGCCACCAGTAAATATTGCCTTTATCCAACAAAACCTTGTTTTCCATATCCCTACACCGAACGTTATAACCTTTTAAAAGACCTCTTTGATAGTTTATCCTAGGTGCTTACGCCAAGTGGTGGAGGTTTTATCCTTTTCCAAGCCTATGGTAATCTATTTTGCTATGACAGGTAGTGAGAGATGTTTTCCATTTCCTTATTGTGATATATACTTTATTACACCCAAGAGAAGTGAGTATCTATACACTATTTGTGAGGTTCTAGTGTATGACCTCCGTGCTTGTTTTTGGTTTTTAGTGGAACGATTATTTGTTGTAATTACTTTTATATTAGTGTTAAATGACCCCTAATTTGTATTTTGATTAGAATAAAAGCGCATTTGCTTGAGGATAAGCAAATCTCAAGTGTAAGGGTATTTAATTAGGCGAAAAGTGTACCGCTTTTAAGGGGGCATTTTAGCCCGAATTCGAGATTATTTGATCAATTATTGCCCTAAATCATTTCTTTTGTCATTTTAGGTACTTTTGAGGAAGAATCTGGAAAAGGAAGCATTTTGGACGTTTTTAGAGCATAAAAGTGAAGAAAACGGCAAAGTCTCAAAATTTGTTGCTGGAACAGTACCTGACGGCGTCAAGGTTCTACAAGTGACGGCGTCAAGAGTTACAAATGAGGTGGATATGGAACTTATGACGTGACGGCCCAGAGAGTTTTCAAGCTTATTGGCCTGACGGCGTCACCAAGGCCGTCAGGGTCCAAATACACGTGACGGCCCAGAGTATTATTCTACATGACGGCGTCAAAATTGGATCTAGGCAATATGAATTTTATCATGGCGGCGAGTTGACGGCATCACAAGCTATAACGTGACGCCGTCAAGGTGTAAACTTTATATATAGTTTTCCAATTTTCATTCATTAGTGTGGAACTTTGTGTGGGATATTAGGGTGTAATACACTTAAGATTATAACAAGCTTAGATATATGTTTATATGGATCGAATGTGATGATTTATAGTGAGAGAAAGTTAGTGAGAGAAAGTGGATGGGAGCCTTTGTTAAAATGAAAGAAAGATTGAATTGCAAATGAAGGTCCAACCCTCTCCCTTGGGTGGGAGAGGGTATTTATAGTTACAAGCTTACCGCCCTATCAAACGGGCTGTGGACCGGGCTGACAGTGGGTAAGACCCGACCCGACTCCACAAATACTACTCTAAACTAATGAATGCTACGAGCTACACTATGTTATTACAATACTTGGGGTGACCGAGTCTTCAGTGGAATAAACGTATTCCTAACAATCTCCCCCTAAGGGAGGTCACCCCAGAAAATAAGTGATGAATCCTAGCATTTAATCTTTGCAGATATCTTTGTAGCTCGTAGCATGTTGATTCTTCATAATGAGATCTTTGTGCTTTTGGGCAGCCGACTCTAGATGACTTGATCAATGCGATAGATGGTCTTTGAGAGTTACTTCGAATTCACCATCCAAAAAAAAATGTGAGTCTGAAAGTCATCATAGAGTAATAACCTCTTCATGTGATATGATCATCTTTGTAGTGGCATGCTCACACTTTTCAGGATCATGATCTTCAGCATCAGAGTTATGGAAGCAAAAATGAGGCCCAAATAATGATCATGATTTCAAAGGATGTGATGATGAAGTGTGAGCATGTGTTGATGGATCAGCATCTTTTCAGCAATCTACTTCTGCAACCGTCCGAAATTCCTGCAAGTAGACAGTCAGCAACAAATCTTCCGGTACTTACAGGTTTGGACTTAGAGATTGTCAACAGCATAGTGTGAAGACTCCTTCTAACCCTCACCAAGACCGTTCCTAATCGAAAACCCACAGAGGGCCTTTTAAGATTATACCATAGCATATCAACGATTAGGTGAGTCGATGGAGATCACTCCACGACAGTAGACCTTTTGTAACCATCGGGACCACTTAGCGTAATCCACAAGGAATTACCTAAGTGACCTGCTTTCAGGGCTACTTGATGTTGACCCTGGCAGGAGTTTCCTTTCAATCATTGGGAGTTACATAAATAACATCCCTCATAAATGTTCTGGCAGATTGCTAAGATCTGCGTAGGACTCATAAGTTTACCACTGGTGTCCTTAATGTTGAACACCCAGGGTAGAAGTAGCATGTGATCCTATGAGATCTTTTTATGTATCTCGAGGCTCTAGACTCAATAAGTGCATTTGGTTTTCCTATGCGGAGATTAGGGAGAGGTCTCCTGCTTCAATATCAACCATCTCTAAGAGATAAGTCGATAGATTACACCGGTTCCCCGTGAGAATGAAACAAGTTCTTTTAAGAGAACTTGAGTGGCTAGAAGGTTTAGTGCAGTGCGTCACTGGGTCCATGACGTCTTGTCTTCAATACCAATGTCGCCTTAGCAACCATCAGTAGATTATGAATTGAACCCGGTTTCTGCCCTAAGGTTGAATAAATGGAGGGCTATTTCTTTTCACCCTTTCTCATTTCATTTCTTTTTCATTCTTCAACCCCTTCTTTCTCCATACTCACATTTCTCCTTTTTTCATAATCATACCTACGGACTTTCTAGTACTATCTAGATGGTATTGTCCATGGGTAGATCCCTCCGGCTCTGGCGGATCATAGGACGGTTTTCCTAACCTTAGCCACCTTATAACTTCATGACTATCCTATGTTGCCATAAACCAAATCATCGAAAGTTTTCTCAATGTGTTTATGATTGAGAAACACATTTTGTTAACACATTGAGAGTTTTGTCATTTTCAAATGCTCCTCCTTAACATGTGCTCATATGTATTGATTTGAAAATTTGCACATGTCGGGAAGAGTTGCACTTTTTGAATTGATCTACCTTAAGTGAACATAACCGGGCATTCGAGACACGCTTACATCACTAGCTAAACTAGCTTGAAGTTATTACCCGACCCAATCGGATTCACCCAAGGTTTCTCGAAACGGTACATTCTACTCAAACTAGACCTCTTCGAGACACGCTTACATCACTGGTTAAACCGGCTTGAAGTTATTACCCGTCCAGGACTAGTCCTTTCGATTCAAGACAATTGTGTTTCGTCAATTCATGAGTCAAGTCTGAGATGCGATCTCGTAAGATGCAAGGATCCTTTTTCACAAATCATTGCTCCCCCTTAATATGTGCATTGATATACCAAAAGAGTTTAGCACATGGGGAAGAGCATTCAAAACATCACATTTTAATCAGATTTCCATATTTAAATTTAAATCACATTTTTCTCCCCCGATCAAAAATTTCAAACCAATTGAGATTTGTGATCCCAAGTGATTTAAATAATTTAAAAGATTTTGGGAGAAAGATGTGTCATGTTTAAGAATAACTGATTTTTGAGATGATACATTTGCTCCCCCTCAAACCTTGAGGGAAAATGTTATGTGTTAGAAGTGATGAGTTTATAAATGATTTAGAGTTTAACGAGAAACTCATGAAAAATTCATATACTAACTCATAACAATCACATGTCGAATACGCCCTTACGCACAAAGATCTTGTTTTGATGACATATAGTTTTTGAAATCATGCTCCCCCTCAATCGATGACGCATTTTCAATAGTCGTATTTTGCACAAAAGATAAATTCTTTTTGCATCGATTGAGTGGTATAATTTTAAAACACTGTTTTAAGTGTATTTTGATCTTCAAAAACAATGGTACCACCAAGTTTGGATCAAATACTTTCCCGAAGAATCTTTGAAAGGAAAGTATTTGTTTGATAAAGAAGACTTCTCTTCTTTTTCAAGAAATGATGCACTTAAGCGTACATCAGATCGGAAAGGCACGAATATAAAGTAATTCATGCCTTTGTTAGGAATAGATGTCTTTTTGGCGACGAACTTTCCCCAGTATGACGACCAGGTTGCTATCTGAAGTAATAGCAAACCATTTTGAAGACCGGGTTACAGCCTGAAATGACTGCAAACCATTTTGAAGACATATGGGGAGCGACATGTTTTAGAAAAACATTATTAAAAACATAAAAGAACTCTTGCTTAAGCATATGTATGACTCCGTGTCATTGTTGAACGAAATTTCTAGAGACGTACATAATATTGATTACACAAGAGACATGTCGCGAGAAGAATCTTTTTGAAAAATTTTGAGGTTTTCAAAGATTTTTTTTTTTTTTTTTTTTTTTTTTTAAATACATACAAGGATATGTGAAGCACCTCCTTTACTCCTCCTGTTCTTCCTGAAGACCTGATAGAGCTTCTGGCGTGAGACTCTTCATTCCCAATCGAGGAAGAATGAATTCAAAACGTTCTCTGGAAAGTGCTTTGGTTAAGATGTCAGCCAGCTGGAACTCGGTCCTAACGAAGTACAGTTTACAATTCCCTTCTCAACTTGCTCCCTGATGAAGTGATGTCGAATGTCAATGTGTTTAGTTCTGGAGTGTTGGACATTGTTGCAGCAGAGAGCAATTGCACTTCGGTTGTCACAATACATGGGGACTTTGTTGTAGGAGAAACCATAGTCTGATAGTTGTGATCTCATCCATAAAATTTGGGCACAGCATGAAGACATAGCAATGTACTCCGCCTCAGTAGAAGAGATGGAAGTACACATTTGTCTCTTTGATGGCCAACTAACCAACTTATCCCCCAGGAATTGAGCAGCTCCTGACGTGCTTCGACGGGTATCTTTACACCCAGCATGATCGGCATCTGAGTAAGCTGTGAGTGCCATAGCAGTGTTCTTGGGATACCATAGACCCAAGTGGACTGTTCCTTTAAGATACCGAAAGACCCTCTTAACTGATTCTAGGTGCTTATTGGTTGGTTTAGATTGATACCGAGCACACATACATACTGCAAAGAGGAGATCTGGTCGGCTGGCGGTGATATACATCAAGGAACCAATCATGCTTCGATACTTGGTTTGGTCAACAGGAGTTCCGACACTGTCTTCATCAAGTTTTGATCTTTCTATCATGGGAGTATCAACAGAGTCACATGATTCATATCCAAATTTCTTCAAAATTTCATAAGCATATTTGGATTGATTGATGAAAATTCCATTTGGGTTTTGAGAGACTTGTAGACCCAAAAAGAATGACATTTGACCCATCATGGACATCTGAAATTGAGAGCTCATCTCTTGTGAAAACGATCACACTCCTGAGGATCAGATGAGGCGAATATGATGTCATCTACGTATATTTGAACATGCAGGTAGTTTTTGCCTGTTTTCCTGGTGAAGAGTGTAGGATCGACAACTCCCTTGGTGAACTTGTTAGCCAGAAGAAACTTAGACAGAGTGTCATACCATGCTCTAGGAGCTTGCTTAAGTCCATAGAGAGCTTTCTTCAAGCGATACACATGGTTAGGACGTGCGGGATCCACGAATCCTTCGGGTTGGCTAACATACACCTCCTCTTTAAGATTGCCATTTAAGAAAGCCGTCTTCACGTCCATTTGATATACTACCAAATTCTGATTGGCAGCATTAGCAAGAAATATCCTTATAGCTTCTATTCTAGCAACAGGAGCGAAGGATTCTTCAAAGTCTATTCCTTCTTCTTGTCGGTATCCTTTTGCTACAAGTCTCGCCTTGTTCTTCAAGACATCTCCATGCTCGTCAAGCTTGACTTTGAATATCCATTTGAGAGCAATGATCATAGCACATTCTGGAGGAGGTACTAGTTCCCATACCTCAAGTCGATCAAACTCATGAATCTCATCTACCATAGCAGTAAACCATGAGTTCTTAGCCATTGCTTCTTTGAAGTCTTTGGGTTCGACTCTAGAGAGGACGGAGTTGAAGAAGCACCATAAGGCATCTGTAGCTAATTGCTTATGGGTTGAGACTGGACGTGAAGGGTTTCCAATGATGTTGTCGATCGGGTGATCATTTGTCCATTTTCTGAGATGCTCATGCGGTTGAGGGTAGTGAACTGAGGTTGCTGTGTAGGTTTCTTCTGAGGATGTAGTATCATCAGAGGATTCAGGAGCAAATACATTTACAAACGGTTCGTCTTCAGGAGGAGCAAAAGGATTTACTTCAGAAGTGTTATTTACAGAGGCTACTTGTTGTGCAGATGAAGATTGACTATTAGCAGTAGTGACTGAATGACTGATGGTTGGAGCTTCTGGGCCCAGAGATATAGAAATGGATGGCCCTGCCTCATGATGTGGTGCATTACCTCCACCAGCAGGTAGTGGAATGACGGGAGCTTCAGGAGCCGCCAAGTTTTGAGGCTCAAAATATTCATCAAACATAGGGTCAAACAGTTTCATCTAATCTTCACTTGAAGGAGGTACAAACGAAGTAGCTGAAATGGGACTCTGTACAATCCTGGAGCTAATGGGTCCAGGAGATATAAGATTTGATCCGGGTCCTGAACTTGAGTGTCCAGGAGCCTGTTGCTCGGTCAGCTCATCGAAAGTGACGTGGATGGTTTCCATAATGTCTCTGGTACGCTTGTTGTAGATTCGGTATCCCCTTCTTTCTGGAGCATACCCCACGAAAAAACCAATGTCAGCCTTGGCCTTGAGTTTCCCCAGATCTTCACTGTCATTTGTTGGATAACACAGAGCATCGAATACCCGTAGAAATGACAGGTCTAGTTTTCTGCCATGAGCCAGTTCATATGGGGTCTTGCTGTGAAGAGGGTGTATCAAGGATCTATTCTGTGTATAGCAAGCTGTTGCAATCGCCTCGGCCCAGAGAAACATGGGTGCTTTAGAAAAGATGAGCATAGTCCTAGCGGCTTCAACCAATGTGCGGTTGCGTCTTTCTACAACTCCATTTTGTTGTGGAGTACGTGGAATGCTCTTCTGGTGACTGATGCCGATGCTTTCATAAAACTGATTAAGATGTTTGTTCACAAACTCTGTTCCATTGTCAGTGCGAACGAACCTAACAGTCTTGTTAAGTCGAACTTGCAATTGCTTGATGAGTTTGATGATGATCTCTGGAGTTTCATCCTTTGATCGTAGAAACTTTACCCACGTGAAGCGAGAGAAGTCATCAACAATAACAAGCACATATTTCTTTCCATTGATACTTTGAACCCTCATTGGTCCACAAAGATCCATGTGAAGGGTATGTAGAACTTCCATGATGGAGTTGATGGTTTTGGGTTTGTGGGAGTGTTTCTTGCTCTTACCCATTTGACATGCAGAGCAAAGATGATCCTTTTCATACTTGAGTCTTGGCAGGCCTCGAACAAGGTCCTTTCGAGTGAGTTCATTGATGGTACCAAAATTTAAGTGATTCAAACGACGGTGCCATAACCATGATTTGTTCTTGGAAGCCCTTGAGAGTAGGCAAATGGGAGAGGACCGCATCATGTCTTCAATTGAGATGGTATAAAGATTGGTGCCTCGACTTCCTTTGAGTAGTTCAACACCATCTAATTCTCTAACATAACATGTGTGTTTTCTGAAGGCAACTTCAAGATCAGAATCACAGAATTGGCCCACAGAGAAAAGATTGTGCCCAAGACCCTCCACGTAGTAGACTCTAGATATCACACTGTCCCCAAAAACATAATCACCATAACCCATTATTTTGCCAAAATGGTCATTCCCGAATCTAACCGTCCCAATAAACCTTTCCACGAAATTCTTGAGCAGCGAGCGGTCTCCGGTCATATGTTTTAAGCAGCCTGAGTCCAAATACCAGAGGACGATTTGTACGACCTGCATTTGAAACCAGACGAGGGTGGATAACTGACAAAGCTGGAGCCCCGCAAGCCATTGGGGTCCGTTAGGTTAGCACATGTAAATACAGGATTATCATAAGTCACAGATATGCTGTTGGAATCCGTATTAAGTGATGCACTAGACCTAGAAGTGGATCTACGTGCCTCTAACGGGAATGTTCTACCAGTGGGTATCCATTTCTTAATTGGCACTATCTTGGAGTTAGTGAGCCTAGTTAAAGGGCACTTTTCTCCTAGAGAGAACTTCCTACCAGTAGGCCTCCATTGATATCCAATATTTGTAAACACTTTTCCTGTATATTTCCAAACCTGCCTATCATGATTATCATTCAAAACATTCTTAACCGAAGATCGTATAGAAGACTCAAAGAGAGGCACAACACAAACATCATGATTACCAACAGTTAAACATTCATTACATGTTTTACGAATAGCATAAGAATTCGAATCGATTACATCATTGTTTAAATAAATGTTTGAATCACCACGATTCTTTTCATTCCCCAGATGTTTCTTATTGTTCCTAGATGATTCTTCTACTTTTTTCTTAAGTCCACTCTTAGCCGGCAAAGCCCTATCATTCTTTGTATTGCACTTAGGCTGTGGCCCGCTAGCTTTGAGCACACCTTTTACTCCTGTAGAAGCAATGATTGGAACATTAGTAAACTTGGTTGCTGTTTGTTTGTTAGTGTTCATGACGTTGGATTGAGGCAAAGTCAGAGGGATATCACTTGCAACATGTTTGTTTCTATCATTGGAGTGTGTTGCATATAACCTTTGCAGCATGTTGTCATTCTTGGGGCATGTACTAATAGCATATTCTAGTAATTCCTGAGCTCTATTAGTGAGAAAACATGCATCAATAACTACTTCATCAAGCGGTTTGGTTATCCTATCTTCCTCAACTGTTTCTCTAAGTATGACAAGGCATTCCTTAAGATATCTATGAACTAACTTGTTGTTCCTAAGGGGTAGATCAATATCCACAGCATCACACGAATATTTCGAACAAACATGAACATTGTTGCTCACATGGTCACATGACTCAACGGGCATTTTCCCTTTCACCATAGCCTTTAGGTTCTCAATTTCGTTTAACAAAGAAGTGACCCTTTTATTGTTTTGATCACGTGTTGTTTTAATTGACTCAAATAATTCTTTGTATCGTTGTTTAGCATTTGACAATTCATCACAAAGCCACACATTCTCATGTTGTAGATCATTAATGGTGCCATGTTTTTGAAACTTTTGAGAATCTAGAGACATTTGGTGATTAGTATTTTCATCCATGTTAGACTTTAATTATGCAATTTGAGCCCTCAACTTCCGAATCGTGTTTGAGTGAGCTTGAATCGTTTCATCCTTTTTGCCTAATTCAAAACATGTGTCAAAGTCAGGAGCATCCGAGGATGTCTTGGCATTTGAAATTTTAGTGCTTTCTTCTAGATGTTGATATTTTAGTTGCAACTTAAGATAATCAACTTCTAGTTTCGAAAATTTCCTGACCATGTTATCATGGTCATTGTTTTGAATTTTGGTATGTAATCTCAAATTCTCCCCCTCAAGCTCAATCACACGATTCTGAAATACTTGCAACGTGACCGACATCTCATGAAATTGTTTCGCAGATAAGGCAGAATCGGTCACGGTGTAAAATACATCTTGTGCAATGCAGTTAGCAATCAAGTTCTCATTCATGATGAGAATGTTTTTCCTGTCTATTTCACTATATTTGAGATCAATGGCCAATTGTTTACCCTCATTTTCCACCTCATTAAAGGTTTTTTTCATTTCAGTGACATCATTATTAATCGTCTTTTTGAGGCCATCAAAGTGTTCTTTGAGAAGTTTGAAAAATGGCATGACTTCAGTTAGGTAACATCGTTTTGTTTGCTCAAAACCCCTTTCCCCTTCCGTAATCCCAGTTGGTGTAATTCTCTTTTTACAAGTTAGCTCAAAATCATTAAACAGTTGGCCTAATACATACAAACCAATGAGAGTATTACACTGCGTGGGAAGAGTGAAGGGCACAAGGTGCTTAGGTGTGTTTATGGGATATACAGTGGGGTCAGCAATCCTAAAAACTGTACGTGTGTTACCTATAAGCCTTTCAGCTCTCATTTTCTCAATGTCTATATTCCAAAAAACCTTTTCTGGGAGAATTTTCTTTTGGGGAACAAAAATGGCCGAATGATTATCTATAGAATAGTTATAGTGAAACACAATATTGTTAGCAATGCACTGGGGGTCCTTCAAATGATCTGTGATTTTTTCCCTAGTTCTATCTTCCCACTCATTAATCTCGTCATATGATCTCACATCAGGAGGGGCATGGTTAGGTTCAAGCATATTGTTTGCATCATATAACACAGGTTGAGCACCTATACCATTTCTAAGACATTTGAATTTTGGTTTAGAGGCATCCTTTACACTAAATTCATCTCTAAATCCTATGATTGTACATCATTTGAGCAGATTGAACGGTTTGGTTTTGCGTGTACAACTTATCTTCTAATTTGTTTTTCAGGTTTTTGAGTTTTGAGAAATCATTAAGAAGTTTTGCTTCCTTTTCTTGGTGTTCAAATTTGGTAGATGTCAGAACCTTTTGAATCTCCTGTTTTTGTGAAACAGTTTGATCCAATTGTTTTTTTCAAAGACGTTAACTCTTTTCTCAACGTTTCTTGTTTGGAGTTATTTTCAGATATGTACGCACGCAATTGATGTTCCATTTTCTGTTCTCGTTCATTAAGCTCAAATTTAGCATGTTGTTCATATAAAGCCACTTGGTCCTTAAGGAGGTTACATCTAGTTATCAAAGAATCATCATGGTTGTATATAGTGTGCTCATGCAGCTCTTGTTCAATGGACGGCATATCTCTTGGTACAACTGTCAGGCTATTGTCAACCATATACCTTTCATATGGGATATTGTTAGTATTTCCCATATCAGTGGTATCTGAATTGTCAATATCCTTGAGTTGTACCGAGTTACATGCCCCCTGTGGAGTGGTGGTATCATTAAGATTGGACAGCATTGGTACCTCAGAGATAGCAGATGTGATGGAGGAACCAGGCCGTTGTGGAGTAGAAGCAGCAGCAGACAGATTGGCCATGAAGATTGTCTGTGCGGTAGGTTCGTCATCCACATCAGAGTCGAATCCATCACAATCCTCCACTTGGAATATGTTCGGATCATTGAGTGCCAAATCCTGAACCGGTTGATTATCAACATCAGCATCAAACGTATTCCCATCATCACCAACCAGAAAGAGTAGTGCTTCTTCATCCAGAGCAGCCCATTCTCTTGTGCCTGCATTAGCAGCATTTTGTCCTTAAAGTACTCAGAGTTCTGTGGACGCTTTGGTTGAGTGCAGTTTCTAGCAATGTGGCCCAATCCACCACAATTGTAGCACTTTGGCTGCCTAGCCTGGACTTGAAGTGCATTACCAACTCTGTACTGCCCATTCCCTCTACCAGCATTCCTTTGATTCACTGTCTGTCTCCCTGGCACATTCTGCACTACAACCCTACCATCTTCAATAATTGCCTGACTCCGAGGGTTTGAAGAGGTTCGGAGTTGGTTGTTGGTTGATGGAAGAACAGCCCGGAATTGTTGAACAAGAAGAGAGACTTGGTTTGAGAGGTTGTCAATCATCATGTCGGTGTGAGAGCACCCAGAATCATGTTGGGTGTTAGAAGTGGATGATGAAGGTGTAGATGATTGACTGAACATTGTAGTAGATCTGGACAAGAGCTGTTGTGGTTGAGATTGTTCTTGTGAAGACTGGTTGAGCTGCTGAACATTTGTGACAAATGCAAGTGAATCATTTGCTGCTGGAGGGTTAAGCTTTTCCCTCAATACCCTATCGTATGCAGCATGTTTCTCATGTTGTTGCAGGTATGCATAGAGTTGTTCATGATTTGTGTCCCTTAGCCCTTTGTTGAGTTTAACCGCTGTGACAAATCTATCCCATTCTGGTGCCATGTTGTTCACAAATTTTGAGTTAAGCTGGATATTGGGCATTGTCATCTTGATGATTCTCATGTCATTGACTAACTTGTGAAATCTGACGTAGTAGTCAGTGATGCTTTCTCCAGGGTTCATTTTAAAATGCTCAAATTCATCATATAACTGAGACTCACGATCTTCTTTTGTTAGTTCAGACCCTGCGAGAAGCATTTTCACATTATCCCAGACAGCTTTGGCATCTGTGTTGTAGTTGATGAGTTTGTAGACATCTTTTGGAAGTCCTTGAATTATAATGTTCGAGGCTCTGATGTCAGCATCGTAACGTTTCTTTTCTTCATTTGTCAGCTCATTATAGGTACGAAGTCTGTTAGGACCAACTACAGCTGGAAGTTCATCAGTAGCTTCAATTGTGTCTCTGGTGAAACCCGGTTGAAAAGGTCCTTCATCAATAGACTTCAAGATGTTTTCCCCGTTTTCCTTTCCTAAGCAATAGAGACGAATCCTTTGTGCCCATGATTCATAGTCCGTCCTGTCCAGCATAGGAGGACGTGTATTAGACCCAGCTGCCTGAATGTCATCCGAGGAAGTGCTTGCCATGTTATGAAAGGTACCAAGTATTTTAAACAGAAGTGTATTACGTGTATTGTTGCAACAAGTCAAATTACAGCCGATCTACAGTGGACCAAGACAAATCGTAGAATTAGACTCACAACGTCAGGTTACTTTAGAAGTAACTAGTCAAGCCGTAAGATTAGTCCCACAATGTCAAGTTACTGTAGAAATGGTAGTAACAACTTGAGTCGCAATAGTGCACAAGTTTCACAACTGTAGAAAATTTTTTTAATGAAAATAAACCAACACGCTAATCACACTAGCACAACACTCTATCAAGTCTACCCAACTTGCTAGAATAGACAAATCGCCAAAGTACACAACTCGCTGGAGATACTACACAACTCGCTAAAAAGGACCAAGTCGCTACAGGAACAACTCGCTAACTCCACCAACACGCTGCAGTGCACAACACGCTAGTAAATAATCAACTCGCTATTTGGTCAACTCGCTAGAAAGAAGCAAATCGCTACCCAGACTCAACTCACTACCAATCACCAACTCGCTATAAAGATCAAGTCGTTGGATACATCACAACTCGCTAGCAAAGGTCATCTCGCTGGTCAGTCAACTCGCTGAACTAATAAGACAAAGCTGTCGCTGTCTAGCGATTTGGCACTATATCCAAAAATGGCAAACCACCAAATCACAATTATCAACTCGCTAATAACAACAGCCAACTCTCTACCACGAATATGCCAACTCGCTAAGATGAAAACCACCACGAAATCATTATATCTTCCACGAGAGTGATGATATAACCAAACCAAGAGCAACACAAGATGTATATGACCTTTCTAACAAAGAAAGTACAAACAAAACACCAAGAAAAACACTATACGAGATCAAGATGGGAGAAAAACCACTAATAAAATTCGAACCATCAAGAACATATAAACTAAGCCACGAATTTATGTGTACCACTCATCCTAGGATAGAACCATGGCTCTTGATACCAATTGTAATACACTTAAGATTATAACAAGGTTAGATATATGTTTATATGGATCGAATGTGATGATTTCTAGTGAGAGAAAGTTAGTGAGAGAAAGTGGATGGGAGCCTTTGTTAAAATGAAAGAAAGATTGAATTGCAAATGAAGGTCCAACCCTCTCCCTTGTGTGGGAGAGGGTATTTATAGTTACAAGCTTACCGCCCTATCAAACGGGCTGTGGACCGGGCTGACAGTGGGTAAGACCCGACCCGACTCCACAAATACTACTCTAAACTAATGAATGCTTCGAGCTACACTATGCTATTACAATACTTGGGGTGACCGAGTCTTCAGTGGAATAAACGTATTCCTAACATAGGGCATAAACCCTAGACGAATTTTAACAGCTTTTCAAGGGTTTCAACCCCTTGATTCTTCCATGTTCAATTGAATATAAGTATTCATTCAAATCATTTAATATGTCTATGTGTTGTGTGATTATATCTTACGTTTGTCTTCTCTTTAACATGCTAGGCTAGATCTTTATTGTGCTTGCTTAGATGTAGTGAAACCTAGATGTTAATTATGGGTTGATTGTTTGTTTATAATTGTTACGGATGATTGTATTCAATATTAGGCTTAAGAAAACTGGCAGACTTCCATTGGTAATTTGCTTGAACGTCTTAAGAAAAATGATCGGAGGTGTACTATGATTTTTGGTTGTATTTAATGCGTAAGAGAATTCTAATGATCCCATGTTAGGAGCTTCTAATGGCTCAACATAGGAGTGAAGTAGGATCTTATAGAGTTAGGGAATATTGTACACGGCCCGACGACTAGTATTAAGGAATATGACCCGTCATCCATGCAATTGTAACAAGCTAATCAACCTGTAAAAGATATCTAGGGAGTAATGAAATCTAAGTAAACAAAACTTTCCTCATTATTGTTTCCACCATATTAGAATAATAGTTTTATTTTCATTTCTTTTATTTTATTTTGATTGAATCTTTAGTTTATTGGGTTAGTTGGCTAGCAACTAATTCCGCCCACTCCTTCAAAACCCGAGATTTTTCTTGCTTTTCATAAAAATATAAAAATACAAAAAGAATCATCCCTCACCTCTAGACCTAGTTTAGTAGGCTTTCTAATCCTAGCGACACTATTCCTGAGTTGAACGATCAATCCCCCGGTACTTGTCACTATACTATACTACAACGATCTGGTACACTGCCTGGTGGGGGTTGTAAGCTTCTCGAGATCCCTTGAAAGGTAAACCCTGTTGCGAGGGTGCAATTCCCACGTATTACATAACATATGCAAAGATGAAAATCTAAGACTATAAGTAATACAAAAGCAATTTATCAAATTGGTGCACAATATCTAATCAAAAGTCCTATTGTGCATAAACAAGACATAGACAAACAAGCAAATAGAATATCATCACAAGATTGACACTTATAAATCACAAAAAAAACAAGTGCAATCACAACATTTAATAAGCACGCAAGATATATGCATACAACTAAAATAAGTAGTCATTTAGCATATCATAAAAAGAAAAATACTTTTCGTCACTTTGCGTTTAAGTATGACGATGTATGCCAAGCTTGATTAGTTTTGTTTATATATATAGATATCACCAAATTCTTTAGTTTCAAAAGAAATTACATCAATATTCAAAGGATCCTAACTTAAATTGCCTAACTCAAAAGTTTGAGTTTCTACCTCAAAATAAAACTTAATATTTTGGACACACTATAGTATTTGGTTTATTCTTTTGACTTCAAATTAGATTTAGGCCATGACATTATTTTTAAAAGAAAGTAGACTCAATTACCTTTAAAATGATAGGCGGCGCGACTCATACGGACTTACGGTTAATTTGTTATGAATTTTTGAAGTTTGACAAAAACTGTATACTGTGCATACCAAAGAACCTTTCTCCAAAGGGCAAGGAACCCTTCCGAGGGTTCCGCGTGATCCACGGGGTCTGCTGTAACAAAATTTCACAGAATGCTAAAAACGTGTATTTCACATAGCGAAAATGTGTAGGACTTACTAGATTTGTTAGTAAACATATAATACACCTATTTTAACATCATTACTTCTTATGTGACTTATCTAAACATTTATGGAGGTGATTTTTCAACTAAATTTATAGTTAACCCAAACACTCCTTTTAAAACCGTATTTTACGTACATTAGCTTTAACCACATAATTTGACACTTACAAATTTTTAAGAAATGTTTTCTTTTATTTTTCAAGGACACCTTCAAGCTTGTATACAAAGTAACATTTAACAACAAAATTTCTAAGTATACTTAGTGAAACATTTTTCATATTATATTCCGCTTCAATGGTAATTTGATACATGGATCGTGCTCCATTTTAAAAACCATTTCTTTTGAAAATAAGAGCTACGAAGCTCTGATATCAATTGTGAAAACGTAGATGGGGGGGGGGGGAATACGTTACCGTTTAAAACTCTTTAAATTTGTTGTATCAAATATCCATTCTTAGCTTGTTCTAATATGAAAGATGTTAAGTTTAGTTTATGACTAGCATAAACTTAAGACCTGTTATCACACAAGCATAATCAACAAGTCACAACACAAACAATCACATAATGCAAACATTAAAGTAAAGCGATAAGTAAAAGGAAAGTGCAAACCGAACACGAGGATTTATAGTGGTTCGGTTACGGATCTACTCTCCGCCCTACTCCACTCCTCGAGTACCCAACTCGAGAGTTACTTCACTAGATCAACAACTTCCCTTCTCGGCGAAGAAAACCTTACAATCGTCGCTTACACTTTATCTGGTACAAAGCTAGATACCGAGTTCTTTTACAAGTTACAACCACTCCTATCGTCGCCTATACAATATTTCCGACACTAAGCTAGATGTCGAGTTCTTTTCCAAGGGTACAACCACTCCCGCTATGTTTTGTGGCCCAACATAAAAACCTTGTGTTTTATGGTACAAACACATAAACAATCTAATCTAGTTTGGTGAATAGATTGTGATGTTACAATGATGATCCAAGACATACATGTCTAATGGATATGAATGCCTAATCTAAATGAACTTCTTGAATAAGAAGTCTTTAATCATTGAGGATGTCAAGTGCCCATGAATCTTCATATGTTGGTATGCTTTGATGAATGATGACTTCAAGATCTTGTTAACCTTCTTGATGGATCATGAAGTATGATATGCTTACAACATAATGAATGTTAGAAGCATTATGATCATTATGGAAAGGGTGATTGATTTATGTTTCTACATGATTTTTTATCTATCTACATGCGTATGTTTTTCATCAAGTTCATAAGTAAACCATGAACTCCTATTTATAGGCAAACTAACAAAGACATAAACCAAATATCTTTCTATATTTATGTGTAGTCAAATCAAGATTTTCTAGTCAACTACAAGATTGTAGTGTGTAAGTCTAAACAAAATCTATGACACATCTTACAAGTTTCTTTCCGAGTTTAGACAATTCAAATCAAGATTCTACAAGTCAACACACAATACTAAAATGTGTAAGAAGTCTTATGGAAAGTCAAACACTCTACCTTTCCATAAATGCACATGTTACATTTTCATTTTAGATTAACTTGTAAATAAAAGTATACTTGTAAGTTACTTAGAGAATGTATGTGTTAGCTTGCTATATAATGTTTAGTAAGTTACTAAAAATGTTTTATGTACTTATGTTGTTATAAGACACATTTTTATAGATTATAAACTTACTAATATTATCTAGACACCTAATGTGACACTTATTCTATTTAACACCTAAAGTGTACTTTGACACCTAAAATACTTAAAGACTCTAAAAGTATTTTAGTCATTCTAAATGGTTGGTCAAGGGGTTTGATCATAATGCCACATAACAAACATGTACGACCTGTGTTGTAGCATACGAGGACTCGAGACATTGAGAGGTGTTGAATGTATGTTGAGACAAACTATGATTACAAGTAACTTGTACATTTTACTTTATGTATCAAGTTATACGCTTGGCATCAATCAAAACAAACAAGACTGTATATATTAAATATCGTAATATTTGCACTAACAGATCGGTCATAAGGTTGGTATTTCTTGTTTTTGGCAGACGATTCTAGAAAAATCGGGGAAGAATAAGATCGGTCATAAGGCGGTGGTATTCTTTTTTTAGACCGGACCTCCTCAGAAGCCCATGAGCTGTTGATATTGGACCACACTATAGGTAAACTATAGATGTAGACATCGACACGACGTCGTTTAAAACAATGTACTATATATATATATATATATATATATATATATATATATATATATATATATATATATATATATATATATATATATATATATATATATATATTGATGACGTATAGTCTATATTTGGGCCATGAGCCCAAATGATAAACATCACTAAGGCCCAAAACCACCATGAGTGGGCTATTATAACTTGGGCCGCATTGATAATGGGATTGGGCTCACGTAGACCCAAGCCCAATCAAACTACCCGGGCATAGATAAGGATCTTCTAATTACGGAATAGATATCCTTGACCCGGATAAGCACCATTTGTGCGAAGAGTAAGGAGCAAGAAACCTACAAGGATTCTGCGCCTATATAAAGAATGACATAATTCTCATTAAAGGTACGATTAAAAAACCCTAAACTCTTTACGAGAACCCTAAAAACCGATTACTTACTCTCACGCCGGAGGATAATCGTGGGAGACAATCCCACGATAAGCCTAACGGTGTTTGTTTACTTTCTTAGTGCGCAGGTTTCAAGCATTAAGAGCGAATTGGTACGAGAGCAAGAGCCCAAACTAGGAACGCCCAACTTTTGTATCAACAAGTGGCGCCTTCCGTGGGACCTACAACTAAAGAACTAAGGAACTAGAATGACAAAGAATAAAAATTCAAGCCAGCAGACTCCGTAGTTGGAAAAAACACGTGAACCCGCGAGGAAGAATCAACAAGATTCGACCCCTAGGCAGGCCTCTGGGACAACCAGTGCGCCTGGTCACCAAGAAACGGGACCAACCCAACCTCTCCCAGCGGTGGAATTGCCTGTAAGGACTACCCACGTCACCACCGTAGTCCCAAGCGTTGAAGAACTCTAGCGCACTCTCTTCAATACTCCTCACCAAACGGCACCTACAGTGGACAACACTGTGCCGCTGGGCGTACCTAACAGAGATAGGGTGCCCAATACTGAGGCAGATATTCTTGCAGTAAATGAGGATGCGCCTGACCTAACGTTGAGTAATTTTGTATCCCAAAATTACGAAACTTTAACCGCCCTCATGCAAGAAGAAGCGAGGAGAAGGTCGAGTACGAGCCTGCAAGCCCGGCTCAACTTTGGTCCTGAACGCGAATCATCGCCACCGCGCCAGCTACGAGGAAGACGCGAACATAACAAAAGACGTACCACTATCCATGATAGGCTGGGTACGGCATCTGACTCACAGTATTAAGAGGAATATGAAGACGGCGAGAAGCGCACTAATGTTCATTCCAGACTTGGTAGTCGAGGGATACAAGACAGATTAGGACCTCAACATTCACCAAGCGAAGGTTCCTCTAGGTCTGGGAGCAAAAGAATTCACGACAGATTAGGGAGGAGAATATCCCAAAGTGAAAGCCCCTCGAGCTCTTCCTCTGAAGGAAGCCGGCGCAAGAGCCGCATAAGAGATTACTCCTCATCCAATGACTCCTCGGACAACGAGGATAAGGAAACAGGACACTAGAAGTCTAGAGGAAAACGTCGTGAAGAAGAAGACGAAGATATGTCTCTTCCGTGGCGTTGCCAGAAAGTTGATGCATTTACACGACGCATCAGCAATTACTCCGATCACAAGAAGAGGCGCATGCCCGCTAATGTCAAAACATATGATGGAACAGGTGATCCGGATGACCACCTAAAAAATTTTGAATCGGCTGCTACTATCGAAAATTGGCAACAACCTGTGTAGTGCCATATGTTTAATTCCACATTAGTAGGGAATGCGCGCACGTGGTTTAGCAAGCTCCCACGACGGAGCATTGACGGGTTTGAAGAATTGCGGAAAGCATTCTGTTTAAACTTCACCCAAAGAAAGAAGTGCGCTAAAAACCCTGTTGAACTAGCCAGAGTAAAACAACGCCAAGGGGAATCAACCAGTGCTTATATGCAACGCTTTAAAGATGAGTGCATACATGTCAAAGTGTGTCCCGAAGTCCTAAAAATTTCAGGGTTCATGAACGGGATTAATAACCCAGAACTCATTCGGAAGCTAAACGACAAGGTTCCCCTAACCTTTGATGAGCTAATGAAGTGCACAAGATCCTTCATACAAGGAGAAGCAGCCGCTGCGGACAGCAAAAAAGCCTACTCAAATTATAGGCAACAAGAACAGCCTAGGAGACAATCCAATGATGAGAATTGCATCCGCAGCAAGAATTATCAGAGTGGACGAGATAACGACAAGTATACCCCTCTCACAAAGACTCCGAGGGAAATATTTGTAACAGAAGGAGCAAACTTCCCAAAACCTCCGCCAATGCGTACCACAGAGGACAAGCGCATAGGGAATGGATACTGCGAATATCATGGCCAAAAAGGCCATACAATCAATGAGTGCGTCCAGCTACGACAACTAATTGAAAAATTAGTAAGGGAAGGTAGAATGGATCACCTCGTAAAAAACATTAAAGAAGGGAAGGACAAACAAAGGAATGGGGGCAAAAAGAACCTCTCAAAGACAAAGTGGACATCATCTACATGATACAGTCATGGCAACGCAAGACGAAACAAAAAGTCAGTCAAAGGTTCTCTTCAGAAAAAGAAATATCCTTCCCCACTCTAGCTGCGGACAACGCAGTAGTAGAGCCACTAACTATTGAGATACATACTGGGGGACACGAGATTCGCCGCATGTATATCGATGGAGGGGCATCCGCAGACATTCTATATGAGCATTGCTTCAAAAGGCTATGACCTGAGATACAAAGTCAATTGATACCAGCCACAACGTCGCTAACTGGATTCACAGGGGAAAAGATATGGCCTATGGGGCAATTACGTTTACTTGTAGTTGTGGGCGATGAACAACACTCAACAACAACATGGATAAATTTCATGGTAATCAAGTCTCCCTCACCGTACAACGGCATCATTGGGAGACCTGGAATATCATCCATGCGTGTTGTACCATCCACAGCATATGGGATGCTCAAATTTCCAGTAGAAGGAGGAATTGTCACCCTCTACAACACCACGGTACCACCCAAAGAATGCAACGCAGTAACCAGTGAGGTGGAGAATATTCCAGAACAGCGCACAGAAAAAGCGCCAAACTTAAAGGTCGTTATTCACCCCGATTACCCAGATCAACAAATTTCAATTGGAGGATCTTTATCTGACAAAGGTAAAGCAGCTGTGTGTGTACTCTTGCAAAAGAACCTGGATATCTTTACGTGGGAACCAAACCACATGACCGGAGTGCCACGCTCTATCATGGAGCACAAGCTACAAATCCGACAAGGATATCCCCCAATATGACAGAAGAGGCGCGGCCAGGCCCCAGATCGCGCAAAAGCTATTCTGGAAGAAGTACATAAACTTGTAGACACAGGCATCATGCGCGAAGTATACTATCACGACTGGCTTTCTAATCCAGTGATGGTAAAGAAGAGTAATGGCAGTTAGAGGATGTGCGTGGACTTCACAGACCTCAACAAGGCATGCCCACAGGACTGTTATCCACTGCCGGAGATAGGCTGGAAAGTGGAATCCCTGTGCGGATATCCTTTCAAGTGCTTCCTAGATGCATACAAAGGATACCATCAAATCCAGATGGCAGTGGAGGACGAAGAGAAAACAGCTTTCCACACGAGTCAAGGGGTCTATTGCTACACAAAAATGCCTTTTGGCCTAAAAAATGCAGGCGCAACATACCAGCGATTGGTGGACACGGCTTTCGAAAAACAAGTAGGTCGAAACTTGGAAGTCTACGTTGACGACCTTGTCATCAAGAGCCACACAGAGGATGAATTGGTGTGCGACATTAAGGAAACGTTCAAAACATTGGGCAAAATAAACATGAAGTTAAATCCCAAGAAGTGCACCTTTGGCGCGACAGAAGGCATGTTACTTGGGTACTTAATAGAACCAGATGGCATCAAGCCTTGCCCAGAAAAAACAAGAGATTTTATCAATCTTACCTCACCGCGCACACTCAAAGAAGTCCAGTCATTAAATGGAAAGCTAGCTGGGCTAAACCGTTTCTTGTCTAAATCAGCAGACAAATCACTCCCTCTCTATAAAACACTCACGAAGTGCACCAAAAAGGGAGACTTTCGTTGGACTAAGGAAGCAGAAGAAGCTTTCCAACAGCTAAAATAGCATCTGGCATCACTCCCCAAACTTGTCGCATCGCGACCAGGGGAAGAGTTAATCATGTACTTATCTGCAACCCACGGAGCAGTTAGCGCAATACTATTGACAGATAGAAACTCCGTCCAGACACCCATATACTTTGTAAGCAAAGCATTGAAGAAGACAGAGACTAACTACAGCGCCATGGAAAAGCTGGTCTTAGCTCTAGTATTCGCAGCTAAAAGACTGCGCAGATACTTTCAAGCACACCCAATAGCTGTAATCACAGACCAGCCGATCAAACAAGTTATCTCTAAACCTGACGCATCAGGGCGGCTACAAAAGTGGAGTGTGTTGTTAAGTGAATATAACATCTCGTATAGACTACGCACTGCAATCAAGGGGCAGATATTAGCTGACTTTATTGTTGAAAAGCCAGATACTGATATCCCACCTTCAACAAGCAAAACAGACCTACAGGAACCTTGGATTCTATTCACAGATGGATCCTCGTGCGTGGATGGATCAGGCGCAGGCCTTATCCTTACTAATCCAGAAGGAATGGAGTTCACCTACGCGCTGCGTTTCGAATTCACAGCCACAAACAATGAGGCGGAATACGAAGCCTTACTCGCTGGACTGCGTATTGCAATTCAAATGGGTGTACGCAACCTGGAGGCAAACGTGGATTCCAGGCTAGTAGCTAACCATGTGCTAGGTAAGTATGAAGCCAAGGATGAACACATGATTCAATACCTGGAAAAGACCAAGTCCTTAATTCAGAACTTTGATAGGTTCACAATCAAACAAGTACCTAGAGGGGACAACAGAAAAGCTGATGCGCTTAGCAAGATTGCATCTACAAGCTTTGCGCACTTATCAAAACAGGTATTGGTAGAAACTCTAAAAAAAATCAATCTTGGAGATGGAAGTATCCACTGTGATAGAAGAACAAGATCCCACGTGGATGACACCTATCATTGAATTCATTAGCAAAGGAATCTTACCACAAGATCATAAGGACGCTCGAAGAGTACGGCGCACAGCGCAGCGATTTGAACTACGAGATAACATCCTATATCGACGTTCTTTCTTGCAACCTTGGCTCCGATGTGTTGGACCTCTTCAAGCAGACTATGTACTCCGAGAAATTCACGCTGGATCATGTAGCATGCACTCAGGACCACGGTCCGTTGTAGCGCGCGCTCTACGATCAGGATATTATTGGCCTACTGTGCACCGCGATGTGCGAGATATGATAAAAAAAAATGCAGCAATTGCCAAGCACACAGACCAATTCCGCGCCAACCACAACAAGAGCTAACCCCCATCACCTCACCATGGCCATTCTGTAAATAGGGCATTGACATCGCAGGCCCTTTCCCAGTTGCAGCGGGAGGGCTAAAATTCCTCATCGTAGCCATAGACTACTTTACGAAGTGGATCGAGGCAAAGGCGGTGGTGAGTATCACGGGCAATCAGGTAAAACGCTTCGTATGGGACAATATTGTGTGTCGCTTTGGGCTACCAGGTGAAATCATATCTGATAACGGAAAACAATTCTGTGACAACCTATTTAAAGATTGGTGCGCGCAATTGAACATCACACAACACTTTGCTTCAGTAAAACACCCACAAACCAATGATTTAGTTGAGCCCGCGAATCGCAGCTTAGGCGAAAGGATAAAAGCACGCCTCGACAGATACAAAGGAAAATGGGTGGACGAGTTGTCACACGTTTTACGGGCGCACCGTACCACAATCAAAACCAGTACCCGAGACACACCATTTTCTCTTGTCTATGGGACAGAAGCCATCATACCAGCTGAAATAGGGATGCCAACTATCCGAACAGCAGAGGTTAACGTCACAACAAATGACGAGGAGTGGCGCATAGACTTGGACTTGCTAGAAGAAAGAACACGCAGCTATACGCGAAGCAAAGGCAAAAGCAAAGATGAAGAAGTATTATGACGAAAAAGTCAAACATACTTCCTTCAGGCCAGGAGACTTCGTATACCGCGCTAACTACGCGAGCCACGCAGAAGACACAGGCAAGCTTGGACCCAAATGGGAAGGACCTTATGAGGTCACTGATGCACTAGGAAATGGTGCATACAAGTTGCGCGATATGGAAGGTCACGACCTGGCGCGCACTTGGAATATCTACAACCTCAAAAGATGTTATCTTTAGGAAAGGCTACGGCCCACAAACAGACAACTCTGCACTTTAGTATGTGCCCAATAATTGTTTGGTTTTTCTTTTCTTTGTTAGGAATTGTTTTTTACTTTTTCAAAAACTTGCAAGTATCAATAAAATGTTATGGTTTCTAGCTAACTCCATAACACATTTCACTTTATTGCGTACATTCTTATATGTGTCAATATTGTTATACTATATTTTTGCCTACATGGCGTACATGCACTAATTAAGACCCACGATGCCATAAAGGATGAGTAAACCTACTAACTAACTCATTGAGTAAGAGGGTTGCAAACCCATCAACACTGGATCACACATCCTTGCTAGGCGCCTTACCTTCAAGACGTTGAAGTAAGTTTTCCTTGCGCATCCCACGAAGGATGCACAAATGTCACGTACAAGCTTAACAAACAACGAGCCAAGACTCTTGGTCACACAATAAAACTTTGCAAACATAATGCAAGTTTATACTTATAATTTATCTTAAGTCACGCACTTAATTTAAACATAACTCCAAAAAGAGTATCTTATTTAATCTTTTTACATAAAAAGACAACAATCTACGAACAGATACCATAACACGCAAAAGACATACTTTGTTATTTATACAATAAATATACAAGTCACAAAAAGCCTATATGTTATGACGATGCTCAGGACTATCTTCTGGGGCAGCGGAGCTTCCTGCCTCTTGAAGCTTTCTCAAGAGCAACGCATCCTTAGGCGATACGGTCGCTACACTAATAGGAATTCCATCTGACCTGGGAATATGCGCAACGCCCACACCGTATAAGACGGCCTTGCCCTTAATACCTTTTTTCCTGGCAGCTCTTTCTGCGTGTAGTTCCAACACTTCCTTAAGAGGAATCTCCTTTTCAAGAGCAAAAGGATTCAACATATGGCGTGGCAGTGCAAAAACAGGAACCTGCAGTTGTGACTCGTCAGGCTTGAGAAAGTAGTCTGGCTGCGCCTCTGCATCCTCCAAGATATGGCGCCCCAGGGTCAACCACTCCATAATTACCTTTATAGGGTTATCCTGGTCGGGCTCCAGCCGCGCAATATGGGGAAGTTCGAGCAGCTTCATCCCCTCCATGGCCTGCATCAGTTCGTCATAAGCATTGGCGTTGTAGCCAGGCACCTCAGTAAGTGCCACGTTCAACGCCTTTGCCTCATGGAGCTCCTCCATAGCTTGCGCCCTACCACGCTCCACGGTGCATTGCACCACCTTTCCAAAGGTCCCCAACACCTCCGGAGACTCTAAGGTGCCCATCGCAGCCAGGCGCAAACCATGACTAATCAACCACCTACATAAACAGGAAAAGGATTATTAGCGAAGAAGCAACAAATCAATCAATATAAGGCAACATTGCAGAAAATATATAAAAACGTACCAGCGTTCAGCTATGGTAGACATAAGATGCGGGTATAATTCCTCATCATAGTCTATGCTCAAGCCGCGCAGCTTCTCCTCCTGCACATTGATAATCTTCTCCATACGCAGGCGAAACTCATCAATGTTCGCAAAATGTTCGTCCTTCTTCTCCTCAAGATACCTTACCGCCCAGGTAAGGTTGGCCCTAAACTGATGAAGTTCCCCACGCGCGTGCTGCAGCTCAGCCATCACGGTCAACTTTTCGCCAGTGACCTTGTCTGCGTGCGCCTTGAAGGACCACACCTCCGCTTGCGCCTCATCCAGCTGCGCACGGAGAAGAGCAATCTCCTCATCTTTCTTGGCAAGAGTGCTGCTCTCCCCGACGTATCGCGTCTTCAACTGAGCGACCAGCTCAGTTTGGCGCTCAGCAGCAGCAGCCAACTCCACCAACAGTTGCTGCGCAGATACGTCCTCAGCCACCTTCACCCCCTCCTCCACGTTTTCATTCTGAGGAGGGACGACACTCTCCACAAATGCCGCATCATCCTTCGCAGCATGGTCACTATAATGAATAAGGAAGCAAGTCAGCGCATATTACGACAAGTAATAATACATATATAAAGAATAAGGAGGAATGTGGAATATCACTTACAGAAGCAGAGAAGCCTTTACAGTCTCCTTCTCCGCGCCAGTAGCAGATGTATCATCCTCCGCAGACGACTCTTCATCCGCAATCAGATGACCTCCTCTTGGAAGTACCAGGGGCATCATCCTCTCCCTTGCGCTTTAGATTCTGCGCTACCACCTGAGGCTCTACTACCTCCACGCTGTCAGAAGATTTAGCTTGCAACTTCTCCACATCTGCAGACTCCACAGTAGGAGCCACGCTCTGTACTAGCGTTACAAGAAGAGGGGGCGAATCTTCATGACCAGCTGGCCCCAACACAGTCAGATGCCCAGCAGTCGCATCCAAGAGCGGTTGCTCGTTCTCCCTCAGAGGGCGCACACCAACGGTCACCTGTTTCGGCTTCTCAAGCTTCACCACGGCAAACAAATCCATCTCTGCGCAACACATAAACAAATAGCAAAACACAGATTAGTTATTAAAAATGCGCATACAGAAAAACTTACATTATTTGAAGCGAACAATTAAAAGGGATGAACACCCACCCCGGCCTTCCTCATCAATGAAGGTTGGCACCTCGTCAGCACCATGGAAATAGTTGCGACTCAACCCCATGTGCACCAAAAACTCCTCCGGGTAAGGGTTAATGGGGATGCGGTTGGCATCAATAGTCTGCACATCTGCCAAGCTATACGAAACGGGTGCGGGGCGCACATCCCTTGGCAGCGTCCCTTGAGTATAAAACTCAAATGGTAAAGGAAACACCACATCATCCACCCAGAAAAAATATTCCCTCCAATGCCTCAAGGAATCTACCTTATCGGTATAACACTGGAGGCTCCCCGCGCGCTTCGCAAAGGATACCCATCCATGCGACCACTTTGTGTGGTAAAACACACGGAATAGGTCAACGGTCGGGTTTATTGCAAGTAAACGACAGTTTACTTCAAAGTTTGATATCTTCGGCGCACCTATACAATGCAGCTGAGAGATATGAAGGTGATAGAAATTGAGCACGTTGCTAAAAAATATGGATATTGGTACGCGATAGTTAGCGAACTCAAAAAAGCGCGTGTATAACCCTATCTTCCCTTCGGGGAAATCGGTAATACACGCATCGACGTCCGGGGCCTCTGGATGCACATCCAGAGGAATAAAGTAATCAGATGAGAACTGACGCACGTCATCCTCATCCATCGCAGAGCGAAACTCCTCTAACTGAGCAACCATTTTCACACTATAACAAGATCTACTAAGATGCGCACGCGCAATTAACTAATGAAACAATTGATTTCTTTGATAAACACTTTGAAGAAATGTAAAATTGTGAATGTGTGTTTTTTTACTGTGTGTTCTTTGGTAAAAGGGAGGCGGTTTTATATAGGGTTACCAAAACCCTAGGATGAGAGCCACGTGGATTCCACTCGTAAAAATGTGTGGCTAGAATACGAAAGGTACATACACTTTTTCCCGTTTTCCAAGGAGTACATGGACATACTCCCCGTTTCCCGAGGCAGTTTTTTGAAATATCTTCGACTAGATACACAGTTCTTCATATTGGGCAGCAAATTTCTAAATTCCTCCCGCCACGCTTACCGCTGCTCTCACTAGTCTAGCATCTGCGGCTACGAGCCGCGCACACTAGACTAGGGGGACATGATGACGTATAGTCTATATTTGGGCTACGAGCCCAAATGATAAACATCACTAAGGCCCAAAACCACCATGAGTGGGCTATTATAACTTGGGCCGCATTGATAATGGGATTGGGCTCACGTAGACCCAAGCCCAATCAAACTACCCGGGCAAAGATAAGGATCTTCTAATTACGGAATAGATATCCTTAACCCGGATAAGCACCACGTGTGCGAAGAGTAAGGAGCAAGAAACCTACAAGGATTTTGCGCCTATATAAAGAATGACATAATTCTCATTAAAGGTACGATTCACAAACCCTAAACTCTTTACGAGAACCCTAAAAACCGATTACTTACTCTCACGCCGGAGGATAATCGTGGGAGACAATCCCACGATAAGCCTAACGGTGTTTGTTTACTTTCTTAGTGCGCAGGTTTCAAGCATTAAGAGCGAATTGGTACGAGAGCAAGAGCCCAAACTAGGAACGCCCAACTTTTGTATCAACATATATATATATATATATATATATATATATATATATATATATATATATATATATATATATATATATATATATATATATATATATATTAATGGTTATTTACACAGTTGGGCTGGGCCTGGGAGATTTTGGACCGTCGGTTGCTGGACCTTGAAGAATGAAGACCTAACATAGTAACATACGTTTTTATTTACACGAGGCGTGGAACCCGTGCGTTGCACAAATTGTATCTTGATGTTGGATTGCAAAATGTTATAATAATTTTGTGACTTGTTAATGTGAAGCAATGTACTTTGATTAAATATCATGTTCCGATAACATTTTAATTGATGCAACATCTATTTTGGGATTGCACACGGGCTGTATACACGCACGATTTAGTGGTCAAATAAAGGGCATTGTAGTATTTAAATAATTTTATTAACATTAAAAGAGTAGACATGAAAAGATTTTTTTGTTTGAGTAAATTGTTGAGTTGTTAACATTATTGTGAGGCTAAAATATACAACAATGTATAACTTATAAATTTAAAAGCAATTTACTTTGAGTAAATAACATGTTCCGATAACATTGCAATTGATGTAATATATATGATTTTATTTCAACAATAGTTTTAATCGTGATTTGAAGTATCAACTTGTAAAGATGATATAAAATCGGGTATGAGTATTAAATAAATAAATAATTAAATATGAAAAATACAAAAGATGCAAATATTGAGTTTGCCTATTGTACACTTACGATACATGTACACGTGACATATGTTGCTCGGTTTTTTCACAAATAATATGGCAAGTAAATAAAATTTAGATAATATCAAATGCAAATACATCATATGATAGGAAGTCAAATAAAAAAAAACTTATAATATAATTATAGTATTGATATTTTAGTATAAAAGACATAAAATAAAAAGTGAATGCATCATTGTATTAACACCCGTACCTTTTTTTCTTCTTATCTTATATTTGGATTTTTTTCACTTTCCAATATTCCTTTTACAAAAGAGAAAGAAAGGAGTCGTATCAAGTAGAAGTAATATAAAACTAAATTGATAACTACATATTGAAAATTAATATAAAACTATAGGAGGTAGGAAACAGAGAAGACCAATCAAGATTAACACACCAGCCCAATATGATTTTTCAGCCCATATTCGGATATAGTGAATATATGAGGAATATTGCCCAAATATCACCTAACCCTAATTAAACAAACACCGGCTCTCTCTTTTTCTCTAGAACAAATCGCTTCTACAATTGTTATCATTTCATCTGCTTCAATCCGAACAACAAACCAAATGAGTTTTCTTTTACTGCACAAACACGAAGACTACTCTATACCCCTTCGGTTTCTTGCTGTTATCCAAATCGCGAACTCACTTCAATATTCTCCTTCAACAACATACAACCCTACCCTAAATCTTGTCTAAAATTTCAGCTTGGTTTGAATATTTGGCTTTAAGATCCTTTGGAGGGTCTAAGGTAGGTTCTATATTTAGTGAATGGTGATTGTTTTGTGCTTTCTTTATATATTTCTGACAGTAAAAATGAAGCAACGCTTCTCATAGATCAATGATGGTAACAGCCTGAGGTCATTTGTTGTTCTTGTTTGTGTTTTGAGTCAGTTTTGATTGTTTGGAAATGAGATGAAGTATGGGATTAGTTTTAGCGTCGGGTTATTTGTTGTTGTTGGTTGATGGAGCCGTGTGTTTTGGTGATTTGGTTTGGTTTGTTGTGACATGTATTGTACTATTTATACTTCAAAGAAGAAGTTGAAAGAGTTGGACAATAAATATGGGGGTAAATTGCAAAAATGGTCACTATGGTATCAGGAAATCGCAAAAAAGCCACCGAGTCATAAAGGCGTGCAAAAAAGCCATTAACGTTACTGAAAAGTGCAAAATAGCCACCGAGAGCATTTTTCCGTTCGTTCCTCGTTAAGTGCCACGTCATTTAGGGTAGTATTGTCATTTCACGGTTTCCCGAGTACTAAGTATACGTGTAAGTACACTGTAGATTGAAGGACTAAATTTGCAATCGAAAGTTCACTTTTATACACTTTCTAGTAATAAAATATGACTGTTTCATTACATTCTTTCACACTTTCCAATATACGGTAAAAATATGGTCTTGATTTGTGACAGTGGGAAACAAGCAACAATCAAAACAAGCTGGAAAAATAGGAACCCAGGACGACGATTCTACTGTTGTCCTTCATGTGGGTTTATTGGATGGACGAATCCTCCAATGTGTTGCCAAGCAGTCGCTGTGAATCCGGGCCTGTTGAGGGCGAGGAATGAGCTTCAAGAAGAGTTGGAGGAGCAGTTGAGGTTGATGAGGGAGAAGGATTAGCAGTTGAGGAGGCTCAACAAGTTGTTTCTTTTAAGTTGGATCTTTTTTTTCATTGTCTTTAAGTTGGTTTAGGTTGGTATGTAGGTGTATTGATATCTTTCTGGGTTGGATCATCACAGGGTTTAAGGTCATCCATGGTTTGTATTAACCGTATCATGTTAATAAAAAGTGTTTGATTTTGGCATTATAGTGGGATCATCATAGTTGCTTGTTGTTATTATAAGAAGATCAATGTAGTCAATAATGTTCATTTTACTTGCAGAATCACTATGCAGCAAACTTGGTTTCTGGTTCCTTATCAACTTTGACTTACTAAAGTCAAAACAAAGTCTTAGAATTGTGCAGAGCATTATGAAACAAATGATGATTGTAAACCCAAATGAAAACAAATACCATTCTTAATTAATCAAAGTCTAAAAATAAACTACGTACAAATTATTGTCTAGAAGACAGAAATTCAGTTACACAATCCATACACTCATTGTGTTAAAACACACAAACAAATAACCAAATAAGTTTATTGCACCATCACAATGGTGTTGACTGACTTGGAAACCTTGCTTTTTCTCTTCACCTTCTTCTTTATTTGACCTCTACCATTCATTGTTGATTGTGATACCTCACTTGCTTATGTTCCAAATGGCTGACTTGGCCCTGCTGCTACCTTACTTGCTTGGGTTTCAACTAGCTGGCTTGGCCCTTCTCTCACCTCTGTTGCAGAAGATCCCACTAGCTGAGTAGTTCTTCCAAGTACATCATCTGGCACTCCTTCCTTTCTTTTTCTCTTTTGGGTGTCTCTTCAACCAATACAAGCCCTCTTATTGTGATCCTGCCCACCACATGCACCACATTTTACTGTCTTGCCCCTCTTTGACAGCTTCCCATTTTTCACCATTGATTTTTTCATAACCTGTTCAGCAATCTCATCCTTTGACACTCTTCTCTTCTTCTGAAGTCTTCCAATTAGAACATGGTGGTGAGGTGGCTTTATGTTGCTAGGAATATTGCATTTGGGCCAAAAGCCTGGACCTGCAATTCCTTCAATCTTGTATTGATACACCTCCTTCCATGTGGTTAACCAATAACATGGGGACACATAATCCTCTGGGATCGCAACCTGGTTATCAATTGACCCCTTGTTGTGTTTAGCCATGTCGTTGATAGCCGCAACATCATGCTTACATGAAATACCAGTGAGTTCCCATCTCCTACATGTGCATTCCCTTTTTGGCATATTCACAACACATTGGTCACCCCAAGCTCCCTTACACTGGTATGTATCCCCCCACCCCATAAAACACTATAATCAATTGCTTCATCCTTGATATTTTCTAAAATTTTAGTTGCTGTTGGGGTTAAAGGACCTCCACATCTGTCTATTACATGCTGCACACTAACAATTCTCTTCATAAGATACTCCCTAATGTATTCCAAACAACTAATGATTGGTTGTTCTCTGCCGGCCACTAACTTGCTATTGAACGATTCACAAAGGTTGTTAAGAAGGATGTCACATTTAGCTCTCCCTGTATATAATATATCAATATCAACATTATTTTTAATCTTATTAATGTTATAGATGAAAGTTATAATATGTGTATGTTGTACCCGAAAAATGTGACCTTGACCATGATGATGTTGGTATCTTCTTTAACCAGTCATAAGCTTTAGAGTCCGTTGATTTTAGCTCTTCCATTCCTCTATTAAACTCAAGGACTGTTGATGCTCTAGCATACCTCCAAAGAAGTTCCTTGATATTCTCTCCCTTGAATAACTGTTTCAAGTTGTCATATATGTGTCGCACACAGAATCGGTGTTCAGCAGCAGGAAACATTTCTGCAATGGTTGGTAATATCCCCTGTCGAATTGTACAAAACATAATATATGAATGAGGATTGAATTGGGTTGCAAATAAATTAATTGAATCTACACCATGTTTGTACCTTTTCTCTGTCTGAGATAAAGGTGTAGTTTGAATTGGGATGCAAATCAAGATCATCTCCAAGATTGCTAAGGAACCATAACCATGAACTCTTGGACTCAGCTTCAACTACTGCGTAGGCAAGTGGATAGAGGCCGTTATTGCTATCGACACCAACAACAGTTAAGACTTGACCACTATATTGTCCTTTGATAAAAGCCTCATCCAAACCTAGTATGTCCCTTCTTCCTACTTTGTAACCTTTTTTCAAGGCACCCAGACAAACATAGATCCGTCTGAAAACCCTTGCAGCATCACTTGAATGAGGGTTTGTTTCAACTTGAATCTTCACAGTTGTATCATTGTTTTTATTTTTCAATTCCAAAGCGTAATTCCTAAGATTGGCATACTGTTCTTCATGGTCACCCGCAATTCGTTTCATTGGAAAATCCATTACTCTGGATATCTTTGTCGTAGGGACATCGATATGCAAGTTTGTATTTATTTCCATTGCTATTGCAGCTGTTTGGATTTTGCGATCCCTAAGAGAATTTTAGCAACCTCAGATGAAAGGAATCGTGCGGTCAACAATTTAATTTTTCTTGTTTGGAGGCATTTATGTTCATATTTTAATGTTTTCACACTGCAACTACGTTCATCACCCACTTTTGACACATGTAGGGACCATGGACACATGAGCTTGGCCTTATTTTTGTAGGTTTTGAAATTGGCAAACTTGCCCTTTGACTGTGAACAAGAACCCGATGGTTGACAACTTCCAGTATCATTTCTGCCATAACCCACAATAATCCCTTTACAAATCGCTCTAATCCTTTCTTGGTCACACTTTTCCATCCTGATGTCTCTTCGAGACTCCAACGCATACGTTCTGAGCTTTTGTTTGATTTCCTTGGGTCTCGCAAATGTTTCTGATACATAAAACTATCCATTCTTAACATTCGACCTACCCTCGCACTCCCTCCTAATTTTTTTCAACCTTTTCTTGCGTAGGTTGACAAATATGCTAGCATTGGCTTCTTCATCACTATGAAACTCATCAAAGTTATAGCCAGCATCATAATCCGTATCATATGCCATACACTGATCAACTAATTTTGATAGATTATCAAAGTGGGGATCAATATCAAAGATTGATGCTAAACAGTCAACTTAAATTGACCAAGTAAATGGTCAACAAATTCAAACTACCTAGACCAATGCTCCGGGTAATATAAGGTATCACCAGGTCGTTAAATCCCGACAAGGTGTGAATTGTAACTGAGCGTGCTTTGTGATCGGGTGATTATTCACAGAAAAGGGTTGTTATGAGAATTATTTGGAATTTATTAACAGAAATAGCTTAGGAAAGCTATGTGATTGATTACGGGAATTAAGATTAAGAAGATGTGATCTAAAACCTAAAAACGTACGTTTTAATCAAAAACGTACACAGACGAACGTGGAAGAAAATACAACTGATGAACAGAAAAGGCTATGAGTGTGAAATTTTTATTTTTACAATCCTAATAAATAAAGAAAATTTTAAGAAAAAGAAAAATTATTTTTACACTATTTAATTATTTATTATTAATTAATTGCTAATTATCTATTTATTAACTAATTATATTAATTTAAATTATTACAAATTACTAAAAAGACTTAGATAATTAATAAGATTTTTATAAATCTAATTAACCATCACAGGAATGCTAAAACTTATAAAAAGTTGATTTTGTGTATTTTTAAACTAATTTACTAATTATTATTCTATTTATTTATTAATTACCAATTAAACTACTTATATTATAAAAAATAGAAAATGAACAATATAAATTCTAGAAAAATATATAAAAATGTTTAACTTATATAAAAGTTAAAAAAATTATAAAAACTATGTTTTACTTAATAAAATCTAATTATGCTAATTAATTCTTTAATATTAATTAATAATTAATTAAACTAAAATTAATTCTAAAAACCACTAAAAGACAAAAGAAAAATCTGGAAAAATTTATAAAATTACTTTAATATAAAAGAGATTTAATAAAAATAGAAAAATGCTAAAGTGCTTATAAATAAGCTAAAAAGAAAATTAAAAAGATAACTTCTATTAAATAGAAGCTATCACTATAATTAAAATTGGTTTTTTGAGTTTTTTCTTTTTCCAAACTAATTTACTACTAAAAACTTTTACAAACACACTTTTTATGGAGTTCAGAAATAAGCACTTTGAGTGCTTATTTGTTCAACAGTTGACTTTGGTTGACTGAGAAGAGAAATAAGCACAAATGGACTTATATGGGGTCCACAATGGTTAAAATTTGTTCACCTAAGTATTTTGGACAGGTTTAAGCTAAGATCACTCAAATAAGACAACAGAATAAGCCAGAAATCTACAATAAGCACTTGGTGAAATGTAAACAACACACTTGAAATTCAAACTTAAGACTTGAAAATTGAAATTGATATTTAAACTTAAAACTTTGAATTGCATTAACTGAGAATAGATTACAAATGATAAAGGAAATATTACAAAACTAAATTACATTCTACACACTACTACTAAAGCTCATATGAGCATATATATATATATATATATATATATATATATATATATCGAGATAAAAATTAGTGCATGGTGAGTGCTTATTTACTCACCATTTTATGGCCAAACACCAACCCAAAACGACTATTTGAGCTAACAAATGCCAAGGAAACATGTGTTTTTGTGTTTGTGATATGCAGGTACGGATATTTTACAAAATGACACAAAAAATGGCAAAACACGAGCACGAGATTGGAAAGAGTACAAAATTACGGGATCGTCGTTAATTTTATTTTGAGCATCGAGACAAGAGACGGTATTTTGAAAGATTAAACGAAGCCCGAATGAAGATTAATGCCAAATCTATTTGTTAAATTCGGATTAGCCCAAGAAATAAATATATGAGGATGGATGCCAAGGCCCACGAGATCAAAGAGTATTCAGCCCAGTTCATTCGGCTCAAGTTCGAATTTTATTACGTGGCCAAAGTCCAAAGATAATTACCAAGCCCATGATCAAAGTGAAATGAAACTCTTATATCAAGAGCAGAAGTAAAAGGCTCACGTGATGTTCATATCCACATGCGACAAATATCAAAGCAAGAAAAAAATAATGGTTGGAAGTTTTGATATCATTTGGCCAGCTTTTTGCTCACCACTCTCCAATATTAACTCAAGTAGAAAAATGGCACATGAGGACTATTCAACAAAATGAATGAAAGTTGCAAAAAATAGATGTCACGTGAAGTCAACATTCCCAAATTAAATCCAAGTGGTCCATGTATATTCAAGATGCTCATTTGCAGTACAAGACAAATTGGAAATGAGGAGATTTAATTCAAAGTGCACGTGTACTCCTCAAAACAAAAGAAGAAAATGAAGAATGCCAGCCACGTGTATACTCCACTACTCGACAAATTTGAAGTTGGCAGCATATTGTAAAAAATAGTAGTAGCAGTAGCCCAAGCGTGCACACCACTTTTTTTAAATGAAATCAAAAAGGGCGCGTGGCCTCTTGTTCTCCACCTCTCACACGCTCTATTACATACAGCCAATCACATTCCTCCACGTCCCACAAATGACGCACCTTCTACCAATACATTCATGCCACGTGACCTCTGTGTGCTGGCAAAATTTGTGGAAGGATCGAGAAGTACCAATCATTTGCTATAAATTGAGCGTACCGGATCCAATTCAATGATCATTCTCTCCATTATTTTTCACACACTTTCTTTTATATTTTTTAATAATAGTTTTTTTTATAGAGTAGTTTTTAGTAGTAGCTTATTTTGAGTAGTATTGTATTATTTTATTTTCAATTAGCTTATTTCAAGTGTTTTTCTTGTATCAACTTTTAGCTTATTGTTTAATAAAGATGATTTTTAGTGATTCAATTTAGTTTACCTCTTCTTCTCATCTTTTTCTTTTATTTTCAATTATTTTTTATTTTAAAAATATATTTTAGCTTAATAGCTTTTTATAGCTTATTAGATTAGATGATTCAATAAGCATTTTTTTAATTTCTTAATCTCTTTTTATAACTTCTTTAGTATTATTAGATTTAATAATTTTTAGTTTATATCTCTTAATCTCTTTTTATTTTAAAAGTTTTTTTAAATAAATCAAATGAGCTTAATACTTTTCATCTAATTAGCTTATCTCTTATTTTCTTCTAATCAATCTAGCTTTTTAGCTTTGGTTGATTCATAACTAGTATAGATCTACTAGCTTTCTAGCTTTTTAGTTCTATTACTAGTTTGTCTAGATTTGATTAGCTTTTCTATAGCTTATTGAATCTAGATCTAGTTTATTCAAGAGGTTAATTGTACTAATGTTGCATAAAGTTGTGATCTTTCTTAGTTTCTCATCATTCTCTACATAAGGCGAGGAGCTTAAGGGTTTTATAAGCTTACTTATTAATAAAGCTTATAGCTTTTCTAGTTTTTATAAAGCTAATTAGTAAATAAAGTCAAAAACTTTATTTACTACTTGGTGATATTAAAACTATTAAAGAAATAAACTTTATAATTTGTCAAGTTTATAAAATCGGGTGGTTTATTATTCTCGTCGCGTTAGATCGGGTTCTACTTTCTATTCCTTTTCACTTTTATATAATTAGTTTATTAATCATGTTTGTTGAAATATTTGTTTTTATTAGTTTGATTGGTATGTTTAGCGAGTAGTTTATTAGTGTTTGTTAAGTAATAAGGATTTGTGATTTAAGTGTGGATTAATAAAAAGGGATTGTGATTAATAATTAGTGAGATTATTTAGATTTGTGATTTTATTATTTGAAGGGCAAAAGCCGGAGAATAATCAAATTACACATCTAGTAATTATTTTCTTTTTAAAAGATTGTTTTCAAAATAAACCAACGTTGTGAGAAAATAGTCTCGTTTAAGGAATATAATTCGTCGTCAAACCCTAATCCACACTTAATGAACTTTTCAAGTCACTTAGCAAACAAATTTCTCATATATCATTTTTAGATTAGTTAGTAATTTTTAGCCTCCTTAAGTGCTCGATTTTAGATTAGATTGCGTTATTGGTACTTTACATGCTTGTTTTATATGCTTGATTTTTGCCTTTTAGTTTACGTTTGCTATTGTAGTCTTAAAACTCCAAAAAATCATATTCTTCACTTTACCGCTTTTCACGACATGATTTTGCGATTCGACTATTCACGACTCCATTCTACCTTCGTTGGGAAAACGACCCGGGAAATACTTTCACCAGTATTTCTTCGGAAAACACACATATACTATAAAAAGACATAATCAATTTTTGGCGCCGCTGCCGGGGAAGGTCGAAGTGAGTTTTTGAATATTCGTTTTGAAAAATCGTGTTTTGTTAAGCCTTCTTCTATTTTGTTTATATTTTTATAAAAATATAAAAATTGAAAAATCAAAAACACTTTTCCTAAAGTGTTTTCAAAAATACCAAAAAAAAATAATAAAGTTACAGCCTCGTCTCGACCGAAAGGAAGAGCGTTGTAAACCAAATAAGCCTTTCAACATAAGAACACGTGAAATTAGTTGTTTATCGGATTACTTCAATTGTACAACCGATTAAGCGGGAAAATTCTTTTCTTCCGTTTCGTCGCGAGTAGTTTTGAAGGAAACGATTACGATTAACGTAACGTTTGAAAAAAAAAATAAAAGAAAATAAAAGTTTGTGATTTGTTTTTCAAAAAAATAATAAAAATCCAAAAATATTTTTCTTTTTCATATTTGATTTTCGCTTTTTTTTGATTTTATGATACGAAAAACCAAAAATAATCTTCTTATCCTCTTATCGTTTGATTCTTTTTCTCTAATCCTCTAAACCGATAATTCTTTTTCTTTGTCCCTCTTATGTTTAATTCTTATGGCGGATACGCGAAGTATGGAGGAATTACTACGAATACCCGTACGTTTTGAAAAGGCCATCGTTATTCCACCGATTCTTGCGAATGAATTTCAAATTAACGTCGAGTTACTTAATTTCATCGATCCTTTCTTTGGTTTTGAAAACGATGATCCTTATTCCCACATCAGCAGATTTTATCTAATAACTGGAACTTTCAAAATAAATCAAGTGCCTGATGATGTGGTGAAGTTAATATTGTTTCCGTTAACCCTTAAAGGAGCAGCCAAAAGATGGCTTGATTATGAACCTCCTAATTCAATCACCACTTGGGATGATTTGGCGTCAAAATTTGTGAATCGATTTTTTCCTCATTCCAAAACAATTGAGCTCAGAAAAGAAATCATTAATTTTCAACAACGTTTTGATGAGACTTTTGCCGAGGCTTGGGAGAGATTTAAAGATTTAATGAGAAAATGCCCACATCATGGTTTTTCGGAATTACACCAAGTCGATACGTTCTATAATTCTCTGACACAATCCGATCAAGATTCACTTAATACTGCCGCCGGTGGCAATATTATGACTCGTACGCCGAATGATGTGTTGACGATCATCGAGAACAAATCGAGGGTTCCCATTTACCGAAACAAACCGTGGCTACCAAAGCCCGTGCAAGCCGTCAACCCAAGTTACGATAATTACGGTGATTCATATTCTTATTCCGAGTGTTCAGCCGCCGGTGGCTACACTCAAGAGAACGTTTATGCTTATACTGGACCTACTATTCCTACTACGTTTTCTTCTCTTTCTAAAGTAGTGGAACATGAAACCGAGGTGACAAAGGACATGGTTCTTTCTAATAATAAGGAAAGTATCAAAGACGTCCAACCTCCGGTTGTCCAAATTTCAAAACTCGAAGTTGCTCCTCTTGAGGAATCTTTTAATACCTTGTCAATGGGGGACAAAGAAGTCAAAATCAATCATCTTGAGGATTTTGATGACCTTGTTCCAATCCGAAGGGTATCTAAGAAACCTTTAGATTCGATCTCAGAAACATTCGATATGACTTTCACCAATCCTTTGTTCGATTTCGATTCTGAATTTGCTTTTAAATCAGATAATCCGATCTTCGACATTCAGAATGAGGAGAGTGATAAGTCCGACATGGAACCCGAGCTGACAGATATACATCATAAGAATGATTCCCTTCTTGAGGAGTTCGTCGGTGAACTCGCTCACATCATATCTCCACCGGAGTATGATTTTTCTTTTGACCCAGGGGGAGGAGCACTCTATCATAAGAGTTTGTTTATTGAAGAAACAACCCCGACCCTCCCTCCCGTGATATTTGTTGAAAAGGGCGTTGATGATAAATCTGTTTTAGACGATGAAGAATGGATCTTAATTCTTATCAAGATTTTTCTACCTTTCTTTACATTTGATGTGATTTCTCTTATCCTTCACTCCACCGGGAGTGAGGATACCGTATTTGACCCTGGCATCTCTATTGCCAAGTGGCCGTTTCATCTGCTCTCCCCAAGGACGAATTAATTCGGGGATCGAGTCAAGCTCATGTGACTCGGTGAACAAAAACAAGCGCTTCGTGGGAGGCACCCCATGCTTATCCAATTTCATCTTCTTAATTTTCTTATTTCTAATAAATAACGTGAGGAGCTATAAAATGCGAATTCTTCTTCTAGAATTTGCAAGTTTCCGTACTTGACTTTATACATGCGTGGCTGATTATCGGCTAAGTATTCGCTGGTTTCATTATTTGGAAACTTAAATTGCGAAGAGCGAGAAATGATAGAGTTTATTTAGAAGTTAGATGCTAAACGTGGAGTAGTGGTTCTCTTTAGAGCTCATGAGAGGTACTTGTGGCTTTTTACTCCCATCAGATACGTCACCGATATATAATAGACGTTCTAGGTTAATTAGTGGTATTTCGGTTTGAATAATATTTAGTTCTTTGTTTTCTTAAGAGAATTTTTGCTTTAGAAATTGGGTACATATCAAGGAACACCAAAAATAAGAGCGAAAAAGTGAAAAAATCAAAAGTCAAAAGTTGATTATCTATGTGGTTTTGGAGCTACCCGTTAAGCTTCCATTGATGTTGAGAAAAAAGTCAAGAAAGAAAGTGAAAAGTATGAAAAAATATGAGAAAAGTGAAAAAAGTGAAAAATGAAAAAAAGTGAAAGTTGAAGTATTGTTGAATAAGAGCTATGTATGTATCAATAAGTTGTTGGCGCGTGAGGTGCATGTGATACGTGATTAGTAATCAGTCACATGAGGTGCACGTGATCGTACTCCGCAACTTATATCCTTGATATTGTATGTACCCCTAATTCCTTGAAATGGACCGAATTTCTATTGCAGTGGTTCTTAAGAGAAAATGAATAACTACTTATCGTTTTAACTTAGGTATCACTATCGGACTAAAAATTATCGAAACGAGAAAATATGAAGCAATTCATTTCTCAACAAAATAAAATATTGAGATACAAACCTAGGAAATGGGAGTAAGAAGTTTCCACAAGTAACTATTATGAGTAGTGTTAGCATCTAATTTGTAGATAAGCTGTGATCTCGTTTGTACGCTTAGTTTGGGGACTCGTGAAAAATCAAGGATGACGATTTTTATCCGTATGGTCGCTTCTTAAAAGAAGTGTTTCTACTCGTTGACCCTAATAATTATTGCAAGATAACGAAAGTTCAACAAACCGTCACAAGTTTGAATTATGGAAAAGTCCAAAAATAGAAAGTATAAGTGGAATAAAGGAATATAAGGAAAATTTTGGAAAACGGAGCGTTTTTCGGGAATAAATGATTTTGTAATCTCTTTTGAACCGCCTTGCTACTTTTCAAAGTTAGTAAAAAGAGTATCGAAATTATTTATCCCAAAAGCGTGAATTGATCACATTGCGTGAGGACACGGCAATACCTTAGTCGGGGGGATTTTGGTGAGTGCTTATTTACTCACCATTTTATGGCCAAACACCAACCCAAAACGACTATTTGAGCTAACAAATGCCAAGGAAACATGTGTTTTTGTGTTTGTGATATGCAGGTACGGATATTTTACAAAATGACACAAAAAATGGCAAAACACGAGCACGAGATTGGAAAGAGTACAAAATTACGGGATCGTCGTTAATTTTATTTTGAGCATCGAGACAAGAGACGGTATTTTGAAAGATTAAACGAAGCCCGAATGAAGATTAATGCCAAATCTATTTGTTAAATTCGGATTAGCCCAAGAAATAAATATATGAGGATGGATGCCAAGGCCCACGAGATCAAAGAGTATTCAGCCCAGTTCATTCGGCTCAAGTTCGAATTTTATTACGTGGCCAAAGTCCAAAGATAATTACCAAGCCCATGATCAAAGTGAAATGAAACTCTTATATCAAGAGCAGAAGTAAAAGGCTCACGTGATGTTCATATCCACATGCGACAAATATCAAAGCAAGAAAAAAATAATGGTTGGAAGTTTTGATATCATTTGGCCAGCTTTTTGCTCACCACTCTCCAATATTAACTCAAGTAGAAAAATGGCACATGAGGACTATTCAACAAAATGAATGAAAGTTGCAAAAAATAGATGTCACGTGAAGTCAACATTCCCAAATTAAATCCAAGTGGTCCATGTATATTCAAGATGCTCATTTGCAGTACAAGACAAATTGGAAATGAGGAGATTTAATTCAAAGTGCACGTGTACTCCTCAAAACAAAAGAAGAAAATGAAGAATGCCAGCCACGTGTATACTCCACTACTCGACAAATTTGAAGTTGGCAGCATATTGTAAAAAATAGTAGTAGCAGTAGCCCAAGCGTGCACACCACTTTTTTTAAATGAAATCAAAAAGGGCGCGTGGCCTCTTGTTCTCCACCTCTCACACGCTCTATTACATACAGCCAATCACATTCCTCCACGTCCCACAAATGACGCACCTTCTACCAATACATTCATGCCACGTGACCTCTGTGTGCTGGCAAAATTTGTGGAAGGATCGAGAAGTACCAATCATTTGCTATAAATTGAGCGTACCGGATCCAATTCAATGATCATTCTCTCCATTATTTTTCACACACTTTCTTTTATATTTTTTAATAATAGTTTTTTTTATAGAGTAGTTTTTAGTAGTAGCTTATTTTGAGTAGTATTGTATTATTTTATTTTCAATTAGCTTATTTCAAGTGTTTTTCTTGTATCAACTTTTAGCTTATTGTTTAATAAAGATGATTTTTAGTGATTCAATTTAGTTTACCTCTTCTTCTCATCTTTTTCTTTTATTTTCAATTATTTTTTATTTTAAAAATATATTTTAGCTTAATAGCTTTTTATAGCTTATTAGATTAGATGATTCAATAAGCATTTTTTTAATTTCTTAATCTCTTTTTATAACTTCTTTAGTATTATTAGATTTAATAATTTTTAGTTTATATCTCTTAATCTCTTTTTATTTTAAAAGTTTTTTTAAATAAATCAAATGAGCTTAATACTTTTCATCTAATTAGCTTATCTCTTATTTTCTTCTAATCAATCTAGCTTTTTAGCTTTGGTTGATTCATAACTAGTATAGATCTACTAGCTTTCTAGCTTTTTAGTTCTATTACTAGTTTGTCTAGATTTGATTAGCTTTTCTATAGCTTATTGAATCTAGATCTAGTTTATTCAAGAGGTTAATTGTACTAATGTTGCATAAAGTTGTGATCTTTCTTAGTTTCTCATCATTCTCTACATAAGGCGAGGAGCTTAAGGGTTTTATAAGCTTACTTATTAATAAAGCTTATAGCTTTTCTAGTTTTTATAAAGCTAATTAGTAAATAAAGTCAAAAACTTTATTTACTACTTGGTGATATTAAAACTATTAAAGAAATAAACTTTATAATTTGTCAAGTTTATAAAATCGGGTGGTTTATTATTCTCGTCGCGTTAGATCGGGTTCTACTTTCTATTCCTTTTCACTTTTATATAATTAGTTTATTAATCATGTTTGTTGAAATATTTGTTTTTATTAGTTTGATTGGTATGTTTAGCGAGTAGTTTATTAGTGTTTGTTAAGTAATAAGGATTTGTGATTTAAGTGTGGATTAATAAAAAGGGATTGTGATTAATAATTAGTGAGATTATTTAGATTTGTGATTTTATTATTTGAAGGGCAAAAGCCGGAGAATAATCAAATTACACATCTAGTAATTATTTTCTTTTTAAAGGATTGTTTTCAAAATAAACCAACGTTGTGAGAAAATAGTCTCGTTTAAGGAATATAATTCGTCGTCAAACCCTAATCCACACTTAATGAACTTTTCAAGTCACTTAGCAAACAAATTTCTCATATATCATTTTTAGATTAGTTAGTAATTTTTAGCCTCCTTAAGTGCTCGATTTTAGATTAGATTGCGTTATTGGTACTTTACATGCTTGTTTTATATGCTTGATTTTTGCCTTTTAGTTTACGTTTGCTATTGTAGTCTTAAAACTCCAAAAAATCATATTCTTCACTTTACCGCTTTTCACGACATGATTTTGCGATTCGACTATTCACGACTCCATTCTACCTTCGTTGGGAAAACGACCCGGGAAATACTTTCACCAGTATTTCTTCGGAAAACACACATATACTATAAAAAGACATAATCAGTGCACATCTTTTTCCACATGGCTTCCCTTTGAATTTTTTATGTCCCAGTGGGTTCCTTGTTGACCCTTGACCATATCCCATCCATTCAATTGAGCTTTGATTAATCCTAGCCGTTGGATTGAATTTTCCCGCCAAAAAAACAATGGGGCAATTCTGAGTGTTATGGTTGGGGGTATTAATTGTGGTGGTAGGGGTTGGTTAGGTTGGTGAGAGGCATTTATTGTGGGGGCATTAGGTTGGAAAAGGCGAGGAGGGGGGGGGGGGACATGGAACCTGGTTTTACGTTGGGGTGTTGGGAGGGAAAGAGTTGACCGGCCATTTGACCGAAGGGGTTTCTATTAATAAAATGGGATTGGGCCTGGGTGATGTTGGGCTTTGGGGATGGTTTTGGATCAGGGTTAGATTTTGGGCTTGGGGTGTTTGTTTGATAATAATAAAGGGTCCGTTTGGTTAAATGTATCACAAGGACTAATTTTGTAATTTTCCAAACCTTGAGGACTGAACTTGTAATTTTCCCACATTGCTTCCAAGGACCAAAAATGCCAAGTACCATAATTCCAAGAACCATTTTTGCCATTTTCCATTTTTCAAAATTCCCAGGGACCTGTTTTGCCAAATTTGAAATCTCAGGGACCAAATGTGTAATTTTGGAAAACTTATGACCCAAGTATAATTTTTTGTGATATTTGACTTTCAAAACCTTGGGTTGACTTTTCCTTTCAAAATAAATGCATAGGGACTATTTTTGACAAGTTTTGAAACTTGGGGGACTGAAACTGCCAATATTGCAAACTTTGATCATTTTTCATTTGTTTTTGCTCATTTTGCATTTAAAACACAATCCCTGGGATAATTTAAGTATTTTGATAACTTTGTGATTGTTTTTGTATGTTTTGGCAGTTTAAATACAACAAAAATGATGAGTGTTTGAGCACTCATCAATCCCCCACACTAAACTATTGCTAGTCCCTAGCAATCTTTTTAGAAAACTTGATGGATTTGAAAACTCTTTACCAAAAGCCGTCACTTCTGGAGTAGCCAAATGTTTCGATTCAAATAAGAACTATGGTCCACTTGATAACCATGTGATTTTTAGCAAACCACCAGCTTTCAACGGTTTTGATTAGTCATTACCAAGAGCCGTTTGCTCCTGGACTAGCCAACTCTTGATGGACCTAGTCGACATCTTGGTGAGCTGATTACCAATTATGGATTTTCCACTGCCTTTACCACAAGCCATAATCTTGCGGGCTAGCCAACTCATTCACTTTTTGGGATATGGCGAGTTGATTTACCATACAATTTTGGGCAAATTGCAAGCCGTCAACGGATTTGAGTTATCTTTACCAAGAGCCGTTTGCTCCTGGATTAGCCAATCCCTTTGTCGGTTAGACATGCCGGAATGATTACCAAAAAAATTTTGAAATAAAGTGAAAAAAATTTTGAAAATTTTGGCCAAAAACGGGGGTACTAGAAGATATATTTTGATAAAATTCGCTAGAATTTCCCCCCCACACTTAAAAATGAATATTGCCCTCAATATTCAAAGTCCCGGCTATTATGCCGACTCTTTGAACGGAAGAAGCCAATATTCGAATCTAACAATGGAAATACCATTTTCACATTATTTCTATATATATATACACTTTTTTTTTTTACTTAAAACTTTTATTCATATATACATTTTTCAAACAGCAGGGGGGTTGGCCATTCCCCCACACTAGGTGGTAGAAAGTAGAAAGAAATCAGAGATACGAGTGAAAACCCGTATTGTGCTATTGTTTTTGTTCATCGAGTCGCTAGCTTGACTCGATCCCCGAATTCAATTGTCCTTGGGGAAAGTTTGGAGATCCGGGACAACCATGGATGGTATGTCCTCTCCAAAGTAATGCTTTAAACGATGTCCATTCACTTTAAAATTAGGACCGTCATTTTGAGATAATTCGACGGTGCCATAAGGATAAACCTTAGCGATAGTGAATGGACCAGTCCATCGGGTTTTGAGCTTTCCCGAGAAGATCTTGAGTCTAGAGTTGAAAAGAAGGACTCGATCACCAACGTTGAAAACACGGTTCTTGATGTTTGAGTCATGAATCTTCTTTGTCTTTTCTTTATAGATCAAAGAGTTCTCGTAAGCTTGATCACGAAGTTCATTTAATTCATTCAGTTGAACTTTTCTATGATCACCCGCAGTTTTGAGGTCAAAATTGGCATGCTTGAGTGTCACACCCCCAAAGTCGGGTCCAGCGGAAGCATACATGTAGCTGGGGTGTAACTCAATTGGTATTACAACACAGGTTCAAAACTGGTTTTCACTTGAATTATTTAGAATAAAATAGCTTAATCAAAATGTGGAATTTACATTTTTAAAAGTAGTGCGGAAGTAGGCCTTTAAAATACTTTTAAACAGTCCCCAAGTGAATATCAGAGTCTTCTATGACCATGCCATGCCTTGCCAAAACCTCCAGTAGCGTGCCATTGCTTAAAACCTGAAAATACATGCTAAAGAGTGTCAACACGAGGTTGGTGAGTTCATAAGTTTGTATTAAACCAATAGTGTTGTGAGTTCAATAAAGAGTTTTGTGACCATTGTGTGGCTCACAATGTCATAAAAATAAAGTTTACCTTAAAGTAAAATTTGAAGAGTGGACCATGAGTAGAGTATGTGATCATTACAACGAATACAATGCCACATAGAAAAATAGTCTATTACGCTAGCGCTAAGTTCATGCAACCGAAGCTATAACAGTGTGCATGCTCAAAGAGCATGAAATCAAATATAGGGGCCCGGCAAGTGTTTATCCCAGACACTTGTGTTTCGACATGGTATACGTTCGCGTTTGCCTATCCGGCCAAACCGAACGGGGGCGTTACCCCCAATAGATCTATTTATAACATTCGAGCTTCCCAGCAGGAATTAACGGTTCATGAGATGGGCATAATTGGGACATAACAGGGCTTAGGCTAATCCGCGTAATAATTTAAACAAAGCATAAGTTTCAGTGTGGTCCATAAAAGTGTTTGCATATAAGCAATTATTCATAAAGTGTGTTGCATAAAAGCAATAGTTCATAAAGAGTGTTGCATAAAAGCAATAGTTTCATAAAGTGTGTTGCATAAAAGCAATAGTTCATAAAATGAGTTGCATAAAAGCAATAGTTTCATAAAGTGTGTTGCATAAAAGCAATAGTTCATAAAATGAGTTGCATAAAAGCAATAGTTTCATAAAGTGTGTTGCATAAAAGCAATAGTTCATAAAGTGTGTTGCATGAAAGCAATAGTTTCATAAAGTGTGTTGCATATTTATTAAACACTTGTTTATGTTAGAAAATAATCAAGTATGCAACCGATATACACATAGGTGCATTTGAATAATCAATCAAGTATTGCGCATTCCAATAAAATAAGCATCGAGTTTAGTTAAAAACGAGCATGTATTCTCCCCCAAAACAGTTATAAAAACAAGCAAAAGTAGGGGGTATGAACTCACCTGGTGCCATAGCTACGATGACAAAAGTGGATACACTGAAATGAGGCACGATCTCTAATCGCAACCTAATATGAATGATAGTTTCTCATGTAAGAAACGAAATGATGCTACACATGCAAGTACGTATGCTATCGATACCACTCGTTAGTTTTGGAAATAAAGCTTATCGTCGAAAAATACATTTTTGACGTCTCGTTAAGTTAATAACCACTTTTCATGTAGTTGTGTTGAAAAGGTACTCCACGATCCTCGTTTGGTGTTTTATCGGTGAATATAAGGTTTTCGTCGCAAAAATAACATTTTCATTACTTGAAAATATGACCAAAATGGCCTCGCAAAACTAGTCGCGAAATATTGTACGTTAAGTGTTAATGGTCAAGCTCGGCGTTTTTGAAAACCTTGTAACAATATCTTGAAGTCGTGTTATTTAACTTTTGGCTATACGGGTCTCGATCGATGAGAGAATCGACTCTTATTGTTGCTATTTGAAAATATTATGTTCAACACTTAGAAATTTCATTATAGCAAAAGCTGTCAAAATATATATAGTTTATCGGGTATATAGATGAGGTCGTAGTTTATTCGTTACGAGTCCAATGATCAAACGGCCAATTGATTTGAAAAGCTTGCTGGGAGATCTTGATTTCATAAAACTACGGCTCGGACTCAAACTGATCCGATCATAAAGAAAAACAGCCGTGAAAGTGGTGTCTCGCAAAGACAGTTTACGTGAAAACTCTATTAGTGTACAAAGCTGATGGAAATATATATATATCGTCGGATTTCAAACACTTGTATCTTTTTCGTTATAAGCCCGTTTTCTATGTTCTTTATATCCCCGCGAAGGTAATCAAGCATACTTTAGGTTTCTCAAGGTCTCGGCTAGTCAAGATATCATTAAATCTCAGTTTTCCTAGCTAGAAAAATCAGGACAGATTCAATATTTCAGAAAATATAGTTTTCGTCGTAAATCTTGAAAATAGCATATCTTTTTCGTCGTAACTCGGATTTTATCCCCGTTTTCGGCCATAGTTTCGTCTCGGAATGTATTTTCTAACTCTTTGGTCTAAAGTTACACTCTAGACCCTGAGTTTACCACGTTTTGCAAAAATGGACAGTAGCTTTTATATAGTTGTAAAAATCAACTTTTCTAGTTCAAGGCTTGTTCAAAAGTTAACCAAACTATCTCAAATCAACACCACAAATACCGAATCCTACCATACACCTTCTTAGGGTGTCATGGGTGTTGGTATTTTAGTGTACATAATAAGTTGTGTTTAATATGCAAATAAGGGTCGACACTTATTTGAATATTAATGGGACTAACGACGGTTCAAAGGATGTTTCTGCTGATAGTTATGGATAAAGGGTGTTTCTGCTGATATTTCGTTTCTGCTGATGGCTCTGTGATCCTGCTGAAAGGCTTACGATCCTGCTGCTAGTGCAGTAAAGTAAATAACTATTTTACAGTTATTGTGTGTAACCACCTTTTAACCGTTTTGAACCTATAACTATCTGAAATTTTTCTATTTTAAAAGCAGAAAAGATATACACAGAAATAGGGACATACGAATTACAACAAACATAAATACCATTCACAAACTTGAATCAATTAGATTTTATCCGATTGTTAATTGGTATCCACTCCAATTAATCGATCTGAAAGCGTTTTCTCGTGACTTCTAATTGCTATCAGGATACCCATTACCCCATATATACAACAAAGATCGATTAATTTGAATTGATGGCTGGAGAATCTGTACGAGACATGACATCAAAGTTTGTGAAGTTAGTGAAGTTCGAAGGGCAGGACTTTCGAAGATGGCAGAAAAAGATGCAGTTCTTGTTAACAATTATGAAAGTTGTGTATGTTTTGACAACACCAACGCCTGCAGAACCAACTGATGATGATACTCTGGAAGAAACAAGGAAGAGAAACAAATTATGGAATGATGACTTCATATGTCGTGGAACAATTTTAAATGGTATGTGTGACACTCTTTTTGATATTTATCATAACATTGAATCAGCAAAAGAGTTATGGGAAACGCTTCAAGCCAAGTACATGGCTGAAGATTCATCCAGTAAGAAATTCTTGGTTAGTGATTTCATGAATTACAAAATGATAGATGGTCGTTCCGTTATGGAACAATACAATGAGTGTCTTAGTATACTTGGTCGCTTTACCCAACATGGTTTAAAAATGGATGAATCCATTGCGACGGCATCTATCATTGATAAACTTCCACCTTCTTGGAAGGATTTCAAAACTAATTTGAAACATAAGAAGGAAGAATACAATTTGGTAGATTTGGGTAGTGCCATAAGTATTGAGGAAGGGTGTCGTAGGATGGAAAACGTTTGGGAAAAAGGGAAAGACAAGGATATTGGCGGATCAAATGTCAATATGGTTGAGGAAACTAATTCTAGTTTCAAAAAGGATTCGAACAATAAGAACAAGAAACGTAAGTTTCAAGGGAATGATAACAAGAAGGGTTTTGGAAAGAAAGTAAAACAGTCGAATGATGGGGGCTGTTGGAAATGTGGAAAACCTGGACATTTCAAGCGTGATTGCCGTAGTGGAAAAGGCAAAAACGAGGCTGGTACTAGTGGTGGATCCAAAGGAGATCCAAAACAAGCAGGTATGATATTAACAAGTTATGATAATTCGGTTGTGAATTATGTACCATTAATTTGTGAATCATTCTATGTACAGGATGATGATATTGCTTGGTGGTATGATTCTGGAGCGACATGTCATGTTTGCAAGGACCGAAGATGGTTCAAGAAATTTGCAACGATTGATGATGGACGTGTTCTTACAATGGGAAATGTCGCAACAGAACCAATACTTGGAATTTGGACTAGTTGATATTACTTTTACTTCTGGAAAAACAATTTCGTTATGTAATGTTTGATATGTGCCTGGTATCCGGAAAAACTTGTTGTCCGGTGTATTATTAAATAATTGTGGGTACAAACAAGTGTTAGAATCCGACAAGTATATCTTGTCAAAACATGGTTCTTTTGTAGGTTTTGGATATTTATGTAATGGTATGATTATGTTGAATTTAGATATGCCTTCTACTTTTAATTCGATTTGTATGGTTGATTCTATATCTAGTGTTAAAATTAGTAACTTGGAATTATGGCATGCTAGATTAGGACATGTTCATCATAATAGAATGAAAGAAATGTCAAAAATGAGCATGATTCCATCTATTGAATTGGATCATAATAAGTGTAAAACTTGTATGCTTACTAAAATCACTAGAAAACCATTTAAAAGGGCAAATCGTGAATCAAAACTATTAGATCTTATTCATAGTGATCTATGTGATTTGCATGCTACACCATCTCTAGGTAACAAGAAATATGTCATAACTTTTATAGATGATGCATCACGTTATTGCTATATTTATTTATTGCATTCTAAGGATGAAGCTCTTGATAAATTTCGTATTTATAAACAAGAGGTAGAGCTTCATCAAAAGGATTTGGTAAAAATCTTACGTACTGATCGTGGAGGGGAGTATTATGATCCGGTATATTTTCAATCTACCGGAATAATACACCAAACAACGGCTCCATATACACCACAACAAAATGGTGTGGCTGAAAGAAAGAATAGGAAATTGAAGGAAATGGTGAATTCAATGTTATCTTATTCTGGGTTAAGTGAATGATTTTGGGGAGAAGCTATGTTAACGGCTTGTTACTTGCTAAACCGTATTCCCGGTAAAAGCAACAAGAAAACCCCATATGAACTTTGGCACAAGAAATCACCAAACTTGAATTTTCTCAAGGTTTGGGGATGTAGGGCTGTAGTTAGGCTCACTGAACCTAAAAGAAAAACTTTAGGTGAAAGAGGTATAAATTGCATATTCATTGGGTATGCTGAAAACTCATATGCATATAGGTTTTATGTATTAGAACCTAATGAATATGTTTCTGTGAATTCTGTGATAGAATCACGAGATGCAATCTTTGATGAAGAAAGATTCACATCTATACCTAGGCCAAGGGACATGAGTCATAGTTCTAAGGAACAGGTTAATACCGAAGATGTTCCATCGACTAGCACTGAACCAAGAAAGGGTACACGAGTAAGAAAAACCAAAACTTTTGGTGATGATTTTCAACTTTACTTAGTTGAAGGATCAAGGAATGAAATTAATTATCAATATCAATATCGTTTTAATATTGATAAGGATCCAATGACATATAGTGAAGCAATGGCTTCAAGGGATGTTGCTTTTTGGAAAGAAGCAATCCAAGATGAGATGGATTCTATCTTGCAAAACGAAGTTTGGAAATTGGCTGATTTACCTCCTGGTTGTAAACCATTAGGAAGTAAATGGATCTTCAAGAGGAAGATGAAAGTAGATGGTACTATTGATAAGTATAAAGCCAGATTGGTAATCCAAGGCTTTAGACAAAAAGAGGGTATTGATTATTTCGATACATATGCTCCGGTTGCAAGGATATCTACCATTAGATTGTTATTAGCATTAGCTGCAATACACAATCTTGTAATTCACCAAATGGATGTGAAAACTGCATTCTTAAATGGTGAATTGGATGAAGAGATTTATATGAAACAACCAGAAGGGTTTGTCATGCCTGGACATGAAAACAAGGTTTGTAAATTAATAAAATCTCTTTATGGGTTAAAACAAGCTCCAAAACAATGGCATCAAAAATTTGATAACATTGTATTGTCAAGTGGATTTGTTTTAAATCAAGCTGATAAATGTGTCTATAGTAAATTTGATGATTCTGGAAATGGAGTCATGATTTGTTTATATGTAGATGATATGTTGATATTTGGTACAAACCAAGATCAAGTTGATGAGACTAAGGAATTCTTGTCATTAAAATTTGCTATGAAAGACATGGGGGAGGCGGAAGTGATCTTAGGTATTAAAATCATACGTGAGAACAAAGGCATTTCAATATCTCAATCACATTATATTGAGAAAATCTTGGAAAAGTTCAATTTCAAGGATTGTTCTCCAATAGGTACTCCTATGGATCCTAATATTAAACTATTACCAAACAAAGGTAAAGTGGTGTCTCAACTTGAATACTCAAAGAGGATTGGCTCACTAATGTATGCCATGATAAGTACTAGGCCGGATATTGCATATGCAGTTGGCAAGCTAAGTAGGTTTACTAGCAATCCTAGTGTATTTCATTGGCGAGCTTTGGATAGAGTATTTCAGTATTTGTAAGGAACTATTAATTATAAGTTAACTTACATTGGGTTTCCTTCGGTAATTGAAGGTTTTTGTGATGCAAGTTGGATATCCAATAAAGAAGATCATTCTTCTACATCTGGATGGGTGTTCCTTCTTGGGGGAGGTGCCATTAGTTGGGCATCTAAGAAACAGACTTGCATAACAAACTCAACTATGGAGTCTGAGTTTGTTGCTTTGGCAGCGGCTGGTAACGAGGCTGAATGGTTAAGGAATTTGATTTATGAAATTCCATTGTGGCCAAAACCGATTTCTTCTATTTCTATCAGGTGTGATAGTCAAGCTACTTTGGCTAAGGCTTATAGTCAAGTGTATAATGGCAAGTCAAGACACTTAGGTGTAAGACACAGCATGGTTCGTGAGCTCATAATGCATGGTGTCATATCCGTTGAGTGGATTACAACTCATCGGAATTTAGCTGATCATTTAACCAAAGGGTTAAGTGGAGATCTCGTGAAAGGATCAGCTGTGGGGTTAGGTTTAAAGTCCATCTGAAAGCTCTCATGTTAAGATACCCAATTCCCACCTAATATGAGGTTAGGTGCTGAATTTTCAATGTGGAAAGCTTAACATCTAGAGTTTAGAACACAACATCAAATTATCCCAAAGGTATGTGTTCAGACTGCAAGTTAAGATAGGTTGAAGTTTATCTTCTTAATAATTCTTTTGAAAAATTGCATTTGCAGGTGCAAGAGTAAAAGAATTATCTATATGAGTATGAAGTTTAGCTGCTTCAAGAAGCTGGGACTTGGCTTTGATATACTTATGAAGGATAGGGACATAGGCTAGTAAAAGAATGTGTCAAGTAAGAATTGTGAATGTAAAACTAATGTGTATATTATCTTCATGTATTCAATAGTGATATTACAATGTTCAATCTTTCGAGAAACCTTGATATCCGAATATTTGGAATGTGTAATATACTAATATGAAATTCAATCTTCGTGACATTTCATTTATGCATTAGTTTGATTGTTTGTTGTGGAAAGTTAGTTAATTTAAGATTACACTAAAATGGGGGAGGTTTGTTGGTATTTTAGTGTACATAATAAGTTGTGTTTAATATGCAAATAAGGGTCGACACTTATTTGAATATTAATGGGACTAACGACGGTTCAAAGGATGTTTCTGCTGATAGTTATGGATAAAGGGTGTTTCTGCTGATATTTCATTTCTGCTGATGGCTCTGTGATCCTGCTGAAAGGCTTACGATCCTGCTGCTAGTGCAGTAAAGTAAATAACTGTTTTACAGTTATTGTGTGTAACCACCTTTTAACCGTTTTGAACCTATAACTATCTGAAATTTTTCTATTTTAAAAGCAGAAAAGATATACACAGAAATAGGGACATACGAATTACAACAAACATAAAAACCATTCACAAACTTGAATCAATTAGATTTTATCCGATTGTTAATTGGTATCCACTCCAATTAATCGATCTGAAAGCGTTTTCTCGTGACTTCTAATTGCTATCAGGATACCCATTACCCCATATATACAACAATGGGGTCCTAAACATCACCAATCTTGGTGGATCTCATGAGATTACTAATAAAAATTGTAGATCTATGCTTATAAAGAAAGAAATGAGTAATAAGTGGTATGGATCTTACATACTTGCATATTTTTCCAATATATCTTGAAAATACATAAAAATATAAAGTAAATGAAAGTATGAAAAGATTAGAAAGATGTTATTGAAGCTTACTTGAAGATTTGAGGTGATTTGATGAGAAATTGATTAATAACCTAGGGTTTTTACCACAAAACCCCAACTAGATCATGATTTGAACTTGATAAACACTTGATTCTTGAAAGTTTATGGTTTCTTGCTCTTGTTGTTGTGTGGGTCGATCTATATAGAGAGAAAGAAAGAAACTTGGCTAGCTTTGTTGGTGTAAATGAATGTGGTGTATGTGTATATTGGAAGTATAGAGTATATATATATATATATATATATATATATATATATATATATATATATATATATATATATATATATATATATATATATATATATGGACTTGGTCAAAAAGTTGGTCCAAAAAGGGGGGGGGGGGGGGGGGGGAACATGGGGCGTGTTTTAGGGGAGGATGGTGGGTGTTTGTGGGCTATTAAATGTTATTGTCTTCAACACATGTATATGTTTAGTTTTTGTTGTGTATTGGGTGTTATCGGGTACCGAATTATCTAAAAATAAATGTTAACGAGAGGAATTAAAATACGACGAAGTTGTAAAAGTTGTAAAATATTATTCCAGATGATAATCGGGTGTTAAAATAATTATTGAATTGAAATAGCGCAAACCGACGGAGTTATAAGCTCCGACCGTAAAATATAGTAATTGATTAGAAAACACCGGGTAAAATAATAATATAATTTTTATATTATTATTATGAGTATGTAAATATGTTAGGATCATAGTCGGGAGTATTGGGTATACATTAGTAGTAAAACTGAGTGGTATCGTTAATTACCAATTAAGCATACGTAAATGGAAATAATGCATATCCGTGTAGGTTCTCAAGTGATGATGATGTGTAGACTATTCCAGTCTATATCAAGTGTCATTAATGAATGATGCATGAATTCGCAGCTAAACCTAACTGGTTACGTGAATTTGAAGACTCGTAAACTCAGTTTACGAAATGACAAACGACAATCGTGAATAGTGATTTCCTTCCGGAAATGAATAGTGTCACATGAATAGTAAAATTTCTGAACGCTTCTCGGAATCACAAACTGACTCCAAAAACGATAAATAGTAAAATGATGAATAGTGACCGGTAAATAGTAAATGATGAATAGTAACTGATGAATAGTGAATAGAAGAAATGTCATGAAAATGCGGTTTGTTACAGTCTCACCCCCTTAAAAGGAACTTCGTCCCGAAGTTCAGTTTGTGTTGGTCTCTGAAGTTGTATTGGTGAAAAGATGATGATTCTTATCGTGTGAGCTATTGAGCTCTAACAAGGTACAAGTCTGACGACCACTAGGCCTACTCTGTCAGAAATGTTGAATGATCCAGTGTATATCGGGTTCATGAATGCTTACTGGACTAGTGAGTTGGGTTTTTCCAAATTTCGATCTGTCAATGGATGTTGGCACTTCGACCATAAAATGCCTCAAATGATGTAGTCCCTAAGCCCTTGTGGTAACTATGGTTATAAAGGAATCTGATTTATGGAAAATGGTTAATCCAACCATTTCTAGAGTCAATCACTCATGCTATGAGCATATCTTCCTATGTTTGAATCGATCTCAAATTCTGACCATTGGTCTGCAGATGATAGGTGGTGTAGTTCCAAAAGAATCTTAATGAAATCGCTAGGAGTTTGAGGTGAATCAAATTCCTCTATTAGGGATAATTGAAATGGGTATCATGAATCTTGTTTTGAAAGACTTACAAGGTTAAGTCCGTCAAAGGGTGTTGTTAAAAATAATAGATTAGGATAAGGTTGTGATCCTCCGCAGGATGTCATGAATTGAGTTTTTCTCCACCTACGATGCTTAGTCTCCATTACTAAGATTTTCCCCAAGTTATAAATCACAAACCCCTAAAGGTATAAGAGATGTAATATAGTGATTGATTTTCAAAGTTTGTTTTGGAGATTGGGTGTTTTGTTCATAAACCTTCCCTGAGTAAATAAATTTACAACTTCAAGCAACCGGCTTTCCAAGTAACATTTTTCTCGATGTTTCAAAATTTAGTAGTTATGCAAGATAGGACTATTTTCAATATAAAGTGGATAGTATGGTTTACCAAAGATTGATGTTTAAAATTTCCTAACATTCAATAGTTTTGTGAAAGGTTAACCAAAAGGAATTTGCTTGTCAAAATAAGTGCCTCAGAAAAGTATTTCTTACAAGATATATGTTTTGTATAATGGTAGTTTGGAGAAAAATCCATTTAGAAGTAAAAGTATTAAGAGGATAAAATAGTCGGGTAGGTATGTCTGCACAATGCATGGATGTCTAACATGTTTGAATAATGTCTATTGGTGAGGACATGTTCAATTGAAGGTTCTATAGTCTTGGTTAGGAGGTTGGATGTATCTCTATAGTGTTGCTTAGTGAGCATTCGCATCGAAACTAATCTTGTAATTCAGTCAAGCCAATACTTTCCATATGGTGGAATTGTGGCAATCAGGCCAGTGATAGTGGTTCGAATGGTTTTGTGGTATCCTGAGATTTCTGTTGAGTTTTGAATGGTTTCAATGTACCGAGGGATCCTCCTTATAGATGGTATGGAAAGTCTTTCCTAGGGAGGTCATTGATAATATCCACTTATCAATATAGGGAGTAGTGAGGGATGAGTGACATCGGAGTCTATAGAGTGTTAGCTAATTCCTTATATATATATGGGGATGGGGAAAGGAAAATGATAGTGATGGTGAGAAGGGAAAAGATTGTGACAACTGCGACAAAATGAGGTTGTGATAAAAGAAAATACTGTGATATAAGTGTATCGTGCATAGACGTAAATATCCATGAGATGAAATGACCAGTTGGCGTGCTTCCAATCGGTGGTTAACGAGATGGTGAAAAGTATGGATGTTCTGCCAACGAGTGTTTACACACACGTAAATGAAACATTTGGAAATTGAGTAGAGAATTCAATCCAGACAGAATTTTATTATAACCATTCTCAGTATTGCAAAATTCATTTCTGAGTCAGACATAGGTGGTCAGCCTATATCTCACTATCCCGGGTTGAATATAGATGACCAGTCTATATTCCACCGAGGTTTCATGAATTTTGAAATACTCAGCTCAGTTATACTAAGACTATGTCCTTCCCAAATACCAAGACGTTCTGAAAGACAAAAGCAAGTGACCAAACTCGAGGTCAATTTATGAAGCTATGCAAGGAAAAGCATAACGTGGTGACATATACGATACATGAGCATGCTTATATGAAAGACAATTATACTAATCAACTATAATAAGTGAATATAATATACCAGATAATGAGACACAAATCTCATCACCTATGTCGGCAACAAACCACAAATGAGGCATCAACTTGGCAGGCAGGCACGTGGCGGTCATAGGGTTAAGTTTTCTTGAAATTAGCTATAGTCTAGGTTTTAAAAACACTTAGTTCGCTATAGCCAAAGCTCTGATACCAATCTGTCACACCCCCAAAGTCGGGTCCAGCGGAAGCATACATGTAGCTGGGGTGTAACTCAATTGGTATTACAACGCAGGTTCAAAACTGGTTTTCACTTGAATTATTTAGAATAAAATAGCTTAATCAAAATGTGGAATTTACATTTTTAAAAGTAGTGCGGAAGTAGGCCTTTAAAATACTTTTAAACGGTCCCCAAGTGAATATCAGAGTCTTCTATGACCATGCCATGCCCTGCCAAAACCTCCAGTAGCGTGCCATTGCTTAAAACCTGAAAATACATGCTAAAGAGTGTCAACACGAGGTTGGTGAGTTCATAAGTTTGTATTAAACCAATAGTGTTGTGAGTTCAATAGAGAGTTTTGTGACCATGTGTGGCTCACAATGTGATAAAAATAAAGTTTACCTTAAAGTAAAATTTGAAGAGTGGACCATGAGTAGAGTATGTGATCATTACAACGAATACAATGCCACATAGAAAAATAGTCTATTACGCTAGCGCTAAGTTTATGCAACCGAAGCTATAACAGTGTGCATGCTCAAAGAGCATGAAATCAAATATAGGGGCCCGGCAAGTGTTTATCCCAGACACTTGTGTTTCGACATGGTATACGTTCGCGTTTGCCTATCCGGCCAAACCGAACGGGGGTGTTACCCCCAATAGATCTATTTATAACATTCGAGCTTCCCAGCAGGAATTAACGGTTCATGAGATGGGCATAATTGGGACATAACAGGGCTTAGGCTAATCCGCGTAATAATTTAAACAAAGCATAAGTTTCAGTGTGGTCCATAAAAGTGTTTGCATATAAGCAATTATTCATAAAGTGTGTTGCATAAAAGCAATAGTTCATAAAGAGTGTTGCATAAAAGCAATAGTTTCATAAAGTGTGTTGCATAAAAGCAATAGTTCATAAAATGAGTTGCATAAAAGCAATAGTTTCATAAAGTGTGTTTCATAAAGTGTGTTGCATAAAAGCAATAGTTCATAAAATGAGTTGCATAAAAGCAATAGTTTCATAAAGTGTGTTGCATAAAAGCAATAGTTCATAAAGTGTGTTGCATGAAAGCAATAGTTTCATAAAGTGTGTTGCATATTTATAAAACACTTGTTTATGTTAGAAAATAATCAAGTATGCAACCGATATACACATAGGTGCATTTGAATAATCAATCAAGTATTGCGCATTCCAATAAAACGAGCATCGAGTTTAGTTAAAAACGAGCATGTATTCTCCCCCAAAACAGTTATAAAAACAAGCAAAAGTAGGGGGTATGAACTCACCTGGTGCGATAGCTACGATGACAAAAGTGGATACACTGAAATGAGGCACGATCTCTAATCGCAACCTAATATGAATGATAGTTTCTCATGTAAGAAACGAAATGATGCTACACATGCAAGTACGTATGCTATCGATACCACTTGTTAGTTTTGGAAATAACGCTTATCGTCGAAAAATACATTTTTGACGTCTCGTTAAGTTAATAACCACTTTTCATGTAGTTGTGTTGAAAAGGTACTCCACGATCCTCGTTTGGTGTTTTATCGGTGAATATAAGGTTTTCGTCGCAAAAATAACATTTTCATTACTTGAAAATATGACCAAAATGGCCTCGCAAAACTAGTCGCGAAATATTGTACGTTAAGTGTTAATGGTCAAGCTCGGCGTTTTTGAAAACCTTGTAACAATATCTTGAAGTCGTGTTATTTAACTTTTGGCTATACGGGTCTCGATCGATGAAAGAATCGACTCTTATTGTTGCTATTTGAAAATATTATGTTCAACACTTAGAAAATTTCATTATAGCAAAAGCTGTCAAAATATATATAGTTTATCGCGTATATAGATGAGGTCGTAGTTTATTCGTTACGAGTCCAATGATCAAACGGCCAATTGATTTGAAAAGCTTGCTGGGAGATCTTGATTACATAAAACTACGGCTCGGACTCAAACTGATCCGATCATAAAGAAAAACAGCCGTGAAAGTGGTGTCTGTCAAAGACAGTTTACGTCAAAACTCTATTAGTGTACAAAGCTGATGGAAATATATATATATCGTCAGATTTCAAACACTTGTATCTTTTTCGTTATAAGCCCGTTTTCTATGTTCTTTATATCCCCGCGAAGGTAATCAAGTATACTTTAGGTTTCTCAAGGTCTCGGCTAGTCAAGATATCATTAAATCTCAGTTTTCCTAGCTAGAAAAATCGGGACAGATTCAATATTTCAGAAAATATAGTTTTCGTCGTAAATCTTGAAAATAGCATATCTTTTTCGTCGTAACTCGGATTTTATCCCCGTTTTCGGCCATAGTTTTGTCTCGGAATGTATTTTCTAACTCTTTGGTCTAAAGTTACACCCTAGACCCTGAGTTTACCACGTTTTGCAAAAATGGACAGTAGCTTTTATATAGTTGTAAAAATCAACTTTTCTAGTTCAAGGCTTGTTCAAAAGTTAACCAAACTATCTCAAATCAGCACCACAAATACCCAATCCTACCATACACCTTCTTAGGGTGTCATGGGGTCCTAAACATCACCAATCTTGGTGGATCTCATGAGATTACTAATAAAAATTGTAGATCTATGTTTATAAAGAAAGAAATGAGTAATAAGTGGTATGGATCTTACATACTTGCATATTTTTCCAATATATCTTGAAAATACATAAAAATATAAAGTAAATGAAAGTATGAAAAGATTAGAAAGATGTTATTGAAGCTTACTTGAAGATTTGAGGTGATTTGATGAGAAATTGATTAATAACCTAGGGTTTTTACCACAAAACCCCAACTAGATCATGATTTGAACTTGATAAACACTTGATTCTTGAAAGTTTATGGTTTCTTGCTCTTGTTGTTGTGTGGGTCGATCTATATAGAGAGAAAGAAAGAAACTTGGCTAGCTTTGTTGGTGTAAATGAATGTGGTGTATGTGTATATTGGAAGTATAGAGTATATATATATATATATGGACTTGGTCAAAAAGTTGGTCCAAAAAGGGGGGGGGGGGGGGGAACATGGGGCGTGTTTTAGGGGAGGATGGTGGGTGTTTGTGGGCTATTAAATGTTATTGTCTTCAACAGATGTATATGTTTAGTTTTTGTTGTGTATTGGGTGTTATCGGGTACCGAGTTATCTAAAAATAAATGTTAACGAGAGGAATTAAAATACGACGAAGTTGTAAAAGTTGTAAAATATTATTCCAGATGATAATCGGGTGTTAAAATAATTATTGAATTGAAATAGCGCAAACTGACGGAGTTATAAACTCCGACCGTAAAATATAGTAATTGATTAGAAAACACCGGGTAAAATAATAATATAATTTTTATATTATTATTATGAGTATGTAAATATGTTAGGATCATAGTCGGGAGTATTGGGTATACGTTAGTAGTAAAACTGAGTGGTATCGTTAATTACCAATTAAGCATACGTAAATGGAAATAATGCATATCCGTGTAGGTTCTCAAGTGATGATGATGTGTAGACTATTCCAGTCTATATCAAGTGTCATTAATGAATGATGCATGAATTCGCAGCTAAACCTAACTAGTTACGCGAATTTGAAGACTCGTAAACTCAGTTTACGAAATGACGAACGACAATCGTGAATAGTGATTTCCTTCCGGAAATGAATAGTGTCACATGAATAGTAAAATTTCTGAACGCTTCTCGGAATCACAAACTGACTCCGAAAATGATGAATAGTAAAATGATGAATAGTGACCGGTGAATAGTAAATGATGAATAGTAACTGATGAATAGTGAATAGAAGAAATGTCATGAAAATGCGGGTTGTTACATTGAGAGCCCAATAGGCTTTATGTTCAAGCTCGATCGGAAGATGGCACGCTTTCCCGTACACAAGTTTGTAAGGCGTACACCCAATGGGTGTTTTGTAAGCCGTACGGAAAGCCCAAAGTGCATCAACTAATTTATCCGACCACGATGCACGATTTTCACCTACGGTTCTTTCTAAAATTCTTTTAATGCCCCGATTGGAAACTTCGACTTGTCCACTTGTTTGAGGGTGGTACGCAGTAGAAAGACGGTGAGTTACACTGTACTTTTGCATGACTTTGTCGAATTTGTCATTACAGAAGTGCGTACCACGATCACTAATAATAGCACGTGGAGTTCCGAATCGGGCAAAAAGAGCTTTCAAAAATTTCACAACTACTCGGGCATCATTTGTGGGTAAAGCTTTCGCTTCGACCCATTTTGACAAGTAGTCAACGGCCACGAGTATGTATTTGTTGCCATGAGAGGATGGAAATGGCCCCATAAAGTCGATGCCCCAGATGTCAAAAATTTCACAAACTTGAATTGCATTTTGAGGCATTTCGTTCTTTTGTGAAATATTCCCGTGACGTTGACAAGCGTCACAGGACTTGACCAATTCTTGGGCATCCTTGTAGATCGAGGGCCAATAAAAGCCGGAATCAAACACCTTTTTGGCGGTGTAGTTGGGATTGTGGTGGCCCCCCGTGGGACCAGCATGGCAAGCCTTTAAAATTTCCGTGCCTTCCTGACCATACACACACCGCCGGATGACTTGATCCGCGCAAATTTTGAAAAGATAGGGGTCGTCCCAGAAGTAATGTTTTACATCTTTGAAGAATTTATGTTTTTGTTGGGACGACATCCCTTTCACCACAAAGTTACCCGCAAGGTAGTTTGCAAAGTCGGCAAACCATGGGGTAATCGAGTCTCCACGAAATGAAACCGCATTGAGGGTTTCGAGAGGAAATGTTTCATTTATTTCATTTTTCTCGAAAGCATCTTGGTAAGGGTTTTCAAGACGGGAGAGATGATCAGCAGCTAGGTTCTCAGCTCCTTTTTTATCAAGAATAATGATATCAAATTCCTGTAGGAGGAGAACCCAATGGAGGAGTCTCGGCTTTGCATCTTGTTTTGCAAAGAGGTGCTTCAAAGCCGAGTGATCCGTATACACTATGCTCTTGGTCAGTATCAAGTATGGCCGGAATTTTTCAAAAGCATACACCACAGCTAATAATTCTTTTTTAGTGGTGGTGTAATGACTTTGAGCCTCGGTCATAGTTTTGCTGGCATAGTGTTTAGGCTGAAAATGTTTTGTTTTTTGTTGCCCCAAGACTGCCCCTATCGCATAATCACTAGCATAGTGTTTAGGCTGAAAACGTACACAGACGAACGTGGAAGAAAGTACAACTGATGAACAGAAAAGGCTATGAGTGTGAAATTTTTATTTTTACAATCCTAATAAATAAAGAAAATTTTAAGAAAAAGAAAAATTATTTTTACACTATTTAATTATTTATTATTAATTAATTGCTAATTATCTATTTATTAACTAATTATATTAATTTAAATGATTACAAATTACTAAAAAGACTTAGATAATTAATAAGATTTTTATAAATCTAATTAACCATCACAGGAATCCTAAAAATTATAAAAAGTTGATTTTATGTATTTTTAAACTAATTTACTAATTATTATTCTATTTATTTATTAATTACCAATTAAACTACTTATATTATAAAAAATAGAAAATTAACAATATAAATTCTAGAAAAATTTATAAAAATGTTTTAACATATATAAAAGCTAAAAAAATTATAAAAACTATGTTTTACTTAATAAAATCTAAAAGACAAAAGAAAAATCTGGAAAATTTTATAAAATTACTTTAATATAAAAGAGATTTAATAAAAATAGAAAAATGCTATAGTGCTTATAAATAAGCTAAAAAGAAAATTAAAAAGATAATTTCTATTAAATAGAAGCTATCACTATAATTAAAATTGGTTTTTTGAGTTTTTTCTTTTTCCAAACTAATTTACTACTAAAAACTAAAAACTTTCACAAACACACTTTTTATGGAGCTCAGAAATAATCACTTTGAGTGCTTATTTGTTCAACAGTTGACTTTGGTTGACTGAGAAGAGAAATAAGCACAAATGGACTTATATGGGGTCCACAATGGTTAAAACTTGTTCACTTAAGTATTTTGGACAGGTTTAAGCTAAGATCACTCAAATAAGACAACTGAATAAGCCAAAAATCCACAATAAGCACTTGCTTATTTTGGTTCTGAGACAGAAAAGGGGACAACCTTTGGGAAAGGTTTCAGGTGGGGTCCACAAGGTCCAAGGTCAAATAAATGGTCAAAACCTCAACCCTGCCAGGAGGGGATTGTATGAACCAAGATTGGGTCAGTGGGACCCACTGAGGTGGCCACAATGAGCCACCAAAGTGATGGTGGTGACTGGGTCTGCTGATGCACAGGGCAAGGCCTTGCCCTGCAAGTGTGTTTGGAGGGCAAAAAGGTCCTTAAGAAAAATTTACAAAAATCAAACAAGTGTAGAAATCAATAGTTCTACTGGTAGACTTTAATCACAACAAGTTTCAAAGGCTAAAACAACACACAAAAATCTAGATAATTCATGCCATATTTGAGATTTCTGCACAATGCACTTTTTGACTTTTTACAAAACTTGAGTATTTGACTTTTATGAACTTCAAATCACCTTTTGTTGATTTAATCTGTTATAATAAGCTAGAAAAGGACCAAATTAAGCTACAACTCACACTTATGCACTGATTTTATGAAATCTTAGGTCTAAATGTCACCACAGTTAACTGTGGTGATGATTTTGTTTATGATTTTGACTTCTGTGTTTGTAGCTACTAAAAAGGGACTTGTTTTGTTGTATTTAGACTTTAAGTGAGCTAAGTAAACAATCAACAACAACTGAGAACAACCACACTTCCCCAAACAGTTCAATCCAAACACCCTCTTAACCCACAGATAAAAAAAAACTAAAGTAATAAGCGTCCAAATCACAATTCAATGATCACAAATTACCTATTAAGCAATAAACAGACAAGATATACACAAATGAACTACTATTATTACTTTTACACTAAATGATGAAAATCAAAATGAGATTTTTACAAAGCCTTCCAAGCAAATTTCAAAGAACCATGAACCATACACCAATCCTAATGGTTCCCATGAACCACTAACCCACAGCCTTCCATTATTTACTGTGCTCCTTGCTTGTCTTTTCCTTTTTCATAATTTTTTATTTTATTTTTATTTTTTCTGAATTTTGGCTATTTTTCTAAAAACTTATCCTTGATTAACACAGAAGCTTATACAACTTCTAAACACTTGTTATTTTGGTTTATGAAACTATATTACAACTTTAGAACACTTGGTGAAATGTAAACAACACACTTAAAATTCAAACTTAAGACTTGAAAATTGAAATTGATATTTAAACTTAAAACTTTGAATTGCATTAACTGAGAATAGATTACAAATGATAAAGGAAATATTACAAAACTAAATTACATTCTACACACTACTACTAAAGCTCATATGAGCATACATATATATATATATATATATATATATATATATATATATATATATATATATATATATATATATATATATATATATATATATATATATATATATATATACATATATATATATATATACATATATATATATATATATACATATATATATATATACATATATATATATATATATATATATATATATATATCGAGATATAAATTAGAGCACATCTTTTTCCACATGGCTTCCCTTTGAATTTTTTATGTCCCAGTGAGTTCCTTGTTGACCCTTGACCATATCCCATCCATTCAATTGAGCTTTGATCAATCCTAGCCATTGGATTGAATTTTCCCGCCAAAAAAACAATGGGGCAATTCTGAGTGTTATGGTTGGGGGTATTAATTATGGTGGTGGGGGTTGGTTAGGTTGGTGAGAGGCATTTATTGTGGGGGGCTATAGGTTGGAAAAGGCGAAGAGGAGGGGGGGGGGGACATGGAACCTGGTTTTACGTTGGGGTGTTGGGAGGGAAAGAGATGACTGGCCATTTGACCGGAGGGGTTTTTATTAATAAAATGGGATTGGGCCTGGGTGATGTTGGGCTTTGGGGATGGTTTTGGATCAGGGTTGGATTTTGGGCTTGAGGTGTTTGTTTGATAATAATAAAGGGTCCGTTTGGTTAAATGTATCACAAGGACCAATTTTGTAATTTTCCAAACTTTGAGGACTGAACTTGTAATTTTCCCACATTGCTTCCAAGGACCAAAAATGCCAAGTACCATAATTCCAAGAACCATTTTTGCCATTTTCCATTTTTCAAAATTCCCAAGGACCTGTTTTGCCAAATTTGAAATCTCAGGGACCAAATGTGTAATTTTGGAAAACTTCTGACCCAAGTATAATCTTTTGTGATATTTGACTTTCAAAACCTTGGGTTGACTTTTCCTTTCAAAATAAATGCATAGGGACTATTTTTGACAAGTTTTGAAACTCGGGGGACTAAAACTGCCAATATTGCAAACTTTGATCATTTTTCATTTGTTTTTGCTCATTTTGCATTTAAAACACATAAAACACAATCCATGGGATAATTTAAGTATTTTGATAACTTTTTGATTGTTTTTGTATGTTTTGGCAGTTTAAATACGACAAAAATGATGAGTGTTTGAGCACTAATCAATCAAACTTAAACCCATCCATTTCCACTGGTGGCTCACTGGGGGATCCCACATCATCCTCTTCAAAATCAGACACATTCACAACATCTTCTTCTTCATTAACCAGCTGTGTGGATGTGCCCACATCATCCTTTTCCACTACCTCTTCAAAATCAACAAAGTTATTGTTAAGCTCTAAAACCACAGGCTCACTCTGAAGTTCTTCAACCATGTCTGTAATCAAGTCGTCTTCCACACCAACATTATCTTCAGGAGTGGCAAACTGGAACAAGTCTTCATCTGTAAATTGCGATTGTTGATCAGCTTGTTCTGGACCAGCAACCCGACTTACATTGGTAGTTGACGGCTCCTCCAGCACTTCATCAATTGAAGGCTCAACTTGTTCCGGACCAATGGTACCATCATTTGAAGGCACCTCCGGTACTTCATCCGTTAATTTTCTGGCTCTTTTGGCTTTTAATTGTTTCGCCTCAACATACACCTCTATCTCTCTATGTGTTGGAACCAAATCCAACATGTTCATGACATCGTCATAATTCCGCAAGGGTAACAACCTAATATCCAATGGCTCACCTGGTATCCTATAATGACACACTGAAACCCCACCGTTGACATCTATGTCATCTACCAACGATTCAAAAGCGTCAAATTAAACAGGTCATAATCAACACAATCATACCACGCAATAACTGGATCAATGTATACCCTTCCTGGCGGTGACGTAAATTTTCCACTGTGAGTGATTTTTAGAGTGAAGTAGTTCTGGTTGCTTTCTGTGTAGAAACAATAAACATCAACACACACACTAACAACATGAAAAATTATCTTAATGCATAATCTAATGCCCATTCGTATGGTTGAATTAGGTTAACATATCACTGTAGCTAAAAAGTCGATACAATTAACAATGCCCAAAACTTACCGTATAGTTGATGAAGATTACGGATCGGGGAAGATCGTTCACGGTTTCTCCCAAATATCAGAGCCATTTTCCTCACTTTTTAGTTGATCGGAAATCGTATTTTAAAACTTTAGGGCATAAATTGAAATTAACTTTGAGCAATTAGGCTACAAGGCTTTTGAGTTAATCGATGGGTGTAGTATTGGTTTAGGCGAGAACCGTGAAATGACAATACTACCCTCAATGATGTGGCATTTAACGAGGAAACTAACGGAAAAACACTCTGGTGGCTATTTTGCAGTTTTACGAAACGTTAATGGCAAATTTGCACGCCTTTATGACTCGGTCCCATTTTTGCGATTTCGTGATACTTTAGTGACCATTTTTACAATTTACCCTAAATATGGTTTGTGTGGTTAATACTTGGAATTCAGTTGTTGCAAGTTGTAAATGTTCAGCCTTTCGTTTTCCGTAACCAATGTTTCCATTTGATTTATACATCCTTGAAACTCATATTCTGGGTGATTAATATGTGCATTCATGGCTTTTATGGTTAGTATTCTTTGAGGTGAAAATCATGCAGCCCATTTGTATTATGTAACCACCATTTATTGATCCTTGTATTTATATGATAATAATGATAATATTTGATTTATATTTATTGATCCGTGTACTATTATGAGTATTTATATGATGACAATAATATTTGTTTTATATTTTAGAGTTTAAATTTTTTGCTTTAAGCATTTGTACCGTACAATATTTTGTGCACATTTACTTTTCCACATTATATATACCAAAAGTTAATCTTTATATATATAACAGGTTTACCATCATTTCAAATGTATGAATATCTAGGCTCTCATTAATCTATATCTGTACTATCTATAAAGAGAAAATGATCAAAAAGTCAAGAAATGAAATGTGAAAAACTTAAATTAATGTTTTGATTAAATTACTTTTAATTAATGCATTTACCATTTCTTAATACCTCTAATAATCAAAACTACGAAAACATGGAAACTTACATTACACGTTCAATTTTTTTTGTCAATTTAAAAACATGAAAAGTTAAATGAAGAATTAATAAATGAAAACATGGAAATTAAATTTTTTTGTCAACTTAAGAATGAATATCACGTATGTAAAATTGTTTTGTCAACTTAAGAATGAATACACACATATAAAAAAACATGATAGACAGTTATATTGATATTTTGGTTACACAAACCACTTAACCAAAATATCATTATAATTAAATGCCGTTATAAAATCCCGTTTTTATGCATGGTACTCGTCTAGTGTAAGAATATAACGAACACAGTGTATAGGCTACACGAACACGACGAAGAAATCAAAACTAACTGTCACATTCAACCCGTTCTCCATCCTATTATACAAAAATGTATTGTCAAAAAAAAAATAATAAAATAAAATAAAATTAAAAAAAAAAAATGTAGTAGCACACAGCCACTTCCGTCTAGCAAAAAAAAACATCCCACCTAACGTTGAACAAGTATCGCGATTCGTATGGAGACACACGATCTAATGGTCACACAAAAATTAAATTTGATTTTTTTTACGAGAAAGTGAACAGAAAATCTAAAAAAGGGAATATTTTTAGAAATGTTTCTTTATTCTTTTTTGAATGTATATCTGTGTATACTTTTTGCAATAACTTCTTTTTGCCATTTTAATAATCCTACCCAATTTTATTTTATTTCCCATCCGTTAAAGCAAAGTAATCCAACGATATCGACATCCCTTTTGACTTTTATATACAATCCACACCATCAAAATAGTCTTCTTCTAAAAAACATAAACAATGGCCCACATACAATATTACAGTCAATCTCCACCTTTTTCCTCTCTCTACGTGTCACCAAATGATTTGTCAAACCCATTGACCACAGATAAACATCAAAGGCCAATTATGTCATTTTATAAAAAACACACACCGCATCACCTCTTTGACCCCAAACCTTTAATCATTTATTTCCAATATTAACCTTATACTAGTATATTTATATTTTTATATCTTTGTAGACATCTTATATAAAAAACTCATACAAGAAAAACATAGAGAATCTTATTTGCCTGAATATGGAAGAACTTGCTGTCCGGGAAGCCGGAGCTGCCGGACTTCAAAGCTTGGAAAATCTCATCGGATTATTATCCACTCATCACCACCGTAAACCATCGTACCCCACCACCACAACCGTTGACTATACCGCCGTTGCTGACGTGGCAGTCAACAAGTTCAAGAAATTTATATCTCTTTTAGACCGGAGCTCAACCGGCCATGCAAGATTCCGACGAGGACCCATTTCACAGAATCAAATTCCAATTCAGAAAAAGTCAACGTTGACTCCGGTACCATCTCCGGCGAATATTCCGGCAAATGCTCCGTCGTCTACTCCGTCCATGGTACAGGAAAAGGTGTTTGCTGCGGCAAGTATTCAGCAAAGGGTAGTGAAAACTGGTTCGTTTGAGAGGAAAGATGCACCGACGGCGACTATTAACTTCGCCGGAGCTGCGGTTGCGGCGTCTCCGGCGACGTCGTTTATGTCGTCGTTGACCGGAGATACCGACGGCTTGCAGCCGTCAATGTCATCCGGGTTTCAGATTACCAATATGTCTCAAGTTTCGTCTGCGGGTCAACCAAATGCGTCGAACTCGTCTTTTAAAAGGAAATGTAATTCGGTTGATGATTCGCATACCAAGTGTACTAATTCTTCGGGTCGGTGTCATTGCACTAAGAAACGGTATAAAAAACTATATGTTACATTTAACATATCTCTTATTTATTGATGGGTCACTCATATACCGCTAGACTGTATTAGTAGTTTTGTTAATTGGTATTTTGATTGGTTTTGTAGGAAATCGAGAATGAAAAGAATTGTGAGAGTACCGGCGATAAGTTTGAAGATGGCGGATATACCACCGGATGATTATTCGTGGAGGAAGTATGGTCAAAAACCGATCAAAGGGTCACCACATCCTAGGTAACTCTCTTGTTCTTTGTTTATGTTGGTCAAGATTATTTATTTACTTATGCATTGTCATTAGTTGCAAATTTGTAGTTTGCCTTTATTTGCCTTTTCTTTTTTTAACGTGTAAGCCATTTAGTTTTTTTAGCCTAGATGTTAGTCAAACACATCTTTTGAGCATGTTGCACTTTGCTAATTGCTAACATGATAATAAGCCAATAAATAAGTTTACCCTAAGAAAAGTTTAGGCGCATCTGTAAAAAAGATGTCGTACCGAATAGGATCCGGTAAATAATACTCGCCTTTGGGTAACTCGGTGACTGTTAAAAGATGTCCTACCGAATAGGGTCCGGTAAAAAGGGAATGTTACTTTTACACTTGGGGTAGTCCAATTCCAAACTATAGTTTCTCACCCTGGGGTAACTCGGTGACTACTAATTACTCGTTGACTTACCTATTCCATACACGAGGTAATAAAAAAATTGGACGCAAGCACGAGGTAACTAATGTTATATTTATTAGTATTGGAGTATGTAGCCGGCCCAAAAGTCAGAAATATTGACTAATGGTTAAAGGGTATTTGGGTAAATTGCAAAAGTGAGTTGCTTGGACTTTTATTTTTAATTGAGGGATCTAGAAATATATCTTCAAGCACAAGGAATATTAGGTAAAAATTTATTGCAACAACCGAATTAATAAAGACAAAAAGTCAATGGTTTGTAAAAAGTCAACTTCAACTTTTGTGTATGCAACAATTTATGACTTCAAATTTTTTATGTTAAAAGTTTTTGCAGCTGGCAAATTTTAATACAATTCGATTTTTTAGTCGACCCGAAAAAGTCTATTTTATTTTTAAGTTATTATCAGCACATAGTAAGACTTATGCTAATTTGAAACGCTTTATAAAATTGTAACATCAAAAACTTGTTGATACAAACAAGAAACTTAAGTAGATGAATATATAACTGATACCAAACTTTTTAGGTGATAATATGTGTTCCAAGAAAAACCAAACTTGTTCGGTGATATTTTTAGATTATTGATGGGTATACATTTTTTTTGGAGATTGATGATGGGAATTGTTTCCTAGGTGATATTATTATGTCTTCAAATTAGTTTGTCTTTATCCATCTTTTATAAATAAAAGATATGGACTATTTATTTTTTATAAAATATCTTCTTATTAGAAAAAATAAATAAAATAAAGATCCTGTGGTTTTTGATAAATTCTGCCTTGGAGCATAGGTGCTTATGATGCCGCTCGTGTTGTGAAAAAACCGATGTCATGTTAGCATTTTTTCATAACACCATAATCCATCACAAAACCAAAAATACCCTTCCTTCTTATAACACCAAAAGTTGGTGCCATCGTGCAACCTTTGGCACACACATAACCCACTAAAATACAAATGAAAAAAATAAAAATAAAAAATTAATAAATAAATTACCGGACCATTTGGGCCGGTCGTGGATGGCAGACCCGAAGGGCGAAGACACGACCACCGTTGTGGTCTTGGTGCCGTCAGGTGGCGTTGTCCGGGAAAACGCACTGGACCGCACAAGGTCCATGTGCTCTAAGAGCATACAAGTTTCATGTTGTGATAGCGTACAAGTTTCAAGTTTTGTGTTTCATGAAAAACGAGATAATCAATTATATATATATACTAAATGTGGGGAGGATAATAGTGCCGACCACTGTAGCTACAGTGGTTTGCACAGTATCTTCTTTTTTTTTTTTTTTTTTTTTTGACAATACTAACGGTCGTTAGTTAGTTAACGGCCGTTAATTAATGACCGTTACTTTAACATTATAAAAAAAATTGTACGCACTTTGTCCTTCATCTCAGCGGTTCATTGCAAATTTAATCCTCACATAATTTATATAAATGGTCCTTCATGTTATACATCAATTGCAAAGTCAGTCATAGGTAACTAACTTCACGTTAAGTAGCTAACGGCTATAAAAGAATTCCGCAGTAACGCGCGGGTACTAACACTCGTTAAATGTCTAAAAAGTGTATTTATGAAACACTTTCAGTGAATGTTCATCTAGTATGTGTTCTAATCAATTTTTATTTCCTCTTGCGAAATTCAGGGGTTATTACAAATGCAGCAGTTTGAGAGGTTGCCCCGCAAGAAAACACGTTGAAAGAGCTTTAGACGATCCAACTATGCTTATAGTGACTTACGAAAGTGAACACAATCATTCATTGAATCTGAAAGACTCGTCGGCAACCATAATTTTTGAATCTTCTTAATTTCTACTATCATCTAAAGGCGTAAAAATGAAGCTTTCTAACCTTTAAGCTGTGAAGGGATGTGAGTAGGTTAATGGGTCTCAAAATTTCAACTAGGAAGCTTGCATTTCACTATCTTTGTACCCTTCTAAGATATGTTATGTTGTTTGAAATTGAAAGATAGATACAAAAGTTAAAGTTATGGAAGGTGAGAAAAGAGATTGTGAATTGGGTGGGAATTAAAGAAAATTGCAATCATTCTGATTTTTTTATAAAGAAACTTGTAAGTTGGTTTGTTCTAGAAGGTTAAAATAATCATCTTGCACTTATAAAAGCTCGCATTATGGTATTAAATCCTTAATATGAAACTCCTAGTTGAGTTATCTTGGATATAACAACTCTCAATATGGATTAGATGCATCTATTTCTTGACATCAAGAACAAGAAATAGAAGTACAAGAAATAGTATATGAAATATTATATTTATTACATAGTCCACAGATATAGTTAAGCAATAAGTATATGATCAAACAACGCAAAATTGCAAGTGTGAAACTCACATGTATTATGGAGGACGTTTTAACATGAGTTTCATGTGAGAAGTCTCATTTTTCTTTCCGCCATGTTCCTACATTTTGGGCATATCGTTTCCATTTTATTGTGAACAAATATTTTTATACAAGAGTGTATAACAATTAACGAAACGCTAAAATCTCTTTAGAGCCCTGGGTACCAACTCTCGTGCCATCATCCCTTGGCTAGTATATACCAGCTCACGCCGTGGGTTTTGTACCCTTTTTTTTTTGGTTGTATTAGTGGGTTATATATGGACCCATACCACTTTTAGTCCATTACACCACTTTTGTATTAGGGACGTGTGTTTTTAGTGTTATAGTAAATTGTGTTGTTATACAAAAAAAAGTGCTTAGGTGGCATCATTTTTCCTATTTTTTAGGTGGCATCATTTTTCCCATTGCACCACCTCACAACATCAAACTGTACCCAGTGCTCTTAATAGTAATAAATTGCGCCTAGTTACTTTTGGCTGCTAATGATATTTTTTGATGTTAAAAAGAAGTACGTTGAGACCAAAAGTAGAACTTATGATACAGCTCTTCAATCAAAGAAATAGCGAGTTCTCTAAACCTATATTCAATGTATGTGAGATCTTTTATGTCACATTGCTAGTTGTTTTAGTAAGTAACAAATGAAAAAAACGGGTTTGCAGAAAGTCAAACCCCGATGTCGATCACCCGTTCCAACACGTACTGAAAACATTAGCTGTTTTGATAAGGTAGCCAACATACCCCACATGTCCAATGTGCTACTTCTAAGCTCTAACATCTCTTGTTCACTTTCTTGATCTTATCCTATATATACTCCGTATATATATGAAAATATCATATATTGGTATTATATACATGTGATCCTTAATAGTCTATTCTATTTGCATGGGTTTTAGTGTATGTGTTATCGGGTTATAGAACATCGATAGCATATGGGATGAAAAGAAGCAACATAACTTATGCTTTATAAGTTTCTATTGCTGGTGTACGTACTAACTGAACTTTGGTATTGGCTCGACTTAATCAGTCGAATTGAACTCTACTAATATATTAAGCTAGCTAATGTTGTTAGTCAATTAACTTTCATCTTTCTCATCAAGTTTGTAGACAACAAACTATGGTTTAGTTGACTTCAAGCTAGCTTAGCCTCGATGGCATCTAATTGATAATTGATTGGATTTTGACATCTTTTCATTTTTCAGTTTGATTGTTTTTGTGTGCAATCTTGATATTATGCATAAATCTACTCATTTGTTTGGTGACTTTTAAATATAATTTCTGCCAAGTTCTACAACAGTTCTAAGAGCATGAAGTATCGTGGGCTGGTGGGTGGCGCCATCACCACCAGCCGAAAAACACCCACGGCTCACTGTACCGTCGCTCGCGCCGTTGTCCCTTACGCCGTCCCCATGGCTCAGCGCTGTAGCCTATTTTTTTTCTTTTTGGGAAAGTATATGAACGTTGCAATATTTATTGAATATGGGACTTGGTACCAACGGCTATATAGCCGTTTTTTGTATCTTTTTCAAAAAAAAATAATAACAAATTAAAAAGATAATAAAAAATAAAAAATAAAATTAACACAATTAAACCCAAAAAAACCTTATAAATACCCCTTATTATTCCATACTTCACACACACTTCCAATCTATTAAATCTCTACTTCTATTATCTATTTCCATCCAAAATGAATCCAAACCAACCATGGATCAACAACATGCTAAACAATCCGACGAATCAAATGCCGGGATCGTCTTCGAATCCCGGTTTTCCCACCTTCCAAACCTCATTTATGAATCCCGAAGATCTACCATTGTTTAGCCAATGTGTGGAAAACTAGAAGGGGGGGTTGAATAGTTTTGCGTCTTTTTCGTTTAATAAAAGTTTACTTTCAAAGAATTGATGATAATTTGTAAAAACCTTTGAAGCTAAAGTATAGATACAAATTAATTCACATATGTCACATAGATACTACTTATTTAAAGTGTTGAATAGAAATTATAATTTCATATATCTCACTTAAATATAAGTTTGTGTATATATATATATATATATATATATATATATATATATATATATATATATATATATATATATATATATATATATATATATATATATATATATATATGTGTGTGTGTGTGTGTGTGTGTGTGTGTGTGTGTGTGTGTGTGTGTGTTTTAATGATTGTATATACTTTTAATTTATTAATGTATAATTAATGTTTTGAATGGAACCTAGTTTGATCTTTATGTGAAACCAATATATGCACAACACACAATAATAATAATGTACGAGAAGCAAGTAAGTAAACAAGTAAAGAATGAGGGATGGAAAGATCAAACCGAGAGACAAAGGATTTATAGTGGTTCGGCTACAAGGACACCTTCCTTGCCCTACTCCACTCCCCGAGCACCGAACTCGAGAGTTTTCTTCACTAAGTCAATAACCTCCCTTATGGCGGAGAAAACCGTACACACCAAATGCTTACACCAATTAACGACACAAAGCAAGATGTCGAGTTCTAATCGTAGCTAGAACTAATCTCACACCAAATAACACACCACAACTTCTTCACACCTTTGACTTCTTCAATATGTCTTCACACCACGAGTATCTTCACGCCTTCACAAAATTCTTCACGACTTCAATGTCTTGCAACTTCCCAACTTCAAAGCACCAATGTCTTCACAACTTCAAGCCAATAATATCTTTGCACCTTCAAGCCACTAGAGTCTTCACAACTTCAATCTACTAATGTCTTCAAGTCTTCTCCACTTGAAAGCTTCACTTTCTTCACTACTAGTCACTATTGCCACTCTCTCCTATCTTCACTATTATCCAACACTACTTCTTCACTTCAACTTCCACTACACACTTACAATAATTCTAGATTCTACAACTAAATCTAGCAAACTAATACATACACCTTATTCACCAAAATATGAAAGATCAACAAGATGAAACAAACAAACAACTTAGATAGCAAGATGATACTAAGTTGTAATACTTCTAATAGAAGTATTCTTCTCTTTGCACTTGAGTGTTGAGGCTTGAATCACTTGGAAACAAAGATCAAAGTATATAAGATCAAAGGATTTTTAGAGGATGGAGAGGGATGTTTAGATCAGAAAGTTTTTAGTGCAAAAAGGTGAGAAAAATATGTGGAATGATCTAATATTTATAGGGCCAGATTTTACTGTTCTGGAGCGTGCCGGTCCCCTTAATTAGGGGTCGGTCCCCTTAATCATTAAGGGGGCCGCCTAGTAAAATTAAGGGGGCCGCCCTCCTGAACGTTGGAAAAGTTTTTCTGGATAAAATTTGCCCTTTTTGGTTGGAAATTTGAAATCATATCTTTGTGGTTTAATATAGCATTACCAAAAATGATTTACAAATATATATAAAATGTTTATATCATTTTATAAGATGTTATGTCTTAAAACAAAATTTCCTTTGATCTTATAATCCCTTAGACACTTTGTTTATTCATACCTTAAGTGATTTAGTGGTAAAGATGAATATTTACTACTAAATACTTGTTTATGTCATAATCTTTGGTTTGATGAGTTTTCGTTTTGTGATTATCAAAACATAGAGATATCGAAAGAAATGAATAACGTTTTTAGTTATTTATTTATATCAACAATCTTCCCCTTTTTGATGATTACAAAACCTAAACTCATTAAATCCAAAAATTAATTTTTAGACAAGTATTTAGTGAGTTTATATTCACTTCTCCCCCTTTTTGTAAAATCAAAAAGGTTTAAGCCAAAAGAAAGGAAGCTCCCCCTTGATGTATGCTCCCCCTCGTTTGAGGGCACCAAGGGTTCGAGAATTGGGATTCTTGCAAGAAAAATATTAGAAGCACAAGCATAGCACAAACAAACACATATATCATAATACCAACAAGTAATAAGCATGGCAAAAGATAATAAGGAACACATATTAAGTCATTCATTGATGGAAAATGATTATGTCAACCCATAATCATTGTTACAAAAGCCATAAATATAGAATACTAAGACTAAGTATAGCATCCTATTGTGCTAACAAGGAGTGTCACCAAACTTTCTTGAATCCCAAAATGGTTGAAAGGTTTTATTTGAAAATGAGAAACATAAGCATATAAAATGCTTGATGGTTTAGCGGAGATAAACTTTTGGTTGCATGGATGTTGGTGAGTTTGGAGATGTGGAACTTGTAGGTGGTGGGTTAGAGATAGGGTTTGTTGATTGAGGGTTTTGATGTTGTTCAAGTGATGATGTTTGTTGAGATCTTGTAAGAAGATACTCAATCCAAGTGAAGTGTTCATTCAAGGCAATGGTTTGTTGTTGAAGGAAGATGCAACAAGGGCAATTGTTGACATGCTTCTCAACTTGGTTGATGTTGTGTGGTGATGATGGTGAGCTTGATTGGGTTGGATCCAAATTGCGTTGCGCAAGATGTAATGCTAAAAGAGCACTAAGCTCATGAGCCTCTTTTAGCTCCTCAACGAACTTCAAGTGTTCGGAGGAAGGTGATGATGGTGGAACATGATGGTTGTCTTGGGTGAAGGTTTGAACATGCAACATAGGAATGGCATGTGAGGTTGTAGGATGTGGTGGTGGTACTCTTGGTGGTGGAGACATGGTTGAGCTTGGGTAGTCATGAAAACATGAAATGGGTGGAAGAGGTTCTCCAAGAGTGAGTGGTGTTTTTGTTAAATGAGCAACGTGTGAAGTATTGATTGAGAGATTGGGATTGTTGTTTTGGGATTGAGCATGCTCATCATAAGAAGAAGCATGAATGAGGGAATGAGTGGGTGATAGGTTGTGAGATGAGTCATTATTGTGGGTTTGAGGTTTAGTAGTTGGTTGACTTGGAACAACATCACTTGAGTTATGACAAGAATCAAGTTTCCTCCTCCAAACGGGTTTGACGGAGATCCTTGCGGTTCTTGAAATCTTAGGTTTTTGGTTGTTGGGAGATGACATGTTTGGGTGTGATGGCATTAATGATGGGAAGAGGGTATTTATAGTGTATGAGAAATGTGGTTTAGGAAGGCAAATTTTGAGGGATAGCATGGGACAAAATATGTTTGTGAATTTTGGGAAGTATAGGCTGAAATGGGTCAAAAAGTGATAAAGAAAATAGTATCCCCGACCATCAGATGGCCGGTCCCCTTAATCATTAAGGGGGCCGCCTTATATAATTAAGGGGGCCGCCCATCTGGTGATTCCCAGAATGTCAGAAATGGGTTTTTGGCAGAAAATTTTCAAAAAGGTTGTGTTTTTGGATTTGGATTCAAGTAAGTTCAACTCTTTGAGGCAATATAGGGCATACTATTCATGAATGTAGAGAGTGATATAGAAATAATTGAATTAGGCAATTAATTTCTAATAATCATGCTATCTAATAATTTATCAATTAAGATATGCAACTAAGAAGGCAATAAGTCAAATAAGTTAAATGTGTAACTATATGAAGATGATAACATTTAGTCTAGAGCAAACATGTTGATGATTGTTAACAAGTAACAAATAGGTGGATATGATTGTATGGACTTCAAGACTTGTTACAAACAAGATCCATATGGGCAAGCCATGATTCTCATGAGATGATTTGATAAAATTGTGAATGTCATTTCCAATAGAAGTGTATGACATATGTGAGAAAGTCAAATGTGTTTTAAGCAAAACTGTAGAACCCAAGAAACACATTCCGGAGGTCGAGGTTGATGAAAATACAACATGTTCTAGAGAGAGAAAGTAGAGAGAGAAAGGTGGAGAAAAGGGTTTATATTAAAATGAAATGAAACTAAACTTTACACACATTTTCCCACACCCCTCATGGAGAGTCATGAGGGGTATTTATAGGCTCATTACAACATTACTTTGCCTACTTGACAATAGTAGTCCCTGTAGTATCTAATCTAGTCCATTTCACATGTGTGACGTTATCTTTATAAAAAATCGAAGCTAACAATCTCCCTCCAAGATATCGTCACACATGAATGGATACAATGAGACCTATAAACACATAAACATGTAAATTACAACAATAGTAAACTATGTTGATGTTGTTGAAGCGCAGAGTCTCTGTAGTGTAGATACTGAGGCAGACTTGAAGTTCTCTCTTCCGACGATCTCGGCGTATGATCTTTGACACTGACGGCAAAGGTCTTTGTAGCTCTAAACTTCAACTGTAATGGTCTAGTTAGGTTATTACTCCCTCCTAACTAGTGAGCCTTTATTCTTTTTCTTCTGCTCCCTCCTGAACTGACAACTCTCTTCTCATCTCGCAGCGGATAAGGTAGATACTAATGAGTTTGCACCATGGTTGTCATTCTTGGAGCATCATAGCATAACTCACATAGTATTGCACAGAAGGTTGGTAATATGCTCCGATGTACACATCATTAGTACTTCTTCGGTTCTAGTGTAAGCACAATTCCCTCGATCAACCAACGTACTAGAGATGAAACACTACTTCTTTTGGCATGTTCTTCTCCCTCCTGATGGTTGCGATGTATCGAAATCATCATACTATTGTGTGTTCATGCCAAAATTACCCGTACTTTACACTTCTGATGCAATGTAGATAGACTATGAAAGCATAATTTGTGAGAATATGCTGATAGGATATGACTCTCTTTATTCTACAATCTCTTCTCTTCTCTTCAACCTTTAAGCGACCTCTTCAAATTCCAACCAGCTAGTAAATGACCAATGACTATAGAAACAATCCAATATAACAAATCTGACAATAAAGTAAACATCCCGTAGATATGTTACTTAATCTTGTACTATGGTGTGACTAAGAACGGTGTAGAGAGTTCGTACACCATCGAATCTCTGAGTACTCTATACTCTTCAACCAACCAACCATCAAGTATAAGACGTACATCACCTCTTGATTATCCACAACTTCGTGTGACACTGAGCACTACAACGTAACTCCTTTAAGTGATAGTTATAACCCGTGAGCACTACAATGTAACTCCTTACATCGGGTATAACTAGATAATCCAAGTCTTAGTCACTATCTTTAGTGTTTGCCCAAACAAGTATCTTCGAAAGTCATGCATCCATCCACCCCTAGACTTTGAGATAAATAAGTACACATGCCCTTGAAATGAACTTTAAACCCAGAAAAGCGATAAAGAATTGTCCCCATAATCACAAAAAACCAATACTAGCCGTTGTCATTTGAATGTGATTCTTGATCAGGATCGTTTAAGCAATTCGTGGTGTGTTTTGGTGAAGCTTGAAATTCTATTTCGGGTGATTCGTAGTGATTTCGTATTTTCCCTCCAAAAATAAAATTGGAAAAATTTCTCGCCCATAATTTGGAAATCACTATGAAATGCAATTCTAAGGTTACCAGAAAAATTTGAGTTTTGAAAATTTTTACGCAAAATTTCACCGAAAAAAATTTAAATTTTGGCCTAAAAATTTGAATTTCGAGCCAAAATTTTCAACCTTATACCAAAATTAAAATCTCGCGTAAAAATTGAACGTTTAGTCTCCTCTCAAAAATAAATTTTACTCAAATTTTCCCGCCAAAAAACTTTTTTTTTTTTTTTTTTGTCTAACTCGATAAACCATGTAACTCGATAAAGCTCCTAATTCGATAATCTTTGTAACTCGGAAACATTCTTGTAACTCAATAAAGCTCCCAAACTCGCAAACTTTTCAGAATGTCCCTAACTCGGTAACCTTGCTAACTCGATAACCTCCCAAACTCGATAAGCTCCAAACTCGGTAACCTTGGATCCTAACTCGATAAACCTTGATTAATTTTGGCAGAGTTTCGTCTAGGTTTAAGCCACAAAACCTAACTCGATAAACGATTAGGTGAACAGGCTAACTCGCCAACTTTAGATCCTAACTCGATAAGATTTAAGATCCAAACTCGATAAGTCAATATACCTAACTCGATAGAAAATCCAAACTCGCAAGAAATTTTTCTAACTCGATAATCAGCTCTCAAACTCGATACCCTAATTCGGTATACCACTCCTAACTCGATAAAGTCAGATCCTAACTCGATAAAAAAAATTTTCTAACTCGAAATTTTTTTCTAACTCGACAAAACTTCGATGAACAGTACCAGATCCGAGATTTTTCACCAAAAAAAACACGATTTTTCACCCAAAAACACCACGATTCGCCCCCGGTTAGCTCTGATGCCAATTGTAGAACCCAAGAAACACGTTCCGGAGGTTGAGGTTGATGAAAATACAACATGTTCTAGAGAGAGAAAGGTGGAGAAAAGGGTTTATATTAAAATGAAATGAAACTAAACTTTACACACACTTTCCCACACCCCTCATGGAGAGTCATGAGGGGTATTTATAGGCTCATTACAACATTACTTTGCCTACTTGACAATAGTAGTCCCTGTAGTATCTAATCTAGTCCATTTCATATGTGTGACGTTATCTTTATAAAAAATCGAAGCTAACAAAAACGTTTTTAGTCTATCTTTTCTTCATTGTGAATGTTTTGAAGTAAATTCAAGTGTGCATTACAATAACACAAATTGAGTTTTGTTTCATAACGTATCAAAAAAAAAATTCAATCTTGTTTTTGATTAAAATAAGGTTGTGAAAGAAATTTTAGTTAAGTAAATTGTTTCAAGAAAAAAATAAAAAAATATATATATTTCATTCAAAAAGAGAGAAGTTTTAACCATGATGTTTTGATCATGATAATCAAGAAGTTGCAAGTGAAGGATTTGAAATGGAAGCTTATCATGCTCAAGAGAATCAATTAAGCCCATTGTCACACATAATCATCTCTAATGACATCTAAAGTTATTGAAGTGAGATGATAGATATTTATGATCTAAATGCAACGGGATAGGAAGGAGCAAGGTAAACAGTTCATAGATACAAGATAGGCATTCATATATATATATATATATATATATATATATATATATATATATATATATATATATATATATATATATGTATGTATACGAAGAACATCATAATATCAAGTTGCAAACAAGTCTCAATTATAATACATCTATTTATGCAACTAGTAAGATCATATAGCTTAAGTGGAAAGGTTCTACTATAGATTATAGAAGATTAAGAAGAATGATAATAGACTAAACAACAAGAAGGTTAATAATGCTAATATCATGTATGCATATATTAGTGTTAATGATCTAAAAGCATGGCAACTTATAAGTTAAATCATATTCACATACTAATTAAAACATTCTAAAATATAATGTGATATTGGCAAGTTTTTGAAAAGAAAACTTATCTCAGGTCCAACTTTTCTTTAAGAGTGGGTGATGAGTGTGTAAATACTCATCATTTTTATCGTATCTGAACTGCCAAAACATACAAAAACACTCAAAAACGCATCAAAATACAGAAATTATTCCAAAAGTGTGTTTTATATGTTTTAGATGCAAAATGTTTAAAAACAAATGAAAAACGAACAAAGTTTGCATAATTGGCAGTTTCAGTCCCTCAAGTTTCAAAAATTGACGAAACTAGTCCCTGAAGGTTTAAAACGAAAGAAAAGTCAACCCAAAGTTTTTAAAAGTTAAAAAAATTATCAAATTTAGACTTTGGGTGAAAAGTTTGAGAAAATTACACTTTTACCCCTCAAAATCCAAAATTGCAATAAAAGGTCCCTGGAGTTTCAGAAATTGACAGATTTAGTCCCTGGTGGGATATTTTTGAAAGAAAAGTCAAGTTTGGTCTTGTGGTTACTTATTGTGGCAAAATTGATCCTTGGGTAAAAGTTTTGAAAAATTTACATGTTTGGTCCCTGAGTTTCACAATTCGGCAGTTTTGGTCCTTGGAATTATGGAAAATTACAAAAGTGGTCCCTGGGATATTCAACTTGGTGAAAACAATCATTGTAAGAACTTTTGCAAGAATGTCACAACACACCCTCACTTTTGCAAAATTACATTATTGGTCCTTGTGAAATGTACTAAACAAATTGGATCCTTTCATGTTACTAATCCAAACAACCAAAACAAATCCAATCCTAAACCCCAAAACTAAGCCTGATCCATAACACCCCAGGCCCAAGCTAACCTCAAGCCCAGATACAAAATAAAACCACCCTTACCCCGTTTTTATTTATCCAGGGTCAAACCCCTCCCTTTTGACTCCTCCACTTCACCTCCTACCCCTGCTACAACCTGCCAAACTCCATAGCCTGTCACCCTCATCATCACCACCCCACTAATAACTTTGCCTCCCCTACCTTCCAAGCTACCTCAGTCCAAAAGATTGTATCCCAATACAAGCTATCCCACAGGCTAATAGCCAAATCTCAAAATGGGCGCCAAATCATCCAAGGGTTGAGAAGACACCAAACTAATCCTAGGGCTAGGCTTTGTTCAAGAAAAGCAGAAGCAGAAGAGGACAAGGATACCAAGTGGAAACCCAAAATTTTAATTGAGTATAAATAGATTAATATGTAGCCATTGAAGAGTAGTAGGGTTTTAGGAATAGTAGTAATTTAATCTTATTGTAATTTTTACTCAGGATTTCAAATTTAGTATTGTACTCTTTCATTCTAGTATTAATCAAGAATTTTCAGATTTAAATAAAATTGCCTTGCAAAATTTCTGTTTTAGCTTATTTCCCTTACTTGTGTGAACTGCTTAATTTGTGCCCATCTACTGCTTATTATTGTTGTTCAAACCTTATTTATGTTTATCATGTACCAATATGCTAAATTACAAGTTTAGGAATGCTCTGCTTAACTTTCCAGTCACATTAGCTTAACATAGCTTTTCTTAGATTAGCTTATTTAAACTGCTTATTCATCAGTTGTCTCTGCTCATTTTGCCCCCATATAGCTTAAATCAACTGCTTCTTTTAAAGACCTGGTTTAAAATTACTGTTTCATTCAAAAGAAACCTTTCATCAGGTCTCCTTTTAAGGGGTGTTTGGCAGTGCAGAAACTGCTGAGTTGTTGTTGTTAGTAAAGGTTAAGGTTTGCTAGGTCATTGTTCTTAGGTTATTGTTAGTTCAACACAGCCTTCACTTTGTTCATTTTTAAAAGAATAGTCAAAATAAATCTTATGCGCCTTGTCTGCTTAACTGTTAGGTGTTAGGTTTAGCATAATCATCATCTTAGGTTTAAAAGTTGTTTAGTTTGCTAAATTTAGTTTTACTATAGGTTATTACATCTTATTTAGTCATCTAAGATCAGTTAACTTTCAATTTAGTCAAAGATTTCAAAAACTTAAAAAGTCAAATTTTAACAACTCTTGAAATGAGACAGATTTCTAGATCGACTGAAGGATTCATTTCGACATGGAAATGGATAAGGTTTAATGATTTGTGTTCTATGGTTGATGGTCTTTCATGATAAAAAAGAAAAGTTAGATTTGGAACTCATTTGCTTGTTGTGATTCGATCTCAAAGTTGACCCACTGGCCATGTTTCTCCCATTGCATACCTGCTGTAGCAGTGCCTTTTTAACCTCCTTTTTAGTTTAGCTTAAATTGCTTCTAGTGTAAAATTTTAGTTTTATGAGTTGTTTGTTGTAGGAGCTTTAATTATCTTAGTTTATTTTGGATTTTGAGTGTTGTTGGTTAGCTTATTCTAGGATTGTAAATCCCTCACATCAGACCTGCACAAACCTTGGCTTTTTCTGTTAACCAGTACCCCACACTTATTCTCATCTTAATTCTTAGTCAAGATAGCTTAGGATTTTAGTTGTAATTCTAACCATTCAAGTAGCTTGTAGGTTAAACTTAAAGTTATTTCAGCTTATCTAGCTTTTTGAACCCCCTAGGCCTGAATACCAACAGTTCCCAAGCACCCTTTTCATAAGCCCCTAGCATCTTCCCTGTGCAGCTTATTCTCTGAGATTAGTTTCTTTGAGAAGCCCTTGTTCTAGCTCACTAGTTCCTGGATCATTGAATGCTTTTGAGCTTATCCAATAAGCTGGATTCAAGGCTGCAATCAAGGGCCAAATCTGATCCTCAATCAAGTGGGATAAGTGTCTGATGTAGCCACCTATGTCACCTCCTCATAAGCCCATACAAGCTTGTAAGAATCTGAGAATCAGTTTATAAGCTCTTGGGTAGCTTGTCCATGTAGTTTTGTTGTTGTGGTTTGGTAGCTTATTCATTTTGATAGCTTGTAGATGCCCCAAAGTTAGCTCTTAAGGACTGCCCTGTACCCCTGATTTTGTCCAACTGCTTGGATTCATAAGCTCATGGTTAGCTTGTCTGTGGGGCCCTCTCAGAGTTTAGTGGCTTTTTGAGAAGCTCACTAGGTTGTCTCACAGGTTCAAAGCTTATTTTAGGTCTCCGAGCTTTTGCCCATAGCTTAAAATAGGCATGCAGTTTGCCTATTGGACTGCTAAGTTGAGCAGTTTTTGAAACTGCTTATTTGTGGTTCATTGGCTTCTCAGTGAGCTTAATTGTGAGTTTTAGCTTATTTTCAGTATGACTTGGTGATTTTAGCTCAGAGTTCACTTAAGGTTTAAATATTTGGCTTATCCCCTAGCTTTTTCATTTCTAAAATCCTTTCAAAGTCTCAAAAAGCCCACTGATTGGGACAATAAGCTTGAACTTAGCTTATTTGGGCTTTTCAGTAGAATTGTTTTTATAAAAGTTTCTTGTAATCAGTAGTTGAATAGGCTGGTAAAAGAAAAACAAGAAAAATCAAGTTTTAAAAATAGTGATAGTTTCTATTTAATTTAATTTAGATTTTTAATTTTTCTTTTTAAATTTTTGTCAAGTACTTATGTGTTTTTATATTTTTCTTAAATTCCTGGTATATTAAAGTATTAGTAGGAATTTTTCCAGATTTTTATCCTTCCATTTAGTATTTATTATAATTAGTATTAGTTTATTAATAATTAAGTAATATTAGATAATTAATTAGGTTTATAAATTTTTACTTAACAACAGTACTTTTTTATATTTTTCCTAGGTTCTATATATCATAAAATAATTTAAGGAAATTTTTCATAATTTTCACTATTCATTTTCTATTTTTCTTAGTTTTAGTTAGTTTAAAGTAATTAATAAATGGTAAATAATTAATAATAAATAGATAAATAGTGTAATAAATATATTTTCTGTTTTAAAATTAATCTTATAATATTTTAGATTTTTCAAAGTTATAATTTCATTTTTCTAGGTTTATTTTATATTTTCTTAATTTTTAGTGTATTATTAAATAGTTAAAAATAGTTTTTAATTAATAATAAATAATTAAAAAGTCAAAAAAATAATTTTCTTTTTTCTAAAATTTTCTTTTATCATTAGGATCGTAAAAATATAATTTTCATGTCCGTAGGGTTAGCGTAGCTCAATTTTCACTTTTTATTTTGCGCACTTGCGTTTATTTTAAGTTTAACTCGCGTTTTATTTAAGTACCTTTTACGTTTTTAAAAAATTTAGGTTACGTAAGTGAAAGTAGTTCGTAAAATAAAGAAAACCAAAAACATAAATAAAGTGATAGCTTCTATTTAAGCCGTTTTGGCTTATTTATCTGCTTACGTATAAGCAAACTCTGATTTTAAGTTTTTAGATTGCGTTTTAAGTTAATTAGGTTTCACGTCATTGTTAATAAAGTGTGTTTAAATCGTTCTCATTCGTATTCCCTTAGTGTAATTGTTCAAACTCACTTAAAACCCTTCCCTGTCCAAATTCACCCGATCACAAACCCGTTTGAATACCATCCACACCTCGTCGGGACATAACGACCCGGGGAAGCCACTGTACTTCAACGGAGATTGATTCTAGGCAGTTTGACTTCGTTGACCATTCCCTGGTCAATTAGGTTGACCGTTTGGAGCCAATCAGTGGGCATGACGGTGATAGAAGAAATCTTAAGAGTTAGTCCAAAACATGTCGAAGTAGCCAAGTAATAATCCAATGAATAGAAATCAAGGGAGCTGGATCCGAGATGCTCAATCGATCACTCCAAACATTACAAGTCGTGAAGGCTAATAAAAATTGTAATTTGGAGGCTTCATCTTGAAATAGTAATGGACACACCATGATACCAATACTCCAAGAGCGAAGAACAAAGTGCCGAGACAAGAAGATTCCCGCAACAACGTCATAGGCGAAACGGTTGCAGAATGTGAAATAACGTGATAGAAACCAATAGCCGTCAAAGGTAATAGAGCGAGATGAGTAAATCAACACGTAATAGACTCTTCGTTCGTTAATTACCTAAACATGATAAAAAGCTTGGTACCCAGATTCTCATGGGTCCTAGTTGGTTAGATGAGAACAACCATTGCATTTGAATGCACATGATGAGGATGTCGTCGATAAGTACAAGAATTCATCAATAGTTTGTTTTAATTAACAAACAATGACTTTCTTGACTAGATTAATAAATAATGAATGTTAATAGTATTAGTTCTAAATTTATTCACTAGGTTTAACAAATTTTATTTGTTTTGATACATTTGTTGAAGGATCATTTACGATAAATCCTAAGCCGGTTTTATCATAAAATGGCTTTTGAATGTTGAGAAGATATTTTAAAGATTTAGAACTATTTTCGAATTTTGCCAATGTTTTTGCTTTTTCATTTTCCATTTTAATTTCATGTTTGTAGTCTTGACATTTTTTACATTCAAGATCGATTTCAATATTACTTTTAAGTCTAGACATTTTATCTTCTAAAATTATTTCTTTTTCAAAGTTGTTTTCAGCGGATGTTGAAAATTCGTTCTTAAAAATAATTTTTTAGTCAATGTTGCAAAAATGTTTGAAGTTGTTTTCCATTTTTGAAAATTCTAATATAAATTGATCATAGCAAAAATGTTTGGTTTTGGATTGTACCTTATTTGTAGTTGTACATTCTTCACATGCTATACGGTGATCAATTCCATTTTCCATGTTGCTCCATGTTTTGTTTGTAGTTTCGCTTGGATCTAGAAGCATGTAGTTCTTGCCATCAATACTTGTGTTCGCATTTGTTTGAATATTCTCATAAGCCGTATTATCATCGTCATCTTTGCACTTGTTGCACCATGATTTATTCACGCTCTTTCTTCGGATTTGGCTCATGTATTATTCGTTATAGATACCTTCAATGATCACATTTGAACTAGTAGTACATGTGTTTGTTTCAACTAAATATTTATTTACTAAATTTTCTAGATTAACTATTTCTTGTGCAATATCAAGTTTATCATCTTTGATTCTACATTTCTCTTGGTGAAACTTTAAAAGACATTTCCAAATATCATTTGCCGTTTTACAACGAAATAATCTTTCATATTTAACTCTTGGTAGAGTTTTAAAAATAAGTAATTTGGCTTTAGTGTTTTTATCGTTTTTGGTTTGAAGATTATTATATTGATTTTCAAAATCTATTTTGGTTGGTTTAAGATCACCAATTGAAATGATATGCCAAAGATCAAGATCTATTGATTTCACAAAATTTTCAAATTTGTTTTTCCATTCAAGAAAATGATCATTTTCAAATAATGGTGGTTGTTGTGTAAATTCCCCTTCTAAATATTTTTCAAATTCCATGGATCGTTACAAGTTCTAAAATACAATCTATTTTAAAAATCTTGCTAGACGTGGCTCTTGATACCAATTGTGGAAAACTAGAAGGGGGGGGGGGGGTTGAATAGTTTTGCGTCTTTTTCGTTTAATAAAAGTTTACTTTCAAAGAATTGATGATAATTTGTAAAAACCTTTGAAGCTAAAGTATAGATACAATTTAATTCACATATGTCACATAGATACTACTTATTTAAAGTGTTGAATAGAAATTATAATTTCATATATCTCACTTAAATATAAGTTTGTATTTATATATATATATATATATATATATATATATATATATATATATATATATATATATATATATATATATATATATATATGTGTGTGTGTGTGTGTGTGTGTGTGTGTGTGTGTGTGTGTGTGTGTGTGTGTGTGTGTGTGTGTTTTAATGATTGTATATACATTTAATTTATTAATGTATAATTAATGTTTTGAATGGAACCTAGTTTGATCTTTATGTGAAACCAATATATGCACAACACACAATAATAATAATGTACGAGAAGCAAGTAAGTAAACAAGTAAAGAATGAGGGATGGAAAGATCAAACCGAGAGACAAAGGATTTATAGTGGTTCGGTTACAAGGACACCTTCCTTGCCCTACTCCACTCCCCGATCACCGAACTCGAGAGTTTTCTTCACTAAGTCAATAACCTCCCTTATGGCGGAGAAAACCGTACACACCAAATGCTTACACCAATTAACGACACAAAGCAAGATGTCGAGTTCTAATCGTAGCTAGAACTAATCTCACACCAAATAACACACCACAACTTCTTCACACCTTTGACTTCTTCAATATGTCTTCACACCACGAGTATCTTCACGCCTTCACAAAATTCTTCAAGACTTCAATGTCTTGCAACTTCACAACTTCAAGCCAATAATATCTTTGCACCTTCAAGCCACTAGAGTCTTCACAACTTCAATCTACTAATGTCTTCAAGTCTTCTCCACTTGAAAGCTTCACTTTCTTCACTACTAGTCACTATTTCCACTCTCTCCTATCTTCACTATTATCCAACACTACTTCTTCACTTCAACTTCCACTACACACTTACAACAATTCTAGATTCTACAACTAAATCTAGCAAACTAATACATGCACCTTATTCACCAAAATATGAAAGATCAACAAGATGAAACAAACAAACAACTTAGATAGCAAGATGATACTAAGTTGTAATACTTCTAATAGAAGTATTCTTCTCTTTGCACTTGAGTGTTGAGGCTTGAATCAATTTGAAACAAAGATCAAAGTATATAAGATCAAAGGATTTTTAGAGGATGGAGAGGGATGTTTAGATCAGAAAGTTTTTAGTGCAAAAAGGTGAGAAAAATATGTGGAATGATCCAATATTTATAGGGCCAGATTTTACTATTCTGGAGCGTGCCGGTCCCCTTAATTAGGGGCCGGTCCCCTTAATCATTAAGGGGGCCGCCTAGTAAAATTAAGGGGGCCGCCCTCCTGAACGTTGGGAAAGTTTTTCTGTATAAAATTTGCCCTTTTTGGTTGGAAATTTGAAATCATATCTTTGTGGTTTAATATAGCATTACCAAAAATGATTTACAAATATATATAAAATGTTTATATCATTTTATAAGATGTTATGTCTTAAGACAAAATTTCCTTTGATCTTATAATCCCTTAGACACTTTGTTTATTCATACCTTAAGTGATTTAGTGGTAAAGATGAATATTTACTACTAAATACTTGTTTATGTCATAATCTTTGGTTTGATGAGTTTTCGTTTTGTGATTATCAAAACATAAAGATATCGAAAGAAACGAATAACGTTTTTAGTTATTTATTTATATCAACACAATGGAAATTACAACAACAAAACCAATATAATCAATTTACACAATCTCAACAAACAAATCAAGCCATCCCTTCCCAACCAAATTCGGACCATGGTTCGTTTTATCAAGTTGACGATGACGAAGACGAAGTTGAAGATAAAACGGAATCCAATGAAGAAGTTGTTCCGACACCGACCTCAAAAAAATCGAGAAGCAAGACGATGGCGAAGAAGCCAAAGTCAAAGGCGAAGACGAAGAAAACCAACAAAGACAAAGACAAAGAGGTCGATGAAGATGTGGTCCGGTCCCGACAACCACGCACTTTTTGGAGCCAAGACGAGGAGTATCTTTTGGCGGAGTGTTACATCCAAGTATCCGAGGATCCAAAACTGGGTGCGGATCAACAAAGGGATACGTTTTGATACAAAGTGCTAGAAGTATACAACTAGGAAGCAAAGAGGCTTAAGTTTACTACTCGTACCAAAAGCATGTTGACGGGAAAGTGGACTCAAATGAATAAAGATATCAAGAAGTTTAATACGGTTGTTGATGAAACAGCGGTTTTGAGTGGGGAAGGTGATAAAGATTTTATGAATCGTTGTCACATTTTGTTTAAAAAAATAACGGGATATGAATTTAAACACTTGGCTGCTTGGGGCTTTTTGAAAGACAAGCAGAAGTGGAAAAATCCCGACTCGACTTTGGCAAGACGTAATCGTCTTCGGCCTACGCAAGAGGAGCCCGAGCATTTTGGAACCAACGAGTTGCCACGGCTAGACAGCATGTACCGAGTTTCTAAGAGTCAATGTTCGGGAAACTCGACCGCTAGTTCCAGTTCAAACCCGGCATTGTTTCAAGAAATGTTGCAAATGCAATACGAGTTAGACCGCAATGCAAAGATGGATGTTCTCGAGCGAGAGTCACTCGCAAGAGTTAATTTATATGAATCTCAAAAGATTGCCGAGGAGATGTGTGTGCTAGAAATAGATACAAGCAAGATGGATCCGATCAACGCAAGGGTCGTGAAAGCACAACAAGCTCGAATCCGAGCAAAGTATCCTACCGACGAGTACTAGACTTTTATTTCTATGTTTATGTACTAGGTTTTTAATTTTACGCATTTTTTTTAAATGTAATGTGTGTTTTTTTTATATGTAATGTGTGTTTTTAAAATTAATGGAGTTTATTTTAGTTTATATTGTATATGTTTTATTTAATGTAAAAGAAAAAAAATGGCTGACGGCACCAGAATTTATGGTGCCAACGGTTACGGGCAAAATGTGGTGCCGTGAAGATTTTTGCTGACGTGACAGCACTTTTTGTGCCACGGCTTGAAGCCATAGCACGTCGATACATGATGCTCTAAGCATCGTTTGATACGGAATAAAGTAATGATATCATTAGCAACTAGTTTTGGTGAATCAATTTATTAATTGTTAACGATACACAACGAAATTTAAATATTAACGAAAACACCATATGATATTCAATATTTTTGAAGAAGCCATAAAATGGTAAATACGAGTAAGTTTTTTTAAAAACAATAAGTTGGTAAAAAACTCGACAAACATGTGGATTGTTCTATTTAAGGTAATAATAGATTGGTTCAATGGGATTGTTCTATTTAAGGTAATAGATTAGTTCAATGTCATCCTTTTTTGAATAACGCTACATATATTTTGGCTATTATATAGCAAGTTTAATCACTTTTGGTTATTGCAATCTTGATTATATCAAGTTTTCATGAGTAATAAACCCTCATTTATAATGACGTGATTTTCAGCCTACAGTTGTGTTGTTTCTGTTCTATATATGTGTTCAATTGATATCCTGGTTTTTGTTACTATGCTACATCATCTGAATATGGTTCTTGAATCGATATATATCATGAAGATAATCCATGATCATAGAAACTCATTAAAGGGT